>CM038144.1:60056338-60389363 GCA_021437245.1 Aegilops speltoides | reverse complement strand
ACATGGTGGATACCCCAAAAGAAGGGATGGCGAAAGCAGCGGAGGAAGATTCTTTAAAGAAGCAACCCAAGCGCGCCCGGCGCCGCTCTAAATCCGCCACGGCAAGAATGGAGAATCCGGCACGGAGATAATAACACTCCGGAGAGTGCGAAGACAAACCCTCCAACAAAATTAGCGAAGGAGGATGAAGAAATCGCCCTCACGAAAGGCGGCGGAAGAAAAGGTTGAGGATCACAACTATGTACCTCCCTCAGGGGACGAATCAAGCCCGATGACGATGAACTCGAAGAGCCCGTCGAACAAAATCTTCATAAGCGCAGGCTCATCGCTACAGAAGAAGCTGAAGGAGGAAAAGGAAGCTCAACACAGCGGAAGACGCGCTCCGGATAAGATGGAGCAAAGTGCTCAAAACCGCAGACAAACAAGGCAACAGCCACCAACCGAAGAGCTACCCAAAGCGCAAGCTGCTCCTAGAATTCGATGAAGAGGCCGTCAAGCCCCCACCGTCCAATGGCCCTGCCAGGTCCATCTATGGACCCAAAAGGAAAGCCCCAATAAGCAAAGGAACACGTCAAGTGTCCGGACGGCAACGCGATACAAATCTGAGGTGCCGCACACCCACTATGCTTCACAGACGAAGTCTTGGAACATGAATTCCCAGCGGGGTTTAAACCCATAAACATAGAAGCCTACGATGGAACAACAGACCACAGGTGCGGATAGAAGACTATATATTACATATACATATGGCGGAGGAGGCGATCTCCGCCATAAAATATCTACCCCTCAAACTCAAAGGCCAGCTCGTCATTGGCTCAAAAGCCTCCCGAGAAAACTCTTGTTGGAAGTTGGGAAGAGCTCGAGGAAGCGTTTAGAGCAAACTTTCAAGGGACTTATGTCCGGCCTCCGGATCAAGCGACTTAAGTCACATAACTCAACAGCCCGGAGAGTCGGTAGCGGAAGTGCGGAACAGGTTCCTCACCAAAAGAACCAAATAGTCATTGTCCAGGACGCGAAGCCTTAGCAGCTTTCAAGCACAATGTCCGAGACGAATGGCTTGCGGAGACACCTCGGTCAAGAAAAACCGAGGACAATGACCGCATTAACAAGCCTCATGACCCGCTTTTGCGAGGAGAGGACAGCTGGTTGGCAAGAAGGAGCACCAGCGACCCAAGTACATCGAGATAAGAGATGGAAGCGGAAAATCACGGCGCGAAAAGATCGGCGCCGGAATAAAGAAAAGCCCAAAACCACGGCGGTCGGCGCCGGTTAAAAGCTCACGGCGAATAATAAAGCTCAACCCATCAAGGGCGACAGCGACACCTGTCTAACCTACACAAAATCTCGGTCGGATCTGTCAAATCCACGGTACCCGGAAGGCACGCAAATCACACCCACGAGGATTGTTGGGTTTTCAAACAGTCCGGCCGATTAAGCGCCCGAGCGCAAAGGGCTCGGCGCGTCAGCGAAGAAGATAAACCCGCTTGCAGGGCACGGAAAACAAAGACTTTCCCACAAGGGGTCAAAGCGATAAACTCACTTCATGTGAGGATACGGAAAACGATCTCGGCACTTTCTAAAAAGAGCTTCGCATGGTCCGGCCCACAAACCGTAGAGATTGGATATCAAAACCAATCACTTTCGACCACGGGATTATTCCAAAAGTGTTGAACCATGGGGCGGACTCACGATATTGAATCCGATAATAAGCGGACTACAATTCACAAGCGTCCTAATGGGCGGAGGCGGTGACTTAAACCTGCTATATTCAAATACAATCCGTCGGATGAGGATAGACCCTACCAAAATTCGACACGGCCGCACTTCCTTCAAAGGAGTTCGCCGGCCCTTCGCCAAGTGCAGGCTCGATATTACTCGAAGTCGTGTTCGGATCACCGAACAATTTCCGGCGTGAAAGTTAATTTTCCATATCGTCCCATTTAAAAGTGAACATCAAGCACTATTAGGACGACGGCTTTTGTCGCTTCAGCGCCATACCGCATTCGCGTCTCTTACACTTAAGATGCCGGTCCACATGGCACCATTTCGGTGCGAGGTCACTCAAAGACCCGGATTCGGATAGGCGAATCCGGACTAAGCGAGCTAGGGCTCCCTAGCGCATACCCTTTCACAAGGGCTGCGCGCCACGACTAACACGGTTTCATATAAACCTAACCTTAATTATTCGCTTATTCTTTTGCATTATTTTACACGAATTGTTTTTGAAATGTTCCTCTCTTTTCTCAGATGAACAACGTGCGCACCGTCGAGGATAACGGCTGCGGAGACACCGCAGCAGAGCGTGCGGTGAGGACCCGTCGCAAGGATTCTTTTGATTAAGACCCTCGTAGACCTTTTTATTCTGTCTCTTGTTGCTAAATCGGCCTCGGCTTCTTCCTATAGCGGCGAACTGGACGCTTTGGCATTGGCGCGTCGAAGACAATGCTGCGTACTGGACACAAGGGGCTTAGGGTATAATTCTGCCCGTTATCAAAAGTCCGAACACCTCGTGGAGTGTTCGGCGTCTCAAGATTGGGCACTATATGCATCAGCTCGAATCATGTCTTTGGTCAAATGTTGGGTTTGCGGCTCCGTGTTTTGCTGCCTTACGTTCGTATCACCCGACTAACGGCACCGGAGAACTCTGCGATTGTGCCCAGTTAATTGGGTGAGCACCTTAGTAGAGAAAGCGGCGGCTGTCATGATATAGCGAGTGCAGTCACCACTTGATCGACTACGGAATGTTTAGAATTCCCGCTTTGTGAAGGGCGCTTCTCGGTCGAGCACATCGCACCCGAATCCGGAGATGTGCGGTGCCATTAGGGGCTAAGTCGTAGCCCCACCCTCGAGCTCCATTGGCTAAGTGAAAGAGATAAAGCATTATAGTCGGATTGCCTCGTTAGCTCGCTACCACCTCCTTATAACGGGACCGAGGCGTCGGATTAAAGTGTGAAAAAGCACTATTTTGCGAACACCCGGCACCTTGTGCAAGGGGCTGAAGCGAAGCTGCATCTTTCGGGTTATACACAAGTATACGTAAGCGGCCGCAAGGAGAAGTATTACTACTTGGAAGCACAAGTATAAAAAGCATTCATACTATAATCATTCATAAACAAGTTAATGCGTTCAATTGAGCGTTACATTCTTGAAAGCACTGCGACTCTATTACCGGCGCCGCGCATAACTTCCCGAAATAATGCTCGGCGGGAAGCGGTTCCCATCGAACCTGGCGGCAATAGCGGTGGCATCCATCTCCGGACCTGCGCCTTTACGGGCGAGCCATCCGCGCGCCCTCGATGCAGGCCGACCGCTTCATCTCCTTGATATGCGGCACGGCCCCAAGGAACTGCTGCGATGAGGCCAAAATAGCTCGTCGCCTTGGACCTCTCTGGCCACACATGGCCCACGATGTCGATCATAGCCAGCCGGACGGTCTATTGATTCGGCCCATTCGCCAACCTGTCAGAACGGCGGAAGAGGGCGTCCGGACTGTGGAATTGAGTCAATATAGCTCTTCCACCTCGTGATCCCTCTCGGCTCGGAAGTGCTTAGCGGCGTCGGCCGCACTCGCAGCCAAGTCCATGTAAGGATCCTCCGAACTCCTTTGCTTTTTAAATTGGGCATCTTGGCATCCATAAACCGGCGACGCATAAGCGGCGGCCTGCCACCGTGATTTCTCGGCTTGGCGCAGCTCCTCCTTCATAGCCCGCATTGCAGGCGGGCATCCTTGGTCTCGGCGGTGGCCTTCTTGAGTCTTCCGCTCCAATAGGCGCTCCTTTTCAAGAGCCTCGCTTCGGTCGGTAGCATCCTTTAATTTCTTGGCCAATCCGGCCACCTCCGCCTGCTTAGGCGGTCGCAGCCTTTTCGACCTTCAACTCCTCGGCCGCCCTCGCGGCAACCGCATCACTCCTTGGGCTTGTTCCTTAGCTTGTGCAAGCTCGGCCGAAGTCTCTCCACAGCAGCGATCTTGTCGTATAAACAGCACATAACTTATCGAGGAGGGCTTTAACCCACTCAATAAAACAGCTATGGAGAATTTATTTACCTTGCGACTCGTCAAGTCGCTGATTGACAAAGTGCTATGTCGGCATCGCCATGTCGATTGCCGACTCGGTTAAACAAAGCCCGATCGATCGGCTGGCCCCGGACTATCCGCCACTATGTCGAGCGGCGATATTTATTACTGCGATATTTAGATTTTCGATCCTCGACGCGGTCGTCTTCGACAACCTACGAGTCTCGGGGCTACTATCTATCTGAGGCGCATCTTTTATATGCCCAAGCTGTTAAAAAGCAAAAGTGCGCTATTTTCGCATACCTCAAATCCCGCATGACAAGCTCATGGCAGCATCGCGCAATCCGCTTTCGGCGGACGAAATCCTTCAACCACCGTGACGCGTGCAGCGGGGTGATCTTCGAAATGGGCGCCCTCTCAAGCAAACTCTTGATTCTCGGCGGGCTCGGTGGGTGTTGAACTCTTCGACCCCTCCGGACTCGGGGACGCCCTCCGTGACGACACTTCGGGCTCGCCTGCCTCATCTGGCGGCGCGTCGGACGGAGGCGTATCGCTCTCCATCATCTCCGGAAGAAGATCCCCCGAGGACGAACTCATCTGAGACGGCTGCAGATCCGAACTGCGGTATAAATATTTCGATTACCTACAGAAGCATAAAACGAAGGTACTTTCTTATTTAACTTCTTCTTTCATACTCACGGCTCGTTGGAGGGCTGGTCCTTGGGCGATGATTGCGCGTCCGGATTCTCTCGGGGCGCGGACCCCCAGTGAGGATTTCTTCCCGCTTGGGGGCTTTGACCTCCGGATCTTGAGGCGGTCCTCTTTTCCCTCTGAAGGAGGGATCCTTGGTCCTCTCCTCTTGATCGCCTCTTTGGGACAGTATTAGCTCCTTTATCTCCCCATCGCCCCCTTACGTAGGTGCGGCCTCCAAAATTCGACCAGCCACGGGCTCAGTCACGGTCTCTGGGAGGGCGGACACCTTATTAGCCTTGATCGCGCCACCCATTCTGTAAAGAATAAAAAGGGTTAGGAGATGATCTTTTGAAAGGCATACAAGCGGGATGTCGGGACTCTGAGCTATTTACACGAGTATCCGGATGACCGCGGCTTAGTCCGCATCCTCGGCCGAATCCGGACCGCCACTTGTGGTCGAAGAACAGCTCGTACATCTCGGGTGTCGCCCCATGAAATCTTTGGAGGATCTGAGGTCCCTCGGATTGAACTCCCATACGGAGAGGGCGGCGTTTGCGGGGTAGGAGGTGCCTAGTTAGCATAACTTTGCATCACCTTGACGGATCGATCTCCCTTGTTTGGAGGTCCCGAATCCGGCCTGCGGTGCGGGCACGTCCTTGGGCGGCCCCAGTTGAGCCCTTGGTTGACCCACGACATCGATTCTTTGTGGAGGTCCGGGCGGAAGGAGGCGGTGGCTTTGCTTGCGCCTTGGAGGCGGTGATGTAGAACCACTCCTGCTGCCACAATCCTGTTCCTCTTGGAAGGAACCTTGAGCCACGGGGCATCGACCATCTTGCTTATGGTCGCCCCGCCACACTCCTTCGGCGCCCCGATCATCTTCGGCTCCACCTTGAATGTTTTCAGCCACGGGCGAAGTGGGGATGGCGGAGGAAGGCTTCATGAGCAATAATGAATGCGGAGATATGGAGGATGGACTCGGGCCAAGTCGTGGAAGTCCAGCCCGTAGAAGAACAAGCCCCCTCACGAAAGGATCCGTGGAAGCCTAATCCCAGCGGAGGTGGGATCTGAAAATGACACATTCGCCGGGCTCGGGGCTGGCACGGCCTGCCAGGGTAGGTAACTGTGCGAGACCGTGGGCAGTGCTTGGCCTCCATAAATTCAATATGTCCTCCTCCGTGGCGGAGGAGGCACCCCTGACCACGGAGGTCGGGCGGACATTCTTTGTGGATCCAGGCGCTCAGTCTGAAGCTCTTGGTGTTGGAATTGGGAGCAGAGGAAAGATTCGATCACGGTTAAGAGACAAGGACAGGCCTTGGTCCTCTTATAAAGGGAAATAATACCAAGGGCCGTCTCGTGACCGTTTGAGATTCCCCTTCGATAGGAGGCATGGCGGCGAGGAGCGGTTGGGTTACCCCGCGTATTGATGAGGATCCCGGAATAAAGGGAACACGATCTCTGCTTCGACAGGACGTGCCAAGGAAACCGCTTAGCTAAACGTGCGGAGGTGGAATAGTAAAAACAGTTAAAACGAAGGCTTGGCTGCGGTGTGATGTCATGCCGCATAATACGTCAGCAGATTGGATCGGTGTATGTGTTTTATTCTCTCTACGTTGGAGTGTGGAAATTGTTTTGCGAGCGGACACTATCACGGTGTTCATTATCTTCTCTGGATTATTCAAGGGAGGAACCCGCCTTGCAATGCGAACATTATGCACGCCGGACTTATCGTCATTGAAGACTGGTTCGGAGCTCTTGAGGAGTCTGGACTAGGGGTGTCGGACAGCGGACTATCAATATCCGCGGACTCCCGGACTACGAAGATAGAAGATTGAAGACTCGGCTCGTGTCGGAAGGTACTTTACTTGGCGTGGAAGGCAAGCTTGGCGTCTGGATATGTAGATCTCCTACCATTGTAACCGACTGTGTAACCCTAGCCTCTCCGGTGTCTATATAAGCCGGAGGGCCGTAGTCTGAGGACACAACATTACATCTCAACAATCATACCATAGGCTAGCTTCTAGGGTTTAGCCTCATTGATCTCGTGGTAGATCTACTCTTGTACTACCCATATCATCAATATTAATCAAGCGGGGCGTAGGGTATTACCTCCATCGAGAGGGCCGAAACTGGGTAAAAACACCGTGTCCCTCGTCTCCTGTTACCATCCGCCTAGGCGCCTGATTCGGGACCCCCTACCGAGATCCGCGGTTTGACACCGACATCCGCTTAGTCGGCATGAATTTCAGCGGGGAGGTTTCGCCCTTCTTCTTCGGAGATACACCTTTGAAGGACTCGGTGGTACTTTTCTTATAAAGTTCTCCCTCATGGACCTTGTAGGCCTTCGATCGCCCGGACTATGCGGCGGGCCTCATTTTGGTCTTGGGAAGTTCCTGCCTAAGTAAGTAGGCTAGGAAAGGTTACATCCCTTGGCGATTCTTGCCATTATAGCGTGGGTGGAGGGTGTTATGTCATCTGCCGAATCACGGTTGGTGCGGTTTTCTCCGGTTTGTCACTACTGGGCTCCTCTTCCCATAATGCGGATGGCTTGAAGAGCTGTTCGGGGAAGATATTAGGAGGGGCGGCATCACGCTTCGCACCGATGCGTGCGATCGTCGACCGCTGGTTATTATCTCGAGCTATGTGATGGAATTCGATCCTTCAAACCGAGTGACATTTTTAGGACAGCGTTGCGATATGCTGCCATTTTGGATCCTTGGCGTCAAAGTCTCCATTTATTTGTGATATTGCAAGGTTTGAATCGCGCACTTCTAGGCGTTGAATGCCCATGGAGCGCCATCCGGAGACCATGTAACAGGGCCTCATATTCGGCTGCATTGTTGGAGTCGTGTACATTATTTGGAGTACATCTGAGATTGTATCTCGGTTGGGGCGTCGATCTGGCGCTTGACCCCGATCCGGCCAACATTTTGGAGCCGTCGAAATGCATAATCAATTGGAGTATCGCCGTACTCTTTAGGGAGTTCGGCTTCCGTCCATTCGGCGACGAAGTCAGCCAAAACTTGTGACTTTATAGCTCGTCAAGGTTTATAAGTTATGTCGAATGGTAAGAGCTCAATGGCCAATTTGCAATCCTGCCCGTTCGTCGCGGTTATTTAGAATGTCATTGAGTGGTACTTGAGGCCCTTGTTATCGAACACTCTTGGAAGTAGTGCGGAGTTTACGGGGCGCCATGAACACCGCATATGCTATCTTCGATAGTGCGGTGCTTAGGATTTGCGAGGGGTTAACACGGTGGATACATAGTACTGGTTTTTGAAGAGAATTTATGCCCTTCGACACTCGTTCGACGAAGAGGACGGCGCTTACAACTTGATGCGTTGCTGCGATGTATAACAACATTGGTTCGCCCAAAGTGGGCGCAGCCGGGACGGTTGTTGCCAATATGGCCTTTATTTCTTGAGTCGGCGGTGGCGGCATCCGTCCACTCGAAGTGTTGATTGCACTGAGGAGGCGATAGAGGGCAGCGCCTTTTCTCCTAAGCGGAGATAAATCGGCTTAGGGCTTGTCGTGGTTCTAAGTCGGCGGAGAAGTAGGGGTAGGTTAAGGGAGGCGATGTCCTAGCTATGGAGCAGTTGTGGAGAGCAGAGGATGTGCGAGTTGAGGCCCTTCTCGGAGAAGTAACAGCCCTCGTCTCGGGCCCTGAGGCGGTCGAGTGGATTATGAGTATGAGTATTACAAGAATCTGAACCCTTCTATACGTGGGCGGGGTGGCTTATATAGAGTGCGCGGGACTGACCAGCTCACATAATGGAGGATTAAAGTACATTAAGCCGGGGGTTCTTGTAGCGCCCTCATAAAGCGCTTTAACTATCATTAAGTCTATTCAATAGTAAACCGTTGCCTTTGGAGTGCCTTGACCTTCGGTGGTGGTGAGTCTTCATGGTGAGTGGGTCTTCCATGGTGAGTGCTTCGGTCTGTCATTTGGAAGATGATCTCTTCGTGAGTACCCTTGGGTAGGGCGTTTAGGTCAGGCCTATGACCCTACCTAGGTACATGAATCCATCATTAGCCCCGAATGGATTGAGGCTTGAGTGAAGGAGGAGTTGGCGTTGTTTCCATTGCTTTTGCATTACAGCTACGTGTTGTCTTGGATCAAGATCTTCTTTGTTGATAACAAGAAACTTTCCTTGATCGACTTGATCCATTCTTGTCCTTCATCGAGTGACTTTCTTTGCTATACTTGAGTAGCGGATCGCGGGAGATCTTGCATTTGTGGTGATCCGTCGCCCGCGGATCTCGCGGGATCTGAAATTTGGGGAAGCCTTGAAGCAGAGCAGGCTGCGGCGCTTGGATGGGGCGTAACGAGGCGCCTCGATCTTAGCGCCGCTTTCTCCGCCACGTATCGCGGTCGGCCGCTTTCGGGATATGATTGGATTGCTTGGGTCCACATCATCCACTCGGAAGGGGCGCTATAAATGTAACTCCGGAGCCTCATGCAGATACCTTGTTCTTCCTCCCCGTTCTCTCCGCCTCCGCTCTCCACCTCGCTGCTGCTCCTTGCCATCTCTCCTTGCGCATTCCGCCGGCGTCATGGGCAAAGAGAAGACGACAATCTTTGGGCGTCTGAAGAAAAGCGTCGGTGGCGGAGAAGGCATCGGCGGCGAGAAGGCAAGGGAGATCCACCGGTCGCGGTGGTTCTTCGTCGAGATCAAGCTGCCGAAAGGCTGGGTCGAGGCGGATCGATCGGCGATCGAGGAGAAGGATCTCCTTGATATGGCCAGCGACGGGTTGATTCCCACAGCGCCGCAAGACTTAGGGCGAGTGGCAGCCTCAACGAGAAGAGGGTGAGTCGTGCTTTTGGCCACCATGTCGACCGAGGTTTTTCGTTGCCACCGAGTGTATTCTTTCGAGGTTTTGAATTTCTTTGGAGCCTAGCTTCACCATTTCCTCAAACTCCATCGCATACCTTGCGCGTTTGTATCTATGTGCGAAAATTTCTGGGCTGTCGACCCGACCTTTGGGGCTTGTTCAAGTACATCTTCACATGTCGCTCTCGGACTGTGAAGAAAGCAAATCTGGTGACGAGAAGACCCAAGTAGTCAGATGTGTGGTGGTTTAGGAGTCAGTTGAGAACAAAAGCACTTTCCAGCTATGCATTTTCTGAGTCGATTAGGGGTTGGCGATCGACTGGTTCTATTGCCGGAATGAGGCGACGCCGGGGCAGTCGACCGGCCTCCCAGAATTCACCATGAGTCGAGTGAACAGGCCCTCCTCCCTGAAGGTTGTCCCTGAAGAAAGGGCTGAAGTGAAGATGCTGATGGACCGGGTGGTGCAGCTGGTTAGGGACGGAGTGAGTGGTATGGACCTCCTGGAGGTTTTTCTTCGGAGGCGAATCCAGCCCCTTCAGTTCGGAGTCCTTGTATGTGGTTGTATTGCGGCACGAAGGCGAAACTTCGCGTCCACCGGAGGCGGTCGGCGATGCCGTAGTGGAAAGATGGATGACCTCGATCACGGAAACAAGGACAATCCTCGCGGATCCCGGAGGATTTCTCCGCTTGATCGTGACAATGTTCGGACAAAGGTACACTTGTTCTATTTTTACATTGCATGTATGTCGAGTGTGCTACATGGCTTGGTGGTGAACTCTGCTTTGATACTTCGAGGCCCTCACGAGTTATACTCGATGCCCACGGCGCCCAGATTCGGCGAAGGGGAAGCGGTGGAGGTGAGCGGAGGAGTGGAATTCAGATGGCCGAGGAGGCGGCGGCGGCGATGATGATGATGGCGAGGGCAGCGAGGGCGGCGAGGATGAGGAGGAGGAAGTCGCACCACGCGCTTGGAAAGGCGGTCAAAGCTTGTGCCGCGACCCTTGGTGAGCAGCGGTAAAGAGTCGCGGCGCCATGATCGACCAAGCATCCCTCGGACCGCTTCTCGGTGCCGTGAAAAGCGCCGCAACAACGAAGGTAGTTCCGCCGAGGACAACCAAGCCTCTGCCAAAAATGAAGGTGTCCATCCCCACCATCTCGGGGTAAACATATTGCTTAAGTCTTCTTGCTTTACACAAATTTTGTCTCGGTTGATATATGAATTGGTCGGTGACTCTTTGGAATTTCAAGCTGCGACTTACGAAACCTCGGCTAAAGGCGGCGACCATGAGATGGAGGGCGCTGCCACCTCAAATCCTGGTACTATATCCTTAATTCTTGTTCTCGGTCATTGACTCAAAATTCCTGATCTTAACTCTTTTACGAAGCTCCGGCCGATAATATCATCACTCTCCTCGATGGCGATGATGAGGATGAGGAGCCCTTGAGGGCTAGGAGGAGCAGGAAGGCATCTGTGGCGAGAGAAACCCAAGGTGTGACGGCGCGAGACCATCGTGACGGAAGGGAAGGCGGCACTCGACATCTTGTATCTTTTGCAAATCCGTTGGCAGTGCCCGACCCACTTCGTCGAGTGCTGGACAACCGATCTTCACCACGCACCCGTCCCGGAGGACCAGGCTGATCTTTGCTAAAGAAGCGATCCGTCAGCAGGGATCATGATGGAGCGGTGAAGATCGCTCGGGAAGCGAGCCAAGCAGCTTCGACGCTTGACGCTCGCCCTTGAGCAATGTTGAGGTTAGTCGACCACCACATTACATTAGGATATGCTATCGAAACTTTTCTTTACGGAATTTGTAGCAATAGCGGTCACCCACTAGGTGTGTCGATAAAAACTCCTTGTTAGCGGGGCACGCTGAGTGCACCGGTGGGTGTAATCCCCAAGGCTAAGGTCATTGCTGGCGGTCGGTCTTAAACTTACTAAATAGATGTTGATCGGTATCCGAATGGAATGAATGTGTTTACGAAACTAGTGGGGGCACGCTGAGTGCACCCAGGTGTAATCCCGAGGCTGTGATCATTGTTGGCGATTGATTACGATCAAAAAGCTTCTGATCGACAGGTCGACGACTTTTTTTTTTGGTCGTGGTCGACTCATCTTAGGCTTACTAAGAATGGGCTGGTCGTTGGTCGGCTCGCTTTCTTGGTCATTTGGTCGACTATGTGTGAATAAGACCGGTGGGGGCACGCTGAGTGCACCCAGGTGTAATCCCGAGACTACGGTTGAATGCTTGCATTCATTGTAGTCTTAAACACCTACAATTCTTCTTGATTCACTCGGAAGTGGATTATCTCGATATTTTTGCAACCGACTCTTCGTAGAAATCTTGTGATCTTCTTGACACGCTATACGAAGCTGGAGCGAAGCATATTCAGCTCGAGTTGGACTTGAAGCTGGTGCAAGAGAACTGGCGAAGGAAGAGACCAAAGGTATGTTTGGTGAGATTCGGCGACTCTGTCCTCCTCCACTTGCTTCAAGTTTGACTTTGCTGCGATTCTGAGGCAAGGTGAAGGAGGCTCAAAGGAAGAAGGAGCTTGAGCTGAATGAGAAGATCAAGCTTGCGATGAAAAAGCGGCCTCTGTTGCCAAGCTCGAACAGGATAATGCCGATCTGAAGGTTGCTCGGCATTGCCGGCAAGGATCTTGAGCGGATGAAGGCGACAAGAAGAACGACCGATAAGATCCTCAAGCGGCTGGGAAGAAGAGCGAGATGGAAAGCCTCTTGGGCGGCCTTGCTAAGAAATTGTTTCTTAAGCTCGAAGGTAACCTTTTCCACTCGACCAATCCTCCCAACTGTTATGTTTTCATTCAACTGTTTTCCTGACTCGGGTTTTGTCTTTGCGAGTTACGCGCAACCGAAGAAGAAACCAGCCAGTTGGAGCGAACCTTGACCTGTCAATTCCCGGTGAGCGATGAAACGCCATGAGCGTCTTCCATTGGAGTCAGCGTTGCAGCTGTTGTGGATTACCTCGCCAAGGCGAAGGTTGCTCGTCTCGCATCGACTCGGCGCTCTGGCCCAATGAGACACTCCAAAAGCGACCTCGAGTCATTGATGGATCGGTGAGCGCCGTCCCCGACCGAGTGCAAGAGTGGAAGAAATCTTGACTCGGTGCGGTGTAGAGCGTTGCCACGTAATCCGGCGCGTGTCCATTGCAAGGAAGCCGAGAAGACAAAGTGGCGGCTCTCCAGTGGCCAACACCAAAAAGCACGACGACGGGACCTTCATGGAGACTTTCATTGCTGCTGCCAGCGGATCGCCGGCGGGATTGATCTTGGCGAGTTCGTTGCTCCATCCACCCTCCACGGGAGGGGTAAAAACTTTCCTTGACCTTAAATTTGCCTCGGTATGCCGAGTGAAGTTGTAACCGATAAAACTTTAACAGGCTTAGTGCCTGAGCACTCTCGGTTACTTTAGGTGCCGACCTAAATTTGGATTGGATGTTTGGATACGATTGCTCTTGGCTTGAATTGCTCTTTGCAGGTTAACAGCGAGATGCCTACTGCAGTCGACTTATTCCTTAGGCGAGCTCGGAGCTGCAGCTAAGCCCCCGAGTGGAAGCCTGGCTTATCACTCGGTAGGATTTAAATAACTTAGGCGAGCACTGGGCTGCAGCTAAGCCCCCGAGTGAGAGGTTTGCTCTTCACTCGGTAGGATTTCTTATACCTTAGGCGAGCACTGGGCTGCAGCTAAGCCCCCGAGTGAGAGGTTTGCTCTTCACTCGGTAGGATTTCTTATACCTTAGGCGAGCCTTGGGCTGCAGCTAAGCCCCAGTGAGAGGTTTGCTCTTCACTCGGTAGGATTTCTTTTGCCTTAGGCGAGCACTGGCTGCAGCTAAGCCCCAGTGAGAGGTTTGCTCTTCACTCGGTGGGATTCTTTGCCTTAGGCGAGCCTTGGGCTGCAGCTAAGCCCCAGTGAGAGGTTTGCTCTTCACTCGGTGGGATTTCTTTGCCTTAGGCGAGCACTGGGCTGCAGCTAAGCCCCTGAGTGAGAGGTTTGCTCTTCACTCGGTAGGATTTCTTATATCTTAGGCGAGCACTGGGCTGCAGCTAAGCCCCCGAGTGGGAGTTTTGCTCTCCACTCGGTAGGATTTCTTTTGTATTTGTGTCGAAACTCGGAGAAGAGGGTCGCAGTCGACCTGCACTTCATATTCCTTGTAATCGCACATCATACTTATGGTGCAGCTCGGAGGAGAGGGTCGCAGTCGACCTGCGCCTCGTTTTCCTTGCTAGTATACTTTATACTTAGGCGAGTCCTTGGACTGCAGCTAAGCCCCAGTGGAAGTCGGCTTACCACTCGGTGGGATTTTCAATAACTTAGGCGAGCAGGCTGCAGCTAAGCCCCAGTGGAAGTCGGCTTACCACTCGGTAGGATTTTTAATAACTTAGGCGAGCACTGGGCTGCAGCTAAGCCCCAGTGGAAGTCGCTTACCACTCGGTGGGATTTTTAATAACTTAGGCGAGCACTGGGCTGCAGCTAAGCCCCAGTGGAAGTCGGCTTACCACTCGGTAGGATTTGTAAAAACTTAGGCGAACGGATTCGCGACTAAGCCACCCTCGGGGAAGTAAAAATTTTACTCGGCCTTAAAATAAAGAGTGACAAAAATTATGAAGGAATTATGACACTATTACTTCAAAGCTCGTAAGCTACAAGAGTACTTTATTACAATTCTTCGAGTGAAAAACTTTAAGTGTAAAGCAGGCGGAGCAGATCCGCATTCAAGCTCGGGGCTCATCGATATCGTGTTCGACATTGTAGAGGCGATATGCCCCATTGTGGAGAACCTTTGTGACGATGAAGGACCTTCGGGGAGGAGCAAGCTTATGTTGCTTCGCTGATCCACCGAAGGACCAGATCCCCTTCTGGAAGGCTCGACCTCTCACATTTCGGCGTCTGGTGGCGCAAGTCTTCTTGGTAAATGGTCGGCGGATCAAAGCCATTTCCCTTTCCTCTTCCGGAGGTCGATTGCATCTGGCGCTTGCTCAGCTTCGCCCGTTATAAAGTTCAATTAGTGGAGTGTTGTGAAGGAGATCACTCGGTAAAACTGCTTACGCCCCATAGACCAGGAAAAAGGAGTTCTCCCGATCGACCGATTAGGCGTGGTCCGCAGACCCCAAAGCATGAAGGAAGTTAAATCGACCCAAGCACCAGCCGCATGCTTGAGATCTCGCATCAAGCGGGGCTTCAGACCCTTGAGATCAATCCATTGGCTCGCTCGCCTGTCCATTCGATTGTGGATGGCGCGAAGCGTAGTCGACTTCGTATGCCTTGAGAGTTGCGAAATCCTTGAATTCTTCGAGTCAAAATTCGACCCATTGTCCGTGATAATTGTGCGGGACTCCATATCGAGCGTCAACTTTCGGCGAAGGAAACAGCGATCCGGCGTCAAGTTTTTGATTGGCTTAGCCTCAATCCACTTGGTGAACTTGTCGATTGCTACCATTACATGCGTGAAGCCGCTCCGACCCGTTCGCAAGGGACGATCATGTCCAACCCCATACCGCAAAAGGCCGACGGCGGAATGGTCTTCAAGGGCGACGCAGCTTGTGTGACATATTGGAGTAGAACCGACATCCTTCGCACTTGTCCACTATTTCTTTCGCCATCTCATTTGCTCTTGGCGGTAAAATCCTGCTCGGTATGCTTTGGCTACAATGGTCCGAGAGGGCGCATGGTGACCACAGGTCCCAGTGGATATCATTGAGAATGACTCGACCTTCTTACGGCGTTATGCATTTTGTCCGACTCGTTGGGCTTTTCTATATCTCGCCCATTGATATGATAAAGGCTTTGGACCGACAGACGATCTGTCGAGCCTCTTCCTCATCCTCCGGGAGTTCCTTTCTCGAGAATATCGCAATGTATGGAATTGTCCAATCGGGAGTGACTACTAAAACCTCCATGACCAAATCGACCCTCGCCGGGACCTCAACTTCATCGAGTCTGTGGCACTCTTTGGTTGTGGAGCTTCCTCTGTAAGGATCTTCTTTGGACGGAGTGTGTATATGTTCCAAAAACCGCCACTCGGAATGGCTTCCCTCTTGGACCCTATCTTGGCAGATCATCTGCTGCTTGATTTTTCGATCGGGGATGTGATGGAGCTCAACCCTCAAACTTCTTTTCCGGCTTCCTCTTTGCATTGCGATATCCGGTCATAGCCGGGCTTCTCACGCCCCCTCCTTCATCACTTGATTGACCACTAGATCTGAGTCGCCATAAACCATCGAGCGACGGACGCCGAGTGAGATGGCCATCGTAATCCATATAGAAGGGCCTCGTACTCTGCCTCATTGTTGGAGGAATCAAAGTGAATCTGGAGCACATACTTAAGCTTA
This sequence comes from Aegilops speltoides, assembly GCA_021437245.1. Lineage (NCBI taxonomy): Eukaryota > Viridiplantae > Streptophyta > Magnoliopsida > Poales > Poaceae > Aegilops > Aegilops speltoides. Next base: position 60,373,478 of record CM038144.1, on the reverse strand, counting down.
TCTCCTCTGGGGAAACAGAGCGACCCAGCACGAGAACCATTCAGCATCTTGGAGCCGTCAAAGAACATGGTCCAATGCTCGAGTGAACTTCAGTCGGTTCTCTGTTATTCGATCCACTCGGCAAGAAATCCGCTATAGCACGGGACTTAATGGCTTTCTTTGCCTCGAATTTGATATCAAGGGAAGAAGTTCAATCGCCCACTTCGCCACTCGACCGGTTGCGTCTCTGTTATGCAAGATCTACGATAAAGGGCGTCGGCGGCGATCGTGACAGAATGATCGAGAAATAGTGAGCAACCTTCTTCGTGGTCATGTATATGCCATACACAAGCTTCGATAATGAGGGTATCTCTGCTTGGATGGAGTCAAAACTTGGACAAATAATACCGGGCGTTGAACTTTGAAGGCCTTTCCTTCCACTTCCCTTTCGACCGTAAGCCTGAAGCCGACAACTTGTCCGATGGCTGCAATGTAAAGCAACAGAGGCTCTTTGCTGATTGGAGCAGCAAGCACCGGCTGGGTGGAGAGCGAGCTTTCAGCTCGGCAAGCGCTGCATCGACTTCCGAGTCCACTCGAACTTGTCGACCTTCTTCATCGATCGGTAAAGAGGTAATGCCTTTTCACCGAGTCGTGAGATGAATCGACTTAGCGGCCAAGCATCGATAAGCTTCGGGCGTCGTGCACTTTCGCCGAGGCGTTTCATTGGAGAATAGTGCCAATCTTCTGCGGGTTAGCGTCGATTCCTCGTTCGAAGCGAAAACCGAGTAATTTTCCACGGGAACCCGAATGTGCGCCGGACGGATTGAGCTTGATATCGTACCTTCGGAGGTTGGCAAATGTTTGGCGAGGTCGGCGAGCAGGTGGAACCTTTTCGCGACTTAACGACGATATCATCCATATCGCTTCCACATTCCGTGATCCGAGTGAAGACACCGAATCATTCGCATAAATGTGGCTCCGGCGTTCTTGAGGCGAATGGCATGGTGATATAGCGAAGCACCGAATGGAGTGATGAAAGCTGTTTTTATTTCATCGGGTCCATCTGAGCGGATCGATGGTACCGGAATATGCATCTAGAAAAGACAATCTCTCACACCCGCGGTCGAGTCGACAATTTGATCGATGCGGGGAGAAAAATGATCGCCGGGCAGGCCCGATTAATGTGCTTAAAATCGATGCACATGCGGAGGAGTTATCCTTCTTGGGGACCATGACAACATTGGCGAGCCACTCGGGTGGTAAATCTCTCGGATAAATCCTGCTTTGTCGGCAGTCGAGCCACTTCTTCACCAATAGCTTTTCTCTTACGGACGGCGGACCGCCAAGATGCTCTTTGATTGGTTTCGCTGATTTGTCGACTCGGGCGATGCTCAGCCAGCTCCACAGGAACACGGCATGTCGGTGGCTTCCATGCAAAATGTCCCGATTCTCACGGAGGAACCGGATGGCGCTTCTTCCTATTTGAGTCGAGTGTTGTGGATATGTGGGTCGGAGCTGCATCGGGTCGATCGGATGAATATGGACGGGCTTTGTCTCACCAGATGACTTGAACGCAGACTCCGTAGCAGGCCTCTTAGATCGTAGCAAATCACTCGGATCTGCCTTTTGCATGTACTCGTCGAATTCGACCGCTGACACTTGGGAGTCGGCAATCTTTGAGCCCTTCTGAAAGCACTCTTACGCCTTCTTCCGATCGCGGTGGCGGTGATCACTCCTTTGGGTCTGGCATTTTCAGTTTGAGGTACCGTAGCATGGTCGAGCCATGAATCGTGCATAGGCGAGCCTCCCAAAATGGCATGATATGCACTCGAAAATCTACAACCTCAAAGGTCGACTTTTCTTTGCGGAAGTGCTTGGAATCGCCAAAACCACGTCCGAGGCTATTTGGCGAGTGAGTTAGCTTTCTTCCTGGTATGACTCGTGGAAACTCATATTCTTTGGCGCTCAATCGGGACATCGGAATGCCCATCCCTTTCAAAGTATCCGCATATAACAAATTCAGCCCACTACCACCATCCATCAGCACTTTTGTCGATCGAGTGCCTTCGACAATGGATCGACCACTAACGCTTGCCGCCCGGGGTGGCAATGTGAGTCGGTGATCGATTGGTCGAATGTGATGGGTGTCTGGGACCACTTCACATAACTTGGCTTAAGGGGCAACCATATTCACCTCTCGATTGATGACTTTCGATCGACTTTTGCTTTCCACATCCGCGAAGATCATCAGTGGAGTTGACATCTGGTATTCCTCCTCCTTGTCCTCTTTATCTCGGCCTTGTCCGCTCCTTCTCCTTGTCCTTAGGCGCTTGCCTGGCTTCGCTGGATCGAGAGTCGACCTTTGGCGAGTGGTGTGCTTCGGGTAAATAATGTTGCCCTCCTCATCTTTCTTCGTGTGAATATGGCATGGCATATCCATCACGTCATTTCCTTCTTTATCTTTCACTTTCTTCGGATTCCAAGATCCTTTGGGTTTCCCCTTGAACTTCCCCTGAGTGACGGCCAGTGCCTCTCCGGGAGCTGCTGGCTCGGCTTTGCGTTTCTGCTTCCGACTGGAATTGCCTTTCTCCGACTGGCTCGGCTTGTACTTGCCACTTTGGAGTCGGTCTTCTTCTTCGCCGTTGGCATATTTGCTAGCAATCTCCATCATTCTACTCAGGGTCATGTCCCCGGTTCGACCGAACTTCAGACTCAATTCTCTGTTTTTGACACCGTCCTTGAAGGCGCAAACCGCCTGATGGTCAGACACATTTTCCACAGTATTGTGCAAGGTAATCCACCTCTGAATATACTCTCGGAGAGTTTCATTGGTCTTCTGCACACAAACTTGCAGCTCTGTCAAACCAGCGATTAAACTTGCAAGTCCCTTCAAAAGTCTGACGAACACTGGGACAAATCCTCCCAAGTATATATCTTTGCTGTGAGGTAATTGACTCAGCCATGCTCTGGCGAACCTTCCAACATGAGGGCAAATGTTTCATGGCCGCCGTCATTCCCACCGCTAATCTGAACAGCCACTCGGTAATCCTCGAGCCAAGTTTGAGCTTAGATTCCCGGTGAACTTGCATACTCCTGCCGCTAATCTGAAATTGGGGGATCACTGCGGCTCGATAGCCCTGCTAAAACACTCCGGACCGGAGACATGCACTCGGCGCTAGTGGGTGCATCCTCTCGGAGTCCTCCTCGATGGGCTCTGTTCCGGTCGACCAGGCCTTGCACGATAATAGACCGCGCATCAAAGCCTGGTTCCACAGGGTCGATTGGAACCCTTCGCCAGATCTTGAGCGTCTTCATCATCTTATCGCCGGGGCGTATGACCCTTCCCTCGGAGGAAAGGGGCACTCGGCGCCTATCATCGGTCAAATCGGTCTCGAGCTGCTCTCGCCGGTTGTCGCGCCCTTCCGCCGTGGAAGCGATCTGGGGCTGTGAGCCGGCGGGCGGTGTTCGCAGCGACGGATCGACTGTGAATCCTGTTGCGCGACTGCGACACGGCTGAGTTCTGATCACCTGCTGCTCGGAGTAAATCTCTGATCTGCTGCAAGCCTCTTCCAGCTTCCGACTGCGATGGCTGAATGGACTCTGCAATGCGAGTTGCAGCTGCTAAATTCTGAATTGGCGTGCGGTATACCTGAGTCGGTGGGAAGAGCCGACGTCGACTGGATTCGGGGAGTCGTTGCCGCGCGCGCTCGTCGAGTGCTCGCTGAAGATTCTCCAGGCGAGTGCGTTCAGCCACATTGGCCAAACATGCTTCCTCCAAGGCACGAGCCTCAGGGGTCTCTCCGATGATAGGAGTATGTAGTGCATCCATATTCCTGCGACGAAGATCCTCTCTCTGGAGAGAGTCGAGTGTCTCGGGCTGGTACTCCTCGTGTTCATGCACAGGGTCACCTCCTCCGGCGGCCCCACCGCCGTGGGCGAAACCGGGAGGACTGCGAGGACCGTCGACCATGAGAATTTCCGCCGCTGGATCACTGCTATCACACTCGGATGCAGTCTCTACGGAGCCAGTCGACAGATCGAACAGGCCGTAGAGAGATTCGTCGGGCTCGATAGCCGCGACCTGGGCGGTAGCTGTCTGGCGAGCCACCGCGTGCTTCACCCACCGCTGAAGCCTCGACCGACCAGAGCGCTTGCGCTGGTGGGAGACTGGGCGGGCGACCGATAGGGGAGTCGACCGTCTGGTCGGCGGTTGCCGCAGCAAAGCGCCCGCGGACACATGCACGAAGTCGTCGCCCAGCAGACGGGGGCGCCTCGATGTCAGAGGGGCCTCCACGGAGCCATCTTGGTCGTCGGCGACAAAGGTGAGAGCACCGAGGCGGATCTCGCACCCGCACCCAAAACTCCAGAAGTCATCATGATGACGGTACTCGGAAGTACAACAACTCCTCCACAAATCGCTAAAACACCGGCCCCACGGTGGGCGCCAACTGTCGTGGTTCTAAGTCTGACAGTAGAAGTAGGGGTAGGTTAAGGGGAGGCGATGTCCTAGCTATGGAGCAGTTGTGGAGACAGAGGATGTACGAGTTCAGGCCCTTCTCGGAGGAAGTAACAGCCCTACGTCTCGGAGCCCTGAGGCGGTCGAGTGGATTATGAGTATGAGTATTACAAGAATCTGAACCCTTCTATCGTGGGCGGGGTGGCTTATATAGAGTGCGCGGGACCCCAGCCAGCTCACATAATGGAGGATTAAAGTACATTAAGCCGGGGGTTCTTGTGCGCCCTCATAAGGCGCTTTAACTATCATTAAGTCTATTCAATAGTAAACCGTTGCCTTTGCTGGAGTGCCTTCTGACCTTCTGGTGGTCGAGTGAGTCTTCATGGTCGAGTGGGTCTTCCATGGTCGAGTGCTTCCAGTCTGGTCGACTGGAAGATGATCTCTTCTGTGAGTACCCTTGGGTAGGACGTTTAGGTCAGGCCTATGACCCTACCCTAGGTACATGAATCCATCAGGGCTGCCACGCATCCTGTTAATTTTTGTATTTGTTTGAGGTCTTCTGGAATATCCAAATGTGACAGAGCTCGGATTTTAGCCGGATTTGCTTCAATTCCTCTACCGGATACGATGAAGCCCAGCAGCTTTCCGGTGATGCGCCAAAACGCATTTTTCGGATTCACTTGATGTCATATGCTCGAGGTTGTCGAATGTGAGCCTCAAATCGTCTACTAAAGTTTCGACGTGTTTTGTTTTGACGACTACGTCGTCTACGTATGCCTCGACTATTTTGCCGATCTGGGTGGCCAGACATGTTTGAATGATGCGTTGATATGTTGCGCCGGCGTTTTTGAGTCCGAAGGGCATCGTGTTGAAGCAGAATGGTCCATATGGAGTGATAAATGCCGTTGCGGCAGTGCGCTTCCGCCATCTTTATTTGATGATAGCGAGTATCGTCCAGGAAGCACAACGAATCGTGCCCTGCTGTAGCATCGATAATTTGATCGATGCGGGGGAGAGGGAAGGGATCCTTTGGGCAAGCTTTATTGAGGTCTTTAAAATCGACACCGAGGCGCCAGGATTTATCCTTCTTTGGTACCATCACCAAATTTGCTAGCCAGTCCGGATGTTTGATATCTCTAATGAATCCGGCTTCCAATAGTTTGGCTAGCTCTTCTCCCATTGCCTGTCTCTTGGGCTCAGAAAATCGTCGAAGAGCCTGTTTGACTGGCTTGAATCCTTTTAGGATGTTTAGGCTGTGTTCCGCCAACCTGCGAGGGATTCCGGGCATGTCCGAAGGATGCCAGGTGAAGATATCCCAATTTTACCGAAGGAATTCGCGCAGTGCGGCGTCTACTTCGGGGTTCAATTGTGCCCCAATGGAGGCTGTCTTTGTTGGGTCCGTTGGATGGACCTGGAATTTTATTATCTCGTCTGCTGGTTTGAAGGAGGTGGACTTGGATCTTTTATCGAGTATCACATTGTCCTGTTCACCGTGAAGCCTTGTGTGGTGAGTTCCTCTGCCGCTAAGGCTTTGGATAGTGCCTCGAGGGCTAGTGCGGCTGTCGTGTTTTCGGTGAGTGCTATGTCCGGATCACTAGCGAGTGATTATTCCGCTGGGCCCAGGCATTTTGAGCTTCATGTACCCGTAATGAGGTATTGCTTGAAAAATTGTGAATGCCTCTCGTCCTAATATGGCGTGATACCCACTGCTGAACGAGGCCACAGGCGTGACTTCTTCGGATCTGTAATTGTCCGTGAGAGCGAACACCACATCGAGTGTGATTTTTCCGGTGCAGCGCTTCCAGCTAGGGATTATTCCTCTAAAGGTTGTGCTGCTTCGCTCAATCGGCTCCAATCGATTTCCATTTTTCGCAGAGTTTCCTCATAAATGAGGTTTAGTCCGCTGCCGCCATCCATGAGGACTTTTGTCGGTCAAAAGCCGTCCACTATGGGACTAAGTACCGGTCTTTGGGGCTCTGGTTGTTGAATGTGGGCTCGTCGCGGCATTGAAGGTAATAGCTGTGTTGCTCCATGGATTTTTTGTTGCTACTTGGTAGACTTGGCGAGTTCGCGGATTGTTCGTTTTGCATATTATTTGATGCGAAAGTCTCAAGACTGTTGATACCGTCTTTGGTATTGTTGGAGTGGTTTCGGAGCTAGAAGCTCTTTGCCACTTTTGGCCACTGCCGTAATATCCAACATGCTCGAAGGCTATGTGTTGGGACGGTTCCCTCAGTACTATGAAGCTTACAGGTCCATTGAGCCATCCCTCGAAGACGGTTCCGTTTCCCTTATTGGGTTTTGTTTTTTGTTTTTGCATCCGGGGCTGAGTGTAAGGCGCCCTTTACTCATGGATTGGGTTTGGGGCGGATTATCCCAAAATTGATTTTCGGTTTTCGGAAACTCTCCACAACATAGTACTTCCGTACAATGGATGCGGATCGGTGAAGCGTAATTTTGCGACGATCAATGGCGTTTAGTATTCCCTTGTCCGTGCAGTTATTGCGAAGATTGATATTGCGTTTTCCTCTCGGCAGTCCTTTATCCTATCCATAACCGGGAGAATCGGCCCGAGAGTGATGTCTTTGTTTGAGAGGCTCTTGCCGTATTAGAGATAGATCGTATATGTGCGGGCGGGTGGGTGGAATAAAATCCGGATCCCTGCCCATCTTGAGGCTCAAAGGCCAAGGGGTTTCCGAATTCGGAAGTTTGGTTTGCTGGGCACAATCCAGCGAGTCCGGGGCGATGCATGATTTTAAGTTCAATGCTCGATCGAAGTCCGTCCCTCTGCGGGAATCCGGCATGGAGGGTTCGGGAATCCAGACATGAATTGTTTTCAACACTGGCAAAGAGTTGCTGTATTGCTCCTCTACCACTGCGACGTGGTGGGTGGCCTGGGGAGAGTTAATCTCTCTCAGATCGGTTTTAAGCCCAATCTGGTTGTAGTCCGTAGCGACTCCCAGGGCGGCGATGCGATCCAAGAGCTCGTTAACAGATGAGAGCTCTATTGGATCTAACTGTTCGGCAGCTTTAGGGCTGACGCGAAGATTGCTTCCGACGACTTGAGAAGTCATTGCCGAAGCGGCGGCCGGACAGGCGGTCATGAGAAAACCACCAAGCCGGATAGTTTGGCCGGCGGCCAAGGCCCCTCCGGCGAAAACACCATCTTTGAAGGCGGGTGGAGGCATCCGCTCTATTGGTGACGACACAGAGGAACTCTCAATGAAAGCACCAATGTCGGTGTCAAAACCGGCGGATCTCGGGTAGGGGGTCCCGAACTATGTGTCTAGGCGGATGGTAACAGGAGACGAGGGACACAATGTATTTACCCAGGTTCGGGCCCTCTCGATGGAGGTAAAACCCTACGTCCTGCTTGATTAATATTGATGATATGGGTAGTACAAGAGTGGATCTACCACGAGATCAAGGAGGCTAAACCCTAGAAGCTAGCCTATGGTATGATTGTCGTAATGTATGTTGTCCTACGGACTAAAGCCCTCCGGTTTATATAGACACCGGAGGAGGCTAGGAATTACAGTCGGTTACAATGGTAGGAGATCTACATATCCGTATTGCCAAGCTTGCCTTCCACGCCAAGGAAAGTACCATCCGGACACGAGCCGGAGTCTTCAATCTTGTATCTTCGTAGTCTTGGAGTCCGGCGGATAATGATAGTCCGGCTGTCCGGACACCCCCTAGTCCAGGACTCCCTCAGTTCCCATTGTACATGTTCGGTGACCCCCTCAAGGGTTCCTTAATGGAATCACGACATCTTGCATTGTGCGAGGGCGTGAGGAGATTACGATGACCCTAGTGGCTTTTTGGGGAGCATTGTGCCTCCACACTGCTCCAAACAGAGATTAGCATCCACAAGGGTGTGAACTTCGGGATACATCGTCATCTTCGCGTGCCTCGGTTATCTCTTACCTGAGCCCTCTACTTATGCACTTTACTTTGTGATAGTCATAGTGTTTCATGATGTATATCTTGCTATCACTTAGTTGTTTATCTTGCTTAGCATAAGTTGTTGGTGCACATACGTGAGCCTATTGTTTTATGTTTTGTGCTTGACAAATTAAACGCTTGTTTTATTCCGCATTTGTTCAAGGCTAAACCGCAATTATTTTAAAGCGCCTATTCATCCCCCTCTAGGAGACACCACAATCTTTCAACCTTCTTCCTCCGGACGTGCATATGATGCCCGGAATGCCGCCGCTCTTGCACTTATGCTCCGCCTCCAGCCGCTGCGTGCCCATGCGTCACGGCGCCACTGCTCATGCCGTGTGGACCCCGCCATCACTACTCATGCCGTGTGTGGCCGGTCGTGGATGCAATGGCGTCGGGTGGCTAGAGAAAATGCTAGGCGGCAGGAAAGGGTAGCGTGTCTCGTCGGAGACATCGTGGCCTCGCCCTCGCACACAGAGGCAGTGGCGCGTGTGCCCGCGTGCGGTGGAAGTCGAGAGGAGGCACGAGGGAAAGGTGGCCAATGGAGAGTGGTGAGAGTGGCAAAGGAGGTCGCCGGAGTGGTGGTGCTTGCCAACGCGGGAGGCGGTGGGTGCCGGCCGAGCGGTGTCACGCGTTGTCTCCCTTATGGTGCCTTAATGACTCCTGGGTGGTCAAGACTTGGGCACCAACATGGTGGTTATTAGCATTTTAATTCTCAATTATTCAAACAAACCTACCAATAAGTCTAAGACTTCTGACCCTCTAACCAGACAAAATGATACTCAGACAAAGCCTAAAAGAACGGATCATCGCACGTGTGTCGATGTTGACGGGTTCAATCAAAAGTCGAAAGTAGGATCTTCATCCCCTAAGAGGAGCTTCGTGCCAACACCTTCATCAAGAATTTGACCCACACCCGTCAGCATTGCCTGATCTAGCCGGAGAGACGAGACAATGAGTTTTATCCTGGATTTTGTGTATATTTGTTCGTCCAAAACGTCACAGTTAGCAACCTCTTTACCGGGTGGCAATACCTCGCTAGACGGATCCCAACACTGAGAAAGCCCAAGGCCCTCCCTTGCCACTGGAGAGAACGTCGGAAGGGGAGATAACCTCACCATCCTGCTTCCATACTCTGTTGCACCTCCCGCTGATCCACGTTGATGGGAGAGGAGGATATGTTTGGACCTCAGAGGGGATTAATTGATCTGGTTGTGGTTGCAGCCATCTCGCGAATCATCAATCGCGTCCTAACCTCTTTTAAACGATCGTTTTATATTCTTTAGGGGAAACGATTCTCTTACTATACCCATTGACATAGCATTATTGACCTTGTCGTTACATTTTCTACCATCAGGATAGATCTGTCCTCTTCCTTTGTTTCACCTACATATATTCTTTGCATATATCACGAAACTATATATCGATAAATTGTTCTCACTCTATAAGAGGAAAGGTTGTGTATTGCATATATCATTCATTCAATATATAATATGGCTAATATCCATTCGAGTAACGGAATGATTGATTCCATTATAACATTCTCTATTGAACTCAGAATTTCAGAGACTGATCTGCTTGCTTTAACCCACCTGTACCGGATCCAGGAACAAATGCATGATGATTTGTCTTCCAAGTCTCCAACCTCATGCAGGCTAGTCGACTTGAATATATATGATGAATAACAACGTGCAAAGCTTAACATACATATATACATGCATATTATTGTGTCCACAAAAGCAAGGTGCCTTTAGACAAGTATGATTATGCAAGAGGCTTGGCAATGAAAAGAGAACTTGGTGCACGGAAAGTATAGCTATCTTTGTTGCCCTCCTGCCAGGCATGCACAAGCAGGACCATGTTCTTGGAAGAGCCTAACTGAGTGCATGCAATCGTGGTGTCCACCCTGGTCCTATTTGATAAACTTAGGGTCTTCATTCTGTCTGCACTGAACAAACTCTAGCATGTTTTATGGTTTGTTCAATGACCACCTAATATTATTCAAATAAAATAATTGTATAATCTAGCAACGAATCATCTGTTCATGATGGGAGATCTGCATATTAATGTAAACTAATTAAGCTTGTGTTGCATTGGCCATGACACCTCTCACAAGAACATACCACAGGCAGACACGTCCATGCAAATCGGACCTGGTCAGCAGGCAGACAGACAAGGCATGCACTACTTCATGCACCATGCAGAAACATATCCAAAAGAATGCTTTTTTGAGCTGTAAAAACACTCTCAACAACCAAGAACGTACAAGCTATATAGCCACAAAACCTTATCTGCTAAAGTCAAAAGTCTAAAGACTGCATGATCGTATCATCATCCTTTTCACGTACGCACGAGCGCACGCAAGCTTCCAGGAGGCTGCTGATCGTGGCCTGGATGCAAATAGCACCGCTAGTGGGTGTGGGTGGTTGTTTGGTGTTTTTGGGAAGTGCTGCCGAGTGTAGCTATAGATCTACACCATATATATCCATATGCATATGGAGGGGTCTAGTGCATGCCCACCATAGTTGTCTCCTGCAAGCTTTAGCTACCAATTGAAGAACTGCCACGGGCACACATGCACGACCTGATCTCCACTAAAATTACCAATGTTTTTTATTTTATTTTTTACCACTAGAGCTGGGGTTGTGTAACCTCTTTTCTTTGGGTTGTTGGTTGGTTTGTTGTCAATTTTTGTGCTGCTCCTTGTATGGCTTTAGTTTGAGACACTTATTTTGGGACGAAGGGAGTAATATTCAATTTTACCGCTTTGTACGTTGGATGAATTTAATTTGTTCACTGTTGCTATATCTTATGACGTTCTAGCTTTTATCATTTTATAGGTTTTTCTTTGGAGAAAACTTCCAATCTATTCATCAACTGTCAAGATAGTACAAAGAACATCAGAAGTAAAAAAGTACATCTAGGTCTGTAGACCACCTAGTGACGACTACAAGCACTGGAGCGAGCCAAAGGTGCGCCGCCATCATCGTCCCTCCCTCACCGGAGTTGGGCAAACTTTGTTGCAGCAGACAACCGGGAAGTCATCGTGCTAACGCCCCATAGGACCAACACACTAGAACAACAACCGCCGCTGATAAAGAGATGTGTATATCAGAAGGATCCAACCTGTAGACACATGAGCATAGACGAACGAAGATCGAACCTACGTGGATCCACCAAAGACAAATGCCGACCGATGCTGCAAGATCCGTTGATGATAAACCTCCGCACGCCCTCTGACGATGCTAGAAGCACCACCAGGATGGGGCTAGGCGGGGAAAACCTTATTTCATCTTCAAAGAGCCGTTGCCACCTCACCTCTCCGAGCAGGACACAAACCTAACAAAACTCAAAAAACCATCTAAAAACATAGCCCTCTTGCCGGCTAGGGTTGGGATCCACCATGCCACTATGGTCCTACGCCCACATGAGACGAGGTAGACCGGCGGTGGCACCAACGGGAGACACGAGAAACCCTAGCGCTTTGGGTGCCCTGGTGTATGAGAGCGAAGGGGTAAAAGCATCATTTCATAAGTTTCATGCAATTGAATTTTATATGTCCTTACAAATTCAACTGAAAAGAATAAGGAAAGCACTGGATTCACTAACCTACCCTATGAACTAATAGTGTTATCTTTTTTTGGATGGCTGAGGCGGTTAAATTAAAAATGGCACATGCAACAAATATATTAATTTCAGTGAAACAAATGATTGAAGTTCTCATGTTTGAGGATTATTTGGATCAAACCCCTAAATCTACTTTTATTAGTTGTAAGTATAAATATTGTTGTTAGCTTTTTAGTAACCTCTGTAATGACGTTGAAATGCAAGGATTTTTTTTTGCGGGTAAAAACATGTGGAAATTTTGCATGTACAAGACTGATCAGAAAGACAGACTGAAAGTTATTACAGAGTGGGCATAGGGACTCCAAATACGTGTGATTCCCTCAAATGTTCTAACAGGAACTATGAAATGGATTCTCTACTCAAGGCAGTGTCCAAACTTTGAATTCCACCGCTCCCGGCGATTAGTTTGAGCAAAACACAGCAACCCAACCAAAGAAAAAAGCCCCCGCATCGCTAATCTAGGCGACAAGAGTGGCGACACAATCTGCCTACTCCTTAACCTTGCCGCCGCCGGAGGCCACGGCCAGGCGAAGCCTGTGCGATGGTGGTGGCGGCGGGGCCTTTCTCCCTCGTTGTTTTGGTGGCGTGGTGACGGATGGCAGCTCCCTTTGCGGCGGCCAAAGCTATGCAGCACCCGACGCGGCGGACGACTAGCTACGACCATCGGAACTTTGATGGAGCGCTCTCCCTCGACCTGAATCGATCGCATCGATCACGTGATCCTGGTGACTGGCCATCTCCCTGTCTCATGCATGTTGATGACCTGCAAGTGCACGGGGCTATTGTAGCACTTTTGTGATAAGTAAAGTGTCGAACTCACAGGGAGCAGATAGGAAGGCACCACAAACCCCGCAACTACATTGTCACTTCACGCAACTATGTACGCACCCAAACCGAAGTTTGGAAATAGTCGACTGCATAAGTTGCTAGGGAAACTGGATACAAAGACTAATCAACTGAACTACTAACAAGAAGCTAAAAATAGGAATTGAAGGACACTAAGTTAGTAAAGACGATGCTTGAGTAGTAAGGCGTTCTCGAGGGTTCTGGAATCACTACCGCATATGAACTATTGTATTCTCTGGTAACTGGTCAAATGCATAACTGGACGTAGCCGGGTACAATACATGTTCTACTCGAAGTAGACTTCATGCCACGCACGCCACCATCATAGTCTCCCCCATAGGGTTACAACTCATGATAATTAAGGGTTGCCCCATGGACGCGGCCTCTCTAAGGGTTCTCCGTTATTCACCTATCACTTGTGAATCAAAGGCTTTTACTATCATCTCGAGTTACCCCAATGCATCAAACCTTCACAACGAAAGTAGTTCCTCTACGACCTATCATGGCAATAGTGCAAGAGAGGCCTCCTCTCAACACTCGTGAGAATATTGACTTGAATCATGAATAGGTAATATTGGATCATACCAAGAATCATATAGGGTTCAACCATATCCTCAAGAGCTAATACAACTACTCAATCAAACACATGAAGATTAGGGACAAGTTACAAGCCGGCATCAAGCCAGTGAAGGGAGAAGGCATGGTGGTGATTGCGGTGGCGCAGTGGTGATGATGATGATGGTGATGGCTGTAACGCCCCGGATTCGATGCGCCAGGTGTCTGCCAGTTATTCGCCGTCGTTGCCACGCCATTTGCTTGCGTGTTGCACTTTGCCATGTCATCATCTGCTTTTCATATCATGTCATCATGTGCATTTCATTTTGCATACGTGTTCGTCTCATGCATCCGAGCCTTTTCCCCGTTGTCCGTTTTGCAATCCGGCACTCCTATGTCCCCCGGCGTCCCCTTTTGTCTTCTGTTGTGAGCGGGTGTTAAACTTTCTCGGAATGGCCCGAGGTTTGCCAAGCGTCCTTGGTACAGCACCGGTAGACCGCGTGTCAAGTTTCGTGCCATTTGGAGGTCGTTTGATACTCCAACGGTTAACCGGGTAACCGTAAAGGCCTCTTTTGTTGCAGCCCAATACCCCTTCCAAAGTGGCCCAAAACCCACCAAACTCACCTCCATGCTCTCGGTCGTTCGATCACGATCGCGTGGCCGAAAACCGCTCCTCATTTGGACTCTCCTAGCTCCCTCTACCTATAAATATGTCTCCCCCTTCCAAATTCGCGGATGATTTTCCTCTAACCCTAGCCTCCACCTACCTCCGCCGCCGGACATGTCCGTTTCCCGCCGGACAAAGCCCGCGCCGCCGCCTCTGGCCAATCGGCGCCCGCCACGTCGCTCTCGCCACCGTCTCCGCCGCCAGGGCCCGCGCGGCCAGATCCGGCCAGCTGGGCCTATCCGCGCCATCGCCGCAGCGCGCGCCCGCTTTGCGCCGCCCGCCGCCGCGCTCGCCGCCGCCCGCCCGGCCTTCCTCCACCGCCTCGGCTCTCCGCCTTCACCGCCGTCCGCCGCCGCGGGCCTCTCTCCTCCGCCGGACCCGTCAGCGCCTCATGCCGCCCCGCCACCTCGCCGCCCGCGCCGGTGACCTCGCCCGCCGCCGCCCGCGGCCTCGCCGCCGCCGCCGCTTCGCCCGATCCGGTCGGCGACCACCGAATCCGCCGCCGGCTTTTCGTCCCGCTGCCGAGCGCCCTCCTCTGGCGGCCCCATGCCTCGCGGAGCCCCGCGGCGCCGCCGTCATCCCGCGGGAAACGGCCGTCGTCCCGCTCGATGCCGCCGCTCGCGTCTCCGTGGGCCGCGTCCTACGAGGGCCACGGCCCAGCTCCTCCCCGGCCCAGCGCAGTGCCAAGGCTGGCCCATCGTCTCCCCTGCGACCTGGGCCGAAGCCCATGGTGAGCCCGCAGAATCCAGCGCCCGTGCGGCTTTTAACTATCATGCGCCCGTGTTGTTTTTTTCCTAAAAACTGCCAAGTCCCAGATCCCTGACATAATCATGCCATGTTCATCGCATTGTATCTCTGCATCCGTAGCTCCGTTTCGTGCGTGTAATATGTCAATTGTTCGTCTCTATGAGTACTTCATTTCGTCCCATTGCATCATTTTCATTTGAGCTCATCTTGGTGCCCGAAATGCTGTTGGAAGAGTGCATGTTGATGTTAATCTGCTGAAACTGTTATAACTTGCTCATTTGTCATTTTTGCCATGTTTGATGTGTGCATCCTATGAGGTTGATGTCTACATGTGTTTTTATCTATTATTATATGCCATCTTTCCAGGGGTGCTATCCATGTATTTTTGTGAGTTGTGTGTTGAGTGCATCAAGTTTGTTAAGTAGGGTAGTTGCTGTTGCTGTTTTCCTGACAGATTCTATTATATTTTGTTGCTATGTAAACATGCTTCTACTAATCATTCTATGCATAATCTGGAGATGTCCTATAAACATGTTTTGATCTACATGTCATGCTCTATCCATTCATGCCCCTGGTTGCATTTATAGCTTGCTGTAGATTGTTCATATCTTGCTCCAAAGTTGCTTGAAAATGTTGCTGTCAGCCTGTTAACATTAAGTTCACTTGTTCCCATGTGTTTTCCTAGTGATCTATGCACCCTATGACCTTGCTCTTGCCATGCTTAGCTTCATAAACATGTCTTCTTACTATTGGTTGCCTTGCCATGCCATGTATTGCTCTGTGGTGAGTGGTTCAAGCTCACGAACATGCCTACTTATTGTTGTTCCTGCCATATTTGAATCTGTAATATAACTTGCCATGTTTACATGGGTGCCATCATATTTTCTATGCCTTTTTGTCTCATGGTCAGTAAGGGACTTTTGATCTATGCTATTAGTAGATTCATGCCATGCCTTTGTTTGCCATGATATGTTCCTGTAACATGTTGTTTGATAGCTCTAAACATTGCAACCTGATGTTATTTCTGCCAAGTCTGAAACTGTTATTATTTGCAATCTTACCATGTGTTTTGGAGCATGTTCTTGTGATTTCTGGAGATAGCTCAGTGTTCATGTTTTGTTATGCTTTACCTGTACATCATGCTCATGTCTTTTGTTATTATATTGGGGTGCTGTAGCTTGTTGTTTTGATGCTTGCAATATGCCTAGTTGCTGTTATGGACAGATTGTTGTTATGACTTGTATAGAGTGCATGTGTTGAACCGTTGCTCTGTTTTGAGTGTGCTCTATTTGAAACTTGCTTGATTTTGCATGTAGCTTCATATTATCATGTTGCATCCATGTTTTGAGGTGTTTTCTTGATGTTTGTATGCATCTTGCATCAATGCCATGTTTAACTTGTTTTGCTCATATCTTCTAGGCCGTAGCTCCGAATCTAATGAACTTTATATGTAACTTGACTAGAATTTCGTGTAGATCATCTTCGTGCATCTTAACTTGCTGTTTAACAATGTGAACTTAATGTTTGTTCAGTTCTGGACCAATTTCGAAATATGCATACGAGGACTTACCGGAATTGTTATATGTTGTTCCCGGCCTCATTTAAACTTGCCTTGATGTGTTGTTCTTGTTTGCATCATCTCTTGCCATGAGTAGCTTCATGTAGCCTTGTCATGCATCATGCTTGTTGTGCATCATGACTTGCCTATGTGTGGTGTGTTTACCATGTTGTGTGCTTCTTCTCGATAGTTCCCGTTTCGTTGCGATCGTGAGGATGCGTTCGTCTACGTGTGGTTCGTCTTCGTGGCTTCATCTTCTTCATGGACTCCTTCTTCCTAGCGGGATTTCAGGCAAGATGACCGCTACCCTGGATCTCACTACTATCATTGCTATGCTAGTTGCTTCGTTCTATTGCTTTGCTGCGTTACCTATCTTTTGCTCATCAAGCCTCCCAAATTGCCATGAACCTCTAACCTTTGACACCATTCCTAGCAAACCATTGCTTGGCTATGTTACCGCTTTGCTCAGCCCCTCTTATAGCGTTGCTAGTTGTAGGTGAAGTTGAAGATTTCTCCATGGTGGACAGGATTTTGGTTGGGATATCACAATATCTCTTGTATTATTAATGCATCTATATATTTGGTAAAGGGTGGAAGGCTCGGCCTTATGCCTGGTGTTTTGTTCCACTCTTGCCGCCCTAGTTTCCGTCATACCGGTGTTATGTTCCCTGATTTTTGCGTTCCTAACGTGGTCGGGTGATTTATGGGACCCCCCTGACAGTTCACTTTGAATAAAACTTTTCCAGCAAGGCCCAACCTTGGTTTTACCATTTGCCTCACGACCACCTATACCCTTCCCCCGGGTCAGCCAACCCGAGGGTCATCTTTATTTTAGCCCCCCCGGGTCAGTGCTTGTCTAAGTGCTGGTCCGAACTAGAGTCCTTTGCAGCGCCCCCTCAAGGAAACTTGAGGTATGGTTTTAGTTGTACGGAGTGCTCATCCGGTGTTGCCCTGAGAACGAGATATGTGCAGCTCCTATCGGGATTGTCGGCGCATCGGGCGGCTTTGCTGGTCTTGTTTTACCATTGTCGAAATGTCTTGTAAACCGGGATTCCGAGACTGATCGGGTCTTCCTGGGAGAAGGTCTATTCCTTCGTTGATCGCGAGAGCTTGTCATGGGCTAAGTTGGGACACCCCTGCAGGGTATAAACTTTCGAGAGCCGTGCCCGCGGTTATGTGGCAGATGGGAATTTGTTAATGTCCGGTTATAGATAACTTGACACCAGATCCGAATTAAAACGCAGCAACCGCGTGTGTAGCCGTGATGGTCTCTTCTCGGCGAAGTCCGGGAAGTGAACACGGTTTCTGTGTTATAATTGACGTAAGTAGGAGTTTAGGATCACCTCTTGATCATTGCTAGTTGACGACCGTTCCTTTGGTTCTCTTCTCGCTCTCATTTGCGTATGTTAGCCACCATACTTGCTTAGTCGCTGTTGCAACCTCACCACTTTATCCCCTCCTTTCCCATTAAGCTTTTCTAGTCTTGATACCCATGGTAATGGGATTGGTGAGTCCTCATGGCTCACAGATTACTACAACAACAGTTGCAGGTACAGGTTATGCGATGATCTTGACGCGAGAGCGATGTTACTTGTTTTGGAGTTCTTCTTCTGCTTCTTCTTCGATCAGGGGATAGGTTCCAGGTCGGCAGCCTGGGCTAGCAGGGTGGATATTGTTTGAGTTTCTGTTTATGATTCATCCGTAGTCGGATGTTGTTCTTGTATGTTGTATTGTTGTATTCATGTGACCTTGTATGTATTGGATGTATCCCCATCTATTATGTAATGTTGATGTAATGATATCCACCTTGCAAAAGCGTTCAATATGCGGGTCTATCCTTGGTGGGACCTTCGAGTTCCTTTTGGATAGGGTCGCATATTGGGCGTGACAAGTTGGTATCAGAGCCTCGACCGACCCTAGGAGCCCCCCTTGATTGATCGTATAGTTTGGCCGTTGTTGAGTCTAGAAGAAAACTTTTTCGGAGTCTAGTTATATCGGAGAGTAGGAATTCTTTTTACTCCTCAGCCCCCTTCGTCGCTCTGGTGAGGAATCTTGACGTAGGTATTTTGACCTACTACTCTTCCCATTCAAATTTTTCTTTAGGATCACGCAGTTAGTTTTTTGTTCGTTGTCCATCCTCTTTTGTCCGGCGCATTCCTCGTCAAGCTGATTCGAACCTCTCTCTCTTTGGGAGATCAATCCTCAGCTCTTTTCCATCGATGTTGTTTCCCTGTCCGAAGTTGTGTTTGTTTTTCCCACCCGCCCTCCCCTTTTTCTTATCGGAACCGGAGTCCGTAATCGAGTATCCATCCTACTCGTGTGAAGTCTTTGCTTTCTCTCCTCATTGATTTCAACCGGTGTTTTCTCTTCAAGTTATTCGTCGATTCTCGCCTCTAGTTGACTTTGTTTTCCCGCCCTCCCACCCTCTTCTTCCCGGAGTTTGAGTATCTTTCGACCATCAATTTCATTCGTGTGGAGCATCTTCAGTCTTTCGTCAATTGTTTCAACCGGTGAATTCTCTTTTGTTTGACATTCTTCATCTCTTTTCCGGTGGACTCAATTCAAGTTTTTTTTTTCGGGTGATCACATTCTTTTCCTCGGCTCAAGTGTTCTCTTTGCTCGTTCGCCTCTCGCCAGTTTATCCTTCCGGAGTTCGGAAGACATCTCAGGAGATTCGCCTGTGGTCGAGTTAATTCGAGGTTGCCACCTCATGCAAATATTTCAATTCTTCCGGTGCATCATCTATCTGTTCAACATCCTTTTCCAACGGTGTTATCTCTTCAGTGGGCCCTAACCCACAGGTCTTTTCCCAGGATCTTACCTGACTCTTCTAATTATTCCGGAGTTAGTTCTCATTTCTTTTCAAGTTTGACGTAAGTATGAATTTCATCAGTCAGATGCTTTTCCAAGATCTCTTTCTAATCATTTCAGTGTTGGCTCAACCCCTTCGCTTTTCATTCTTCCGGAGTATCTCAGTAATTTCCGTGGTGTTTCTCGTCATCATTCTCAACTTTGAAGATCGAAGAAGAGTTTTCCTCTAAATCTTGCCCGTCCTCTCGAAGTTTCGTGGTTCTAGCTTCTTGTTATCCTCTCGAATTATTCCGTTTGTTAGATATTCTTTCTTACCATCCGGAGTATTTCAGGAGTTGATTTCTGTTTCTTTTCACCGGAGGCCATCATTCCAGTTATCGTTCTCTATTTATCCCGGTGCTTCGTTCAAGTGTCCGTGAATCAGTTTGAGTTCTTCCCGTTCTTTTGCATCTAAATCCCCTCTAGCTTATTGGTTCTTCTAATTCTTCCCGGTGATTCATACTCTTTCTTCAGTCAATTCCAAATTCTAACGGTGGTTCGTTCAAGATTCTTTATCCTTCATTATCAAATTAATTCATTCGCTCTTTCAATCCTACCGGTGGTTCATGAAGACCTTCTCAAGTTTGCGATATGTCACTTCTCAATCCTTTTTCAAGAAGAATAAGTAGTATGCTAAATCCATTGCTTTTCATCAATTTAATTTGATGAAGGATAAGCATTTAATAAATCTTATTCTTATTTCATCCAAGTGATTAATCCCTTCTTTCGGAGTTTGTTCTTGATGAATAAATTCTATTTCCAAGCGTTTTCATCTTTTCTTTTCCGGAGTTCAAATTTCCTCGGACATTTCATCGGAAGCTCCTTCTAAACCATCGCAAGGCTTTAGCCTTATTCTTTTCTTCCTTCATTCTATCTCATCATCCTTTTATTACCGGAGTTCTTCACGGTGGCTCGTCACGATTTAATTCATTCTTCAAGAGTTCATCAAGATTCTTGTTCAAGGAATTCTAGTATCTTTCTTCTTGCATATCAAAGTGCAATTAATTCTCCGTATTCTTTTGAAGTGGAGTTTTGCATTTCTTTGTTCTTCTCAGCTATCCAATCATTTCCGCTTGTGGTCGGAGATCACCTCATAATTTTGAGATGTTATCCGTAAGTCCACAACAAGCAATTCTTTTCATTGTTGATGTTCTCAACAACTCCGTTCAATCCTTTCTTCTGAGGTTGCTATCTATTTCTTTCGTGGCACAAGTTGTCATTTTGTTCTCCGTTCTTTCCATTCAACTCGTTCAATTCTTTCCAGAGGTTTTGTGTCATGTCTTCATCAAGTATCATTCCATTCTCTCAAGCTTGTGTTCTAATCCTCCCACTTTCAGCCTGAGTGCTACCTAAATTCTTTCAGTCTTATTCGTTTCTTTTCTCATTCTAACCACTCCAGTTAGAACGAGTCGTTTCATAGTCTATCTGATTCCGTGAGCTTTCGACTCTCGTCATTCTCGTCGTTCCTCTCTTCTTCTCGACTGCTCTCGATTCTGTGCTTCTTCTCTTGATTTCTTGTTTCACTTCATCCCTTTTCCCTTCCGTCTCGGTCCTAAGATCTCGGGACGAGATCTCTTGTTAGTGGAGGAGTGTTGTAACGCCCCGGATTCGATGCGCCAGGTGTCTGCCAGTTATTCGCCGTCGTTGCCATGCCATTTGCTTGCGTGTTGCACTTTGCCATGTCATCATCTGCTTTTCATATCATGTCATCATGTGCATTTCATTTTGCATACGTATTCGTCTCATGCATCCGAGCCTTTTCCCCGTTGTCCATTTTGCAATCCGGCACTCCTATGTCCCCCGGCGTCCCCTTTTGTCTTCTATTGTGAGCGGGTGTTAAACTTTCTCGGAATGGCCCGAGGTTTGCCAAGCGGCCTTGGTACAGCACCGGTAGACCGCGTGTCAAGTTTCGTGCCATTTGGAGGTCGTTTGATACTCCAACGGTTAACCGGGTAACCGTAAAGGCCTATTTTGTTGCAGCCCAACACCCCTTCCAAAGTGGCCCAAAACCCACCAAACTCCCCTCCATGCTCTCGGTCGTTCGATCACGATCGCGTGGCCGAAAACTGTTCCTCATTTGGACTCTCCTAGCTCCCTCTACCTATAAATATGTCTCCCCCTTCCAAATTCGCGGATGATTTTCCCCTAACCCTAGCCTCCACCTACCTCCGCCGCCGGACATGTCCGTTTCCCGCCGGACAAAGCCCGCGCCGCCGCCTCTGGCCAATCGGCGCCCGCCACGTCGCTCCGCCGCCGTCTCGCCGCCAGGCTCGCGCAGATCAGATCCGCCAGAGGCCCATCCGCGCCGCCGCCCGCCAACACGTCGCCCGCGCTGCGCCGCCCGCCGCCGCGCTCGCCGCCGCCGCCGCCGCGCTTCCTCCACCGCCTCGGCTCTCGCCTTCGCCGCCGTCCGCCGCCACGAGGCCTCCCTGCTCCTCCGCCGGACCCGTCAGCGCCTCCGTAACCGCCCGCCACCTTTCGCCGCCCGGCGCCGGCGACCTCGCCCGCCGCCGCCGCGACCCCGCCTCCGCCGCCCGCTTCGCCCGATCTGGTCGGCGACCACCGGATCCGCCGCCGCTTTTCGTCCCCGCCCGACGCCCTCCTCTGGCGGCCCGTGCCTCGCTGAGCCCGCCAGCGCCGCCGTCGTCCCGCTTGGGAGCGGCCGTCGTCCCTTCGACGCCCGCTCGCGTCTCCGTGGGCGCCCCTCGTGAGCCACGACCAGCTCCTCCGGCCCGGTAGCGGTGCAAGGCCGCCCATCGTCTCCCCTGCGACCTGGGCCGAAGCCCATGGTGAGCCCTTAGAATCCAGCGCCTGTGCGGCTTTTAACTATCATGCGCCCGTGTTGTTTTTTTCTCTAAAAACTGCCAAGTCCCAGATCCCTAACATAATCATGCCATGTTCATCGCATTGTATCTCTGCATCCGTAGCTCCGTTTCGTGCGTGTAATATGTCAAAATTGTTCCTCTCGACGAGTGCTTCATTTCGTCCCATTGCATCATTTTAATTTGAGCTCATCTTGGTGCCCGAAATGCTGTTGGAAGAGTGCATGTTGATGTTAATCTGCTAAAACTGTTATAAGTTGCTCATTTGTCATTTTTGCCATGTTTGATGTGTGCATCCTATGAGGTTGATGTCTACATGTGTTTTGATATATGATATGCCATCTTTCCAGGGGTGCTATCCATGTATTTTTGTGAGTTGTGTGCTGAGTGCATCAAGTTTGTTAAGTAGGCTAGTTGTTGTTGCTGTTTTCCTGACAGATTCTGTTATATTTTGTTGCTATGTAAACATGCTTCTACTAATCATTCTATGCATAATCTGGAGATGTCCTATAAACATGTTTTGATCCACATGTCATGATCTATCCATTCATGCCACTGGTTGCATTTATAGCTTGTGTAGATTGTTCATATCTTGCTCCAAAGTTGCTTGAAAATGTTGCTGTCAGCCTGTTAACATTAAGTTCACTTGTTCCCATGTGTTTTCCTAGTGATCTATGCACCCTATGACCTTGCTCTTGCCATGCTTAGCTTCATAAACATGTCTTCTTACTGTTGGTTGCCTTGCCATGCCATGTATTGCTCTGTGGTGAGTAGTTCAAGCTCACAAACATGCCTACTTATTGTTGTTCCTGCCATGTTTGAATCTGTAATATAACTTGCCATGTTTACATGGGTGCCATCATATTTTCTATGCCTTTTTGGCTCATGGTCAGTAAGGGACTTTTGATCTATGCTATATGTAGATTCATGCCATGCCTTTGTTTGCCATGATATGTTCCTGTAACATGTTGTTTGATAGCTCTAAACATTGCAACCTGATGTTATTTCTGCCAAGTCTGAAACTGTTATTATTTGCAATCTTACCATGTGTTTTGGAGCATGTTCTTGTGATTTCTGGAGATAGCTCAGTGTTCATGTTTTGTTATGCTTTACCTGTACATCATGCTCATGTCTTTTGTTATTATGTTGGGATGCTGTAGCTTGTTGTTTTGATGCTTGCAATATGCCTAGTTGCTGTTATGGACAGATTGTTGTTATGACTTGTATAGAGCGCATGTGTTGAACCGTTGCTCCGTTTTGAGTGTGCTCTATATGAAACTTGCTTGATTTTGCATGTAGCTTCATATTATCATGTTGCATCCATGTTTTGAGGTGTTTTCTTGATGTTTATATGCATCTTGCATCAATGCCATGTTTAACTTGTTTTGCTCATATCTTCTAGGCCGTAGCTCCGAATCTAATGAACTTTATATGTAACTTGACTAGAATTTCGTGTAGATCATCTTGGTGCATCTTAACTTGCTGTTTAACAACTTGAACTTAATATTTGTTCAGTTCTGGACCAATTTCGAAATATGCATAACAGGACTTACCGGAATTGTTATATGTTGTTCCCGACCTCATTTAAACTTACCTTGATGTGTTGTTCTTGTTTGCATCATCTCTTGCCATGAGTAGCTTCATGTAGCCTTGTCATGCATCATGCTTGTTGTGCATCATGACTTGCCTATGTGCGGTGTGTTTACCATGTTGTGTGCTTCTTCTCGATAGTTCCCGTTTCGTTGCTATCGTGAGGATGCGTTCGTCAACGTGTGGTTCGTCTTCATGGCTTCATCTTCTTCATGGACTCGTTCTTCTTCCTAGTGGGATTTCAGGCAAGATGACCGCTACCCTGGATCTCACTACTATCATTGCTATGCTAGTTGCTTCGTTCTATCGCTTTGCTGCATTACCTATCTTTTGCTCATCAAGCCTCCCAAATTGCCATGAACCTCTAACCTTTGACACCATTCCTAGCAAACCATTGCTTGGCTATGTTACCGCTTTGCTCAGCCCCTCTTATAGCGTTGCTAGTTGCAGGTGAAGTTGAAGATTTCTCCATGGTGGACAGGATTTTGGTTGGGATATCACAATATCTCTTATATTATTAATGCATCTATATATTTGGTACAGGGTGGAAGGCTCGGCCTTATGCCTGGTGTTTTGTTCCACTCTTGCCGCCCTAGTTTCCGTCATACCAGTGTTATGTTCCCGGATTTTTGCGTTCCTAACGCGGTCGGGTGATTTATGGGACCCCCCTGACAGTTCGCTTTGAATAAAACTTGTCCAGCAAGGCCCAACCTTGGTTTTACCATTTGCCTCACCACCACCTATACCCTTCCCCCGGGTCGGCCAACCCGAGGGTCATCTTTATTTTAGCCCCCCCGGACCAGTGCTTGTCTAAGTGCTGGTCCGAACTAGAGTCCTTTGCAGCGCCCCCTCAAGGAAACTTGAGGTCTGGTTTTAGTTGTACGGAGTGCTCATCCGGTGTTGCCCTGAGAACGAGATATGTGCAGCTCCTATCGGGATTGTCGGCGCATCGGGCGGCTTTGCTGGTCTTGTTTTACCATTGTCGAAATGTCTTGTAAACCGGGATTCGAGACTGATCGGGTCTTCACGGAGAAGGTCTATTCCTTCGTTGATCGCGAGAGCTTGTCATGGGCTAAGTTGGGACACCCTGCAGGTATAAACTTTCGAGAGCAAAGTGCCGCGGTTATGTGGCGATGGGAATTTGTTAATGTCCGGTTGTAGATAACTTGACACCGGATCCGAATTAAAACGCAGCAACCGCGTGTGTAGCCGTGATGGTCTCTTCTCGGCGGAGTCCGGGAAGTGAACACGGTTTCTGTGTTATGATTGACGTAAGTAGGAGTTCAGGATCACCTCTTGATCATTGCTAGTTGACGACCGTTCCTTTGGTTCTCTTCTCGCTCTCATTTGCGTATGTTAGCCACCATACTTGCTTAGTCGCTGCTGCAACCTCACCACTTTATCCCTTCCTTTCCCATTAAGCTTTTCTAGTCTTGATACCCATGGTAATGGGATTGGTGAGTCCTCGTGGCTCACAGATTACTACAACAACAGTTGCAGGTACAGGTTATGCGATGATCTTGACGCGAGAGCGATGTTAATTGTTTTCGAGTTCTTCTTCTGCTTTTTCTTCGATCAGGGGATAGGTTCCAGGTCGGCAGCCTGGGCTAGCAGGGTGGATATTGTTTGAGTTTCTATTTATGATTCATTCGTAGTCGGATGTTGTTCTTGTATGTTGTATTGTTGTATTCATGTGACCTTGTATGTATTGGATGTATCCCCATCTATTATGTAATGTTGATGTAATGATATCCACTTTGCAAAAGCGTTTCAATATGCGGGTCTATCCTTGGTGGGACCTTCGAGTTCCTTTTGGATAGGGTCGCATATTGGGCGTGACAATGGCCGCGCCCGAGGTGATGGAGATGGGGCACCACCTATGGTGGCAGTGCGATGCAAGGGCACCGGCCCGGAGGCCGATGCTCATGGTGGTGGAGCCTCCTCCTCCTTCCCTTAGTGGTTGTCCCTTCTTCTCAGGTGTGGAGGATAAATGGAGATGGATAGTGGATGAATGAGATGTGGGTGATGGAGGCGGCGGCTAGGGTTGAGGGTGACATATATAGAGAGCCTCCTAGCTTCCTCTCTTGATGGGCTTCATCCAAGGGCTCAAGATGAGCCTTATCATCTCCCAATCTCTTCTTTACGAGCCAAGAATCTCGTGGGATCAAACGGGGAGGAAATTAGTGAAGAATGTTGTCTAGAAGGGCAACTTTCGAAGTTGTCTGCACGTCAAACGACCGTGTGCGGTCGTTTAGGACGCCGTCTTTCGGTTTGTCCTCCTCCGGTAAAACAGCCGCCAATTCTTCGTACGAACTCGGAATTTGAAGTTCATGGGCTCGTTGAATTAGTATGAACGATGCCGATTCATTTCTTGTCTTAGATATTTATTTGGAGCACTATGGAAGATAAATTTTTCCTACCTTCCAAATGGCTAAGTCTGACCCCTCGCTAACTCCGTATCGAACCCATCCTTGTTCCTTTCATCGTGCTTGGTCCAAAGTTGCTCCAAAAACCTATAGACACAAGAAAACAAAGAAAACTAATAATAAAAATTAAAATATTAAATGTGCAATGCTCACAATGATAAGTGCAAAACCCGGTAATCATGCATAATGGACAACTATTTTGTTCAATGGGACATGATATGTAAAGTGAACATGCAACAACTGAGCTCTAAAACTGCGTAAAATATAGAGCCTTCAACCTCCCCACGCTTAAACCTTTCTCGTCCTCGAGTAAGAAGATTGACTATGAAAGGCTCATCACTACTAACTCCAAAGCATACATCGAACCAAACCCCAAACACGATATCCATGTTTATCGTGCAAGCATGCAAAAGTTAACCAGTAAGGGGGTAATACAAGCGATCCTCTTAGTTCCATTGACATCAAGGTTAATAATGAGGAAAATATTTTTGGGAATCCCAAACTCCAATTACCAAAGGTTTAGGGAGAAGGTGAAGTTTATGTGAGGAACAAAGCAGTAACAATCATAGACAAAAAGAAATCTTGCATTAGCAATCGCTTCAAAAACACCAACCCAAGGCATAGCAGATACAATAGCAAGATCGTCTATATGCGTTATTCAACCGCTCAACTACCTATGCAGCACTGAGCGCAAGCCTATGCCTCGCACTTAAGGGAATCATAGAAAATAGTTGGGGTTTTAAGAAGTCAAAAATAAAGAAAGTCTTGCATCAATGCAGCTGACCATTAGACAATGGAGAAGGCCCTGTGATCAATGTCAACACAAGGAGTAGTGATCGCCATACAAGTATGATGCACATAGAGCTATGAATATATGAAAGCTCTTTTATGGACTAAGTGGGGGTGTATCCAACTTGCTTGCTCATGAAGACCTCGAACATTTGAGGATGCTCGTCATTGGAATATACAAGCCAAGTTCTATAGTGTAGGTTCCCCACTAGTATGAAACATATGAAGCTCATGAAACTTTCTACTTTATAATGCATGAAGTGGTGCTACTTTGAAGCACAAGTGCATACTAAAAGGGATAATGGTGTTGCTCCTTCTCTCTTCCTCTCCTTTTTCTTTGTTTTCTTCTTTCCTTTTTTCTTTCTTTTTTCTCTCTCTTTTATTTTTATTTTTTTGGGCACCCCGTGGTGCATCTTTTATTTGGTCTATCTCTTCTTGTTTTTTTGTAAGAGCAACACCTTACAATGATGAATAATACACTTTACAATGATCCACTTCAGCTGAATGTAATCATAACCCAAAACTGAAATCATGATAGAAACTCCATATTATGAATTCCCCTAGCAGTGTACCAGTACGTGCAATGATCCGGCGTAACATAGATATCAAAAAATGGACAAGCCATGAAAATATTGAGCTAGCCATACTATGATCATGCAAGGAAAATGAAAACATGTCTCTAATCATGTAATGTAAAATGATGGTAGTGCATGGCGATATGCTCGAAATGACTATGAAAATGCCATGTAGGTAGGTATGGTGTCTATTTTGCGGAGATGAGGTGTTTTATGTGTAGAAGAACCAGAGAAAAGTCCTCCCATAGGTTTGGATTTACCTGCGAAGTTTGCTCCAAGTCCTAATGTGAGAGTGGGCAATGCACGGTACCGTAGAGGCTAGCAAAATATGATGAATGAAAGCGCAAAGGTTTCGAATTTGTCTTAGTCATAAAGAGCTCAAACACTACACAAGAGTATCGCGGTGTCATGTTGCATAAGGCTCAAAAGCTAAGTACCCCGAGGGGATAGTTTGGCGGAGATAAACCTCGTTGCGCATCCCGGATCAACCAAAGATGTTGGGTTCATCAGCAAAAGGCCTCTACAATCATTCAATCGCTAATCAAGCCACCACTAGAGTCCCTAACTTATGTTATTTGGTGAAAGAAATGCAACGGTTCAAAGGACTCCTTTATTGGGTTTTTGTTAAAAGAACATGGCAATATTTTTCAGAAGATAACTAGATTCCCACAAGCTAAGTCAAACAAGTGCAAATTAAGCATGTCAAAACAGCGGGAAAGCATATCAAAACAGCAGGACACACTAATGCACAAAAACCATATGATGAAGAGCATTGGGCAAGACACCACACATGCAAAATGTAACCTCCCCACGCTTAGAACTTTAGATACTGGGAGTTCAATAATAAGCTATGTGTGTAGGTATGCTTTCCTATTTATGTTTGTTGTGGCTTGACTTTATTTTTGGAGATTGATTCTCTTGAAATTTAATAAAATATATGGATGTGTGCATCGTAATGATGCAGAGGCCAGGGTTTCGTAGGAATATTGTAAGAATTGTAAAGGATAGGAACTTCGTAGGAAAAATTTCTTCGAAGCCCTTTGATTTATAGGATTTGATTCCTATTGCTATATAGGATAGGAATCAATCCTTTATATTTCAAAGGAAAAAAATTAACCTAGACTCAATTAAAAAATTCCTATCCTATACATCAAATGACAGAATACTGCACAGTGATCTGTTGGCGAGACAGATGGATCTGCCCACTTATATTTGTCCAGGTGAAATAGAAGCAAGCACTGGAAACATAGTTTACGTAGTCTCAAGACATAATCATGCCTTGGAATATTCTCGAGACCAAACCCACTACCAGCTTGTCAATGTGCAATTCCATCACGTTGGCTTGTTGTTTGTCTAACTATAAAAGTTTTATTGACAATAGCTTGTTCTTGTTTGCTTTGTTCCCTAGATGCAGATGCTTGATTAGTGCCTCTACTGAACCCATGACGGAGAAGCTGAAAACTGCTTTAGAAGATGAGTAATGTCGTCATAATAATCAAAGCCAGTTAAGTGATCAACACAGAAAACACATAATTGCTACCACCCACTAGATGATCTAAATTCCCCTTTTGATTCTCCTACTTTACATGAACATCTCTTGCTAGCAAAACTTAATATTGTATTTTGTGTTTTCTACCCAACAATACCTTCTTCAGGTGTAATAATTATAAAAAAGGATCTGCATAGTTTAGCTTGAGCTAAAGAACTCTTGGCGTAAGCAAACTCTAACTATCTACTCTTGATATAATTAAGACATTAGGCCATAAGATAACCACATGCCCTCATCGCCGATCTCGATGGCCGTCCGCCTGTCGCCCCCGCCGCCGCCGCCTCCGCCGGAGCCTGACTAGATCGCCTGCTGTGGACAGGCTTTGTTTTTTCTCTTTCTTCTGGGCTTGTTGAGCTGTGCCCTCAGCAGAACCTTACTACTTTGTTGTGGTACTTGGGTGGTGTGTGTGTGGACCTGTTGTGGTTGTATGTCTTGTGGCGGTTTGCTTTATTTATAAAGCGGGGCGAAAGCCTTTTTCGGTAAGATAACCACAGGCAGTTTTGTATGATTTATATATCATTATATTTTTGCACACATGGCAGCGCAATTGGCGGAAAATATCATGGGAAAAGAAAAGGTTATGAACATATTGTTCAGAGAAATCAAGAATAAATAACACGAAAAGGTGGGTAGAACAGAAAAGAAATATCAAAGTGGGGAGTACTCAAGAGAGCAGTATGA
Source organism: Aegilops speltoides (assembly GCA_021437245.1). Classification (NCBI taxonomy): domain Eukaryota; kingdom Viridiplantae; phylum Streptophyta; class Magnoliopsida; order Poales; family Poaceae; genus Aegilops; species Aegilops speltoides. The sequence continues at coordinate 60,343,816 of CM038144.1, read as the reverse complement.
AAAAATAGAGGATTTTAAATTTATGGAAAACAAAATGAAAGCCATACTGAAAAGCGAGAAAACTAAAGAATGACATATAAACATTCATAAGAAAAACAGAAAATATATAAACTAATAACAATCGGATCAAATCATAATGTTTAATTATAGTTGAAAACTAATAGATTGTTTTCGCTGTCGACATGTTCTACCTATCAAATTGGGTGGGTGACTACTGTTACTAGACGATGCTTTGCGCGTTGATGCGGAACTTGTTAAAAAAAGATATGGATAAATGGTACAAAACTAATATTAATGCAAAAAAGCAAATATAAAAATGTCTTACATGACTTAATTACCTAGAAAAGAAATTCATGCATGAGGGTATGTTTTGCATGAAGAGATTAATGAAAAAACTAATTGATGACTACATGCATGATTTGGTGATGTGGCATTGTTGCATGGAGAGAAAAATTGGGTAGTGGGCTGTAGCTATTTCTATACCTAATATTAAAAGATGGAAGTTTTCATAGTTCTCCATAAGTCATCCGTTATTGACGGCTGCGATTTAAAAGTAGATTTACAAAATGAGGCAGAAAAAATGCTTGCATCCTGGAATCAAAAACAAATGCAACATCCTGATCCCTTTCGTTTTTTCTTCGAATACTATGGGGAGTTCAAACAAAAGACAACATCCACTACAACTTAATTGGCCTCTATCCTATGCCCCACACCAAAGCTGGCCATCTTGCTGGCTGTTGCAGAAAAAGAACGAAGTAGACATGGCAGTTCCGATTCCAGATAAGTTTGTGTCTTTATTGCTAGGCGAGGACGATTGAGGGAGTAGACGTCACCCAACCGCCCCTGCTCTTCCCTACGACTTGGGGTAATGGACGTCACCATGGATCGTCTCTGCCAAGGTCGTCGTCATGGATCGTTCGCTAAGCATGTGCCAAGGTCGTCGCCGCAGGGAAGGACAGCTGCCGCTGGGTTGTTTTATGGGAGCCGGGCAGGAACTATGTTATCTGAAGCACGGCCACCGCTCGCCCGTGCAAACTGCAGTGTACAGGGACAAAAGGAATGAAAGAGATCACATGAAGCATGTGATGGCTTGGTCGAAGAAGCTGCAGGTGATCGGCTACCGAAGCGTGTTGTATCCTGAAAGAACCAACACACACAGAGAGAGAGAGAGAGAGAAAGAATAATAAGAAAATCCATACGTGTAATTTTTCCCCTTCAAATTTCCATGCCCATGCGCTTCATAGCGACAAGGTTGTCCAAGTCACACGTGTGGTCTAGCTACACACCAAGTTGTATTTGAGAAGACACTATATATGTTATCATAATCAAGTAAACATGGTGTGTGTTTAGAGCTTGTTATAATGACAGGTGGGGCCAAGATTGATACTTTCTCATCCTGACCGTGGTTTGACTATATTATTTTTATGCAAGAACAAGCACAATAATTTAGAAGACACGGGGAGGTGAAATATATGAGGTCATATATCTTTAAAAGTTTAAAAAGTTTGTTTTATCTTGATGATTAAAAATGAGCCCAATGATTTTTTTTAGAAATCCAATTGAGAAAGGAAAAGTTTCTTCAGTGGTCCACATAGGATATTGAACATCACAGATAAATAGCTGAATCCTGGATGTAGTACCATGAAGTATTTTTTTTGTAGGACATAAATGGAGTGTTGTGTTGAAATAGAGGACGCCGGCCTCGCGGGGTCTTGAGCCATGTTTATTGGGCTATATTTATTGAGTTAGGGGTCTGTAGTTTTTTTCCTCTCGCATTGCAACGCACGGGCCATTTGCTAGTAATAATAGAAGATACAAGCTCCCTAGAAGCCCAGCTGCACCCACAAACACTTTGTTTACGCCTTCTAATAATCAGCAAAAAGGTGATACAAAAGAGAGGCTCCATCAAAGAGCATTTCACCAAAGGCAGTTAGGTTTAAAGAATTTGCATATATATGTTGTCTCTAGTTGCGTCAAATAGGATAAAGGTGAGCCCAAAATAGTGGTGGGGTTCTTACTTTTTACCAGTGCATGGTGCCTAACTGGGGTACATCATTGCAAATAGTTCTTTGAGTCAACCATAGTTTGAGTTATCTAAAGAAAAAACAATCTACATCCACTAATAAACCCCTTTCCCTTCTTTCTCGTCACTAGAGCATCAAAGTCTCTAGGATGTACGACCCTCTCGGCTTAGCTAATTAACGAGCATGGAAATGGAAGAAAATGCAAAGGGCCGCGCTACGCGTCGGCCTGTCCGCCGCCTCGGCAGCCGTTACATCTAGACCTATTCAGTGTCCAACACCGTCCTCATCATTGCAACAATGAGAGTGTTGCAGAAACCTTTTGCAACATAGGTGATGTTGTATATTTTTTTCTACTTTACTATTTTTGCAACATGGATGTTGTTGCGGAAGAAAATTTTACAACACAGATGATGTTGCAGAAAATATTTACAGCTTTTTTCAACTTAATTTTTTTTGCAACATGGATTTTGTTGTGGAAGGCAATTTTGTAACACACATGATGTTGTAGAAAACAGAAAGAGATACGTGTCACATAAAGGAGGTGATGGATCGCTCGCGTGCCATCCGCCGGCTGAAGGCAAGTGTTTCCCTTATATTGCACTGCATCTAGTCGGATAGGTAGTTTATTTGCAAATCGGGACAGAGGCAGAGCTCACCCAGACATTTTTCACCAAAAGACCAAGACATGAAAATGATTGACAGCTTATCGTAAAATAAGGATGAGATACCAGGATGGATATTTATCTTAAAAAAAATAACCATTTCCTGATTTGCTCTGCTACTTATCTCAATATAATGGAAGCCTCACAATGTTCTAGAGACGAAATGGGATACATTATACATGTCCCTGCACATATATTCCAGGACATAATCATACGCCAAGGTATCTATCAGCAGCGCCTTTGATTGACACGACTGTGATTGCGAAAATGGGTGTGGGATTTGGTGGTTTGGTCACAAGATGTGCTGCCACTCTACCAACGTATCCACCAAAGCCTAGTGTCACCCCTATAAAAAAAGGCCCAGTGACGACCCTGGAGAGTTCGTCCTGATCACCTTGTTCTGCTGTGTAATCATACTCTTCACTCCACAGATGTAGCGCCCGAAAATTCGCAGGCGCACGCCAGCTGCACGGGCAGGGGCACGCGCATGCGCATGCGCATTCTTCTTCAACCGTTAATCTACAGCATAATTTACAAAAGAAAATTAGGGTTTTTGCCTCCCACCGGCGCCGCTGCAGGTCCGCCTTCTCTCCTGTGGCCCTAGAGCCATGGGGGCGCGGTGGATCTCGGCAAAGGCCGGCGGGAGGGCTCCATTTTTAGTCTTTCTTCAGTTTTGCTAGAGTTTGTGTCCTGCTCAGGAAGACAAGATGACGGCATTTCCCTGAAGATGGAATAAAGGTCTCCCCGCCTAGCCCCCGTTTGTGCGGTGCATCTAGCACCGTTGGTGGGCGCGTGGAGGTGTGTCTCTGGCGAATCTATCTTTGGTCGATTTGCTCGGATCTCGTCGTTGTTCGCCTACGTTCGTGTGTCTTCGGATTGGATCCTTCTAATTTACGTTATTCTTCATCTGCGGCGGTTGATGTTTTGGTGCGCTGGTCCTACGGGGGCTTAGCATGATGACTTCCCGACTGTCTACTACAACAAGTTGTGCCCGACTCCGGCGATGAAGGGGCGATGACAGCTGCGCGCGTTCGGCTCGCTTCAGTGCTTGTAGTCGTCGCTAGGTGGTCTACGGATCTGGATATAATTTTTATTATTTCTGATATTTGTTGTACTGCCATATGATTGAAGATGAATAGATCAGATTTTTTTTTCGAAAAAAGTAAATCTACACCATAATTTGAAAAGTTCTGCCGACAGATATTTGTTGGAAAATGGATGTAAATTTGAAAACCTCTCAATACAAGACAATATACCTGTTTATGTTTATTTTATACAAATAGGCCATCCAACTGTTCTTCTGCGTCCATGTTTCTGTGCGTATGGTACATCTCCCCGTTTTGTTCGAGCTGTCCAATTGCACTGTTCACATTCTTCTTCCTTGGTCCACTTGTTCAACTCCAAGGAATCAGTATTCATGTCTTTCGCGCCATCTACGTTCTCCCTTCCAATCGTTTGATCGTATTCTTTCTCTATTTGTTTTCCTTATGTGCAGTTACTTTCCTTCGCCTGATTTGAACTCATCAACTCGCCCTGTTCTGTCGCTCCGCAACTTCATGTTATTGTTTTTTCCATGAAAAATTGCTACACTCTTTTTGCCAACTTTTTATTTTGCAACGATACATGATGTTGTCTCTCAAATATCCATCTTTCGATTAACCAATTCAATCCTTCTACACCAAATCTCAATTTGTTGAAAGCGTTCAATGGCTTCCTTATGAATTTTTCTTACCAGATATCATTATGATTTCGTTCTTCAAACCGCAATGATTTTCGTACCATTTGATTTCATTTGCACTCATAAGATTGTACTTGTTGTTCTATCAAGTTATGTCATACGAAACTTACTTTCTGCTTCCTCGCGAACTGAGCCCATCACTTCAGTTTTGTCCCTTGAAACTTCCATTCGTTCGGTTTTCTAAAACTTGCCTAGTCTCCACCAATATCGTTGTCTTACTTAAATTTATAATATTTTATTCCTATGCTCATCAAACAGGTCATAAGACGAGTTACCTAACATTTGTTTTGCGGTGCGGGGTCCACAAACACCTCAACTTCTTTCTCCCTACTTAAATGTATTTTCCTCTCGTCTTCTTCGTTACTACGTGATCATGTAGCTCTACTCTCTTCTGACTTGTATGGGACGTTGCTGCAACTAGTTGGCGGAAGTCGACGGCCCCAACCGTCGACACCGACTACAGCTACTCCCGGTGTTCGTCTGCATTGCCCTCCCAACTCGCCCTATGCAAGAAAAGCCCAATGGACCTCAATGCAGTTCATGAAATGGAGGTAAATTACCACATATCCCTCTTAATCACATTGAAATAAATGTCAAATGCTTATTTTCCACTAAATTGGCTGTTGGTACTTTTCTAGTTCCCAATCTGTTACAACCTCAGAGGCTTGTGCACCCGTGACAATGTTGTGAAGAACAAGTTATTCTCCCACTTTTTTCGAGAAGACTGCAAAGAAAGAACGACAAGTCTCAGATAATTATTGAAATCTTTTTTCATGAGATGTGTGATTTAATTGTTAGTGCATTATAGATTATTCATAGCTATATGGCACTTGTTGACTGAACAAGATGTAGATCCAACTTATGTGTAGTTCAGCTCATATTCGTTGCCGCCACGAGGTCGTATTCTTGTTTGTCCATCCTCTTGTTGTCTCGGTTGCGGCTGCGGTTGCGGCACCTTCGTCAGGAGCCCTCGCCGTCCTCGGGTTCTGGAGTTTCTGGAGCCGCGACCGCGTGGCAACCTGCGCGGGTTTTCTGTTTGCCGGTTGTGTAGTCGTTGTCAACCTTCATTAGTTGTGCAATTGTGCTTAGATTTCATCACCCCTTCTTGCCTAGCTTGTGATTAAGGAGAGGGTCCTGAGCGCAATTGATGAAGGCATCTATTGTTGGTTCGTTAGCGACCATCGTGACCATATTTTTCTTTTTTAGCCAACGCGCGATGAAGTCTCGCACGATCGCATTGTCGCCTTGGATGCAGTTCTGGATGTTGTACGCGCCGCGGGGACACTGGTACAGTCCTTCGAAATTATTGATGAAGGTCATCTCGTAATCCGTCTAGGTGTGGATGCGGTAGAGCGAAAGCCCATTCAACCATGTGTGTGTCGATCTTGTGAGTCACAAAGGCATATAGCATAGAGCATTGATAGTGTCGTCGTTTGCCATGTGGACTACCATGAGGTTGTTGCTAACCCCATGATCTGGCTTTGAATCGCCAGAGTATTTATCGACGCTCCGGACGATGAAGGGGTTCGGGAATGGGTGCGTAATCATGTCATACACGAAGAATGGTGAGGCTATGCTGGCTGTCAGAGGGGTTGAACGTGTCGCCGCGGGGTCGTAGTTGTGTCCATAATGCTCCACCTCCTAGGCTCCTAGATGATCGCAGATGTCAGGGTGATGGCCAAGGCGATCATGCACTAGTGGAGCCTATGGGGGAAGAAGTTTCAGGTTCCAACCAGTGACAGCGGATATCGCCTATCAGAGAGTTCTGGCCCATTATGCTGGTGTGCCGTCAGCCGGGGCACCAAGCCCTGGCAGTTGTCCTGGGGTGGATTTCGCGCAGCGGAGTGGGTGGTGTATGTGTCATCATCCAGGCACATCCTGGAAATGCTTACGGTTTCTTGGAGCTCGACGATGCTTCAGAGCACCCTTTTCTTAAGCTTGGGATGATGTTGGTCTCCTAGCGTATTTTGCAGCTTGTCTGTGAGTATTGCGGCTGTCTACAAGCCATGGGACAGTGTTCGCAAGAGAGTGGTATCTCCTTTGTCATTAAAGATGATGCCGACCTCACGGCCACGAGCTGTGAGTGCGTTGGTCGTCAACCATGGATGTCGGCAGAGTCGGAGTCGTCTTTCGTTGGCCATTCTCTCTTGCCATCGTGCTTGTTGTGCGTCGGCCTCCGTTATGCTCTGTTGGAGTTGTAGCTGAGCGGCCATGGTGGCCTATCAGAAGGCCTCCATGGCTTGAGTTGTTGGGTCGCTTCTTCGCAAGGGTGTGTTGAGGAACTGTAACACTTCTGCTGTGATTATTGGTTCTGTTGCTTTAATCTCGGCGAGTCTGGAGATGCTGGCCCCAAGAGTCATGAACCCTGTGTGTCCGTTACGAGGATGGGGAAGCCGTTGGGGTGTCCCCCGAGCAACGCGGTAACCGGAGGTACAGAAGGTATGGCGACTATGGCTTCTGAAGCCGGTGGTGTTTTCGTGGGTAGGACCACGTATGTTGCCATGGCCAGGCAGACGTTGTTGTCGATCTTGGTCGTGCCTGGCGCCAAAGAGCTATTGTCGTGGGACCGCCTAGTGCAGCCATTGATAACCCACAAGTATAGGGGATTGCAACCATTTTTGAGGGTAGAGTATTCAACCCAAATTTATTGATTCCACACAAGGGGAGTCAAAGAATATTCACAAGTATTAGCAGTTGAGTTGTCAATTCAACCACACCTGAAAGACTTAATATCTGCAGCAAAGTAGTATGATAATAATGGTAACAGTGGCAATAGTAGCAGTAGCAGTTTTGTAGTGATTGTAACAGTAGCAGCAATGAAAGTAACTTAGCAAAGGTCAATACGCGAAAATCTCGTAATCGTGGATCAATGATGGATAAATATGTCAGATGGCATTCATCATGCAACAGTTATAACCTAGGGTGACACAGAACTAGCTCCAATTCATCAATGTAATGTAGGCATGTATTCCGTATATAGTCATACTGCTTATGGAAAAGAACTTGCATGACTTCTTTTGTCCTACACTCCCGTGGCAGTGGGGTCCATAAGAAAACTAAGGGATATTAAGGCCTCCTTTTAATAGAGTAATGGAACAAAGCATTAGCACTTAGTGAATACATGAACTACTCAAACTACGGTAATCACCGGATAGAATCCCAATTATTGTCACCATGGGGTATGCGGATCATAACTCGTAATAGGTGCATATAACTTACAGGATGACATCAAGAACACATAAATATTCATGAAAACATAATAGGTTCAGATCTGAAATCATGGCACTCGGGCCCTATTGACAAGCATTAAGCATAGCAAAGTCATAGCAACATCAATCTCAGAACATAATGGATACTAGGGATCAAGCCCTGACAAAACTAACTCGATTACATGATAAATCTCATCCAACCCATCACCGCCCAGCAAACCTACGAAGGAATTACTCATTCCCGGTGGTGAGCATCATGAAATTGGTGATGGAGGAAGGTTGATGATGACGACGGCGTCGATTTCCCCTCTTCAAAATCCCGAACGGACTCCAGATCTGCCCTCCCGATGAAGAACGGGAGGTGGCGACCGCTCCGTATCATGAAACGCGATGAATCCTTCTCTCTGATTTTTTTCTCCGCGAATAGGTATATATGGAGTTGGACCTAGGGTTGCCTGAGCTCTAGGAAGCCCACAAGCCTAGGAGGTGCAACCTGGGGGGTAGGCGCCCCCAGATCTTGTGGCTCCTGGGTGGCCCCCCTCTGGTATCTTTTTCCGCCACTATTTTTTATATATTCCATAAAAATTCTGCATAAATTTTCAGGTCAATTCGAGAACTTTGATTTCTGCACAAAAATAATATCATGGCAATTCTGCTGAAAACTGTGTCAGTTTGGGTTAGTTCCATTCCAATCATGCAAATTTAGTTCCATTCCAATCATGCAAATTAGAGTCCAAACCAAGGGCAAAAGAGTTTGAAAAGGTAGATACGATGGAGACGTATCAACCCCCCCCCCCCAAGCTTAACCCATTGCTTGTCCTCAAGCAATTCAGTTGGCAAACTAAAAGTGACAAAGAAAAGCTTTTACAATCTCTGTTTGTTCTTGTTGTTGCAAATATGTCTAACCGATATTCAGGTTTTCAGCAAAGATTGTGATTTAACTCTGTTTGATCTTGTTGTTGTAAATATGTCTAACCGATGTTCAGGTTTTCGGCAAAGATTATGAACTAACCACATTCGTAATAATACTTAGGTCTCACATTATTCATATCAATGACATAACCAACTTAGCAATAATAAGATATCTCGGATGACAACACTTTTTCTTCAAAACAGTCATGATACAATATGATATAGTGGTATCTCACTAGCCCTTTCTAAGACCGCAAAATATAAATGCAAAGCACCCCTGAAGTTCAACCACTGACTGGATATTGTAATTCATGGCAAAAGAGATCCAGTCACACTCATACTCAACATTGACTAAAAACAAAGCATATAAATGATAATAGTGCTCTCAGCTGGTGCTTTAATAAGAAGGTGGTGACTCAACAATAAAAGTAAATATATAGGCCCTTCGCAGAAGGAAGCAGAGATTTGCATAGGTGCCAGAGCTCGAAGCTTTTAAAACAAAGGTGAATATAATTTTGAGAGATATGCTTTCTTTATCAACATAACGACCAAGAGATCTCACTATCTTCCATGCTAGACACATTATAGGCGGTTCCCAAACAGAATGGTAAAGTTTTTACTACCCATCCACCAACAAACACAAGCCATGGCTAGCCAAATCCATGGGTGCCCTCCATGTCAACAACAATCCGGGGGAGTTTGTTTCAATATTATATTTTGATTTCGATCATAGGACTGGACATCCCAATTACCAGTCACTCTCTCGTGAATGACAAGTGAATAAACACTCATCGTGAGAATAACCCACCTAGCATGGAACATACTGACAGCCTCCAGTTGCTACATGAGTGATTCGAGCATACAAAACAGATTATTATTTGAAGGTTTAGAGTTTGGCACATGCAAATTTACTTGGAATGGCAGGTAAATGCTGCATATAGGTAGGTATGGTGGACTCATATGGAACAACTTTGGGTTTAAGGAAGTGGATACACAAGCAGTATTCATGCTTAGTACAAGTGAATGCTAGCAAATAGATTGAGGATCGACCAAACAGAGAGCGACAACGGTCATGAACATGCCTTGAGATTAATCAACATTGAATACGAGCATGAGTAGGATATAAAACACCATGAACATAAATATCGTGGAGGCTTTGTTGGTTTTGATTCAACTACATGCGTGAACATGTGCCAAGTCAAGCCACTCGAATCATTCAAAGGATGATACCATCCTATCATACTGCATCATAACCATTTTAAATGCATGGTGACTATGATCTTTAATTGTCATTGCAAACATGTTCATTCATAATAGGCTGAATCAAGAACGATGGGCTAATCATATTTACAAAAACAAAATGATCAAGTTCATACCAGCTTTTCTTCACCTCAATCAATTCCTCAAATTTCGTTATTATTGAATTTCACTTGCACAACCGAACGATGTGAATAATAATAAGAGTGCATGTGTCGTGGACTAAGCTGGAATGTGCAAACATTTATTCAAAGGAGAAGACAAGGTAATATGGGCTCTTCATTAGATCAACAATAATGCATATGAGAGTCACTCAACATTTTCATCGTGGTCTTCTCCTGACAACCCAAAAAAAAGAATTTCAACGAAACACACTGAATTATTTTTTTGGAGTTTTTGTTTTTCTGAAGAAAGCATAATGAAAGATATGCGAAAACGAGAAAAACTATATACACGGGAAAGCTCCCAACAAGAAAAAGAAGAACGAGAAATCTTTTTGGGTTTTTGCAATTTTTTCAAACTCACAAGAAGAAAACAAAATAAACTAACATGGATTATACAATGAAAAAGAATGGACAACGACAACTAGAATGATTGTGTGATGCATGAATGTAATGTCGGTGAGAAATACGTACTCCCCCAAGCTTAAACTTTGGGCCTAAGTTGGTCTATGGCCATGGCTGGCCTGGATGATAATTGTAGTCGTAGTTTGAGTTGTTCTGTATTGCAGTTGCAACTGCTTGGCGGGCTACCTCGTTGAGGCGAGCGGTCGCCCTTGCCCTCTCATACTCATTTGCCTCCTCCCTAAATATGAAATATCTCTGTTTTTCCTCAAAATCAAAGAAGGCAGGAGCGGAAAGCGTAATATGGAAGATGCAGCGCCTGTCAAAGATTAGTCTAGATTGGAATGGCAGATCACCTCTTTCAAGAAATTGGAAATGTTTCATAGTGTCATAATCAAGGAAAGCAAGAGGCAGCTTAATATCATTTTCTTTTATCTGAACCCCAAGATAATTAGCTAAACGAATCGCATAAATTCCACCAAAGAAATCTCCATCTAATGCATTATTATGTATCCGCCATGCAACAATGGCCCCGAAGTAATATTGTTTGTCACTCATTACCACGCTCTTAAGAACACTCAAATCGGGAGCGCAAAGGTGGCTAAGGTCATGTTCACCATTAATGCATCTACCTATAAAGAGAGCAAAATAATGTAAAGTAGGAAAGTGAATGCTCCCTATAGTAGCTTGTGTTACATTTCTCGTTGCACCCCTAGTGATGCTAGCAAGAAACTCAACACAATCAGATTTACGAGGTTCAGTATAAATGCCCCATTGCAGAATTTGCATGCTTCATTAAATTCTTCAAGGTCCATGCGAAATGATTTATCATAGAGATCAAATAAAACAGAATATGTATTCCGATGAATCGAATACTCAAATCTACGCACGAAAGAATCAGTAAGATTGTAGTATTGCAAGCACTTATCTGATAAGAAATCCGTCAGGCCGGCATTGTGCACGTACATATCAAATTATTTCTTGAAACATGCACGAGTCATGAAATGATCGGACGGCCATTCGCAAGGTTACACTAGAGCTTCCCGCGGTGGTTCAAGGTCCGCTCCCGTAGCGCTAGCCTCGGGGCTTTCTTCTTCGAGGAACCACCTTTGAACATTTTCCTAAATATTTTCTTCCTCTGAAAAAGTTCTAAAATTTTTAGTGACTCAAAATAAAAGTGAACAAAACTCAACAAAATTGATAGCAACTACTCCTACAATTGTCTAGATGCCATATCATGCACCAAAACTAGTTTGAACCATATAAATTTGACATGCAAGCTCAAGAACATGGTCACCAACAGTAGCTAAATGTGCAAATAATAAACCACTAGAACAAAACTAATTGGACCATTGGAGGAGTCGCATACCAGTGAGCAATCCCCCAAAACATTTATATTGAAGCAGGTCTTAAGCTATCACTACGTTCCCCTCTTAAGACTTGGGGCCTATAGGTAATATGGATATAAGTATACCTTCAAATTCTCAGTTATGAGTGAACCAGGTCTCATATTTTTGGTGAAGAAATTGGCAAAAGTTTGTCTTCTCCAAGTCACATGAGTCAACTCAACATCAGACGGATTTTTGTCCATCAAAAGCTAAAGCATTGAAAGGTTGGTATGATATCAGACGAATTTTATTCTTATCAAGCCAAGGCATTTTGAAGACAACTCAAGATACCATATGGGTAATTTTTTCTGCATGGAATTATTATTGGCATATTGATATGACAGAGACCCAAATTTTCAGGAGCTGGTTCACTATCTATTCTTATTTCAAGAAGCTTAGCATAAATGCATGAAAAGCCTGTATTCAAGCTAATCTTGGGGCTAATGTCGGGGTAATTACCTGTGGTTTAACCCGGATCATGACGTTAAGTCATCTTTGTACTTAAGTAGCCCTGTTAAGTCATCTCTGGACTTCACCCGGCAGACAGTTCTAACCCTGCACAAAGTTCTAACCCGGCAGATAGTTGTAACCTGGCAGATAGTTGTAACCCGACAGACAGTTGTAACCCGACAGACAGATTACGGTGGGAGGTCAGGGGCCGAGCGATGCGCGTTTCTCTCGTACACGTGCGAGGCGTTGGTTCTAACTGAACCCGAGCGAGGCGTTGGGCTCTAATCGAACCCAGTGATTGCTTTGCGAGCTACGCGTTCTCGAACCCGAGCGATCGATCAATGGCTGTTAACTGAACCCGATGGAGCGATTCGCCGTTCGCTGCTAATCAAGTCGATCGATTGGATGAGCAAATGGCGTTGCGGAGGGTTTGGATGAGCGATGGCGGTGGCGTTGCCTCTAGATGAATAGGACCTCGTGGTGTGGAGGGCTGGATGAGCGATGAGACGATGGAGGGTGGCCGTGGAGGGTGGTTGAACAGGACCCGTGGTGTGGAGGGCTGGATGAGCATGAGACGGTGGAGGGTGGATGAGCAGAGACGGTGGAGGGTGGTTGAGCATGGCGGTGGAGTAGCGCGGTGGAGGCTGGATGAACAGGAGCCCGTGGAGGCTGGAGGAGGTCGACGGTAGCCCGTGAAGGCTGGAGGAGGTCAACGGTGGAGATGAACAGTATCCCGTGGAGTCCCGTTTTGCGGTACGCCACACCACTTCCGATGAACAGGACCCCCGTTTCAACCGTAGGAGGTCTGTTTCGTCTGTTTTGCGGTACGCCACACCCCTCCCGATCAACAGGACCCCCGTTTCGACCGTAGGAGGCCCGTTTCGTCCGTTTTGCGGTACGCCACACCCCTCCCAATCAATAGGACCCCCGTTTCGACTGTAGGAGGTCTGTTTCCTCCGTTTTGCGATACGCCACACCCCTCCCGATCAACAGGACCCCGTTCCGAATGTGGCCGGTCGAACACAAGGCCATTTCCTCCGTTGTGCGGTACGCCAGGCCTCGTTTCCATCGGTTGTTCCGTCCAAGACGGTTGGCTCCCACGCGTTCCGTTGCCTCCCGATGAACACGACGCATTCCGTTGCCTTCCCATGAACACGACGCACTTCGTTGGCTCCCCATGAACACGACGACGACGCTGTTTCTCTGTTTTGACCCAGCCATGTACGTATGCGCGAGTAGGCGTTCGAGACCCTACCCGTATGTATGTACGTGATCGTATTTTCTTTCTTGCACCCTCGCCGCTGTACGTACGTGTACATGCTACGTGCACGCCTCTACATCGACACGTGCGGGCCTCTACTACGACACGTGCGTGCCTCTACATCGACCAGTATGTACGTACACTTTCGCGACCAGAATGACAACGCTACGTACGCTTTGACCAGGTGGGTCCCGACTGTCAGGCACTTCCTTGCCTGCGAAGATGTAGCTGGTGGGTCCCAGCAGTCAGGGGGGCGAATCGTTTTGGTTTTTTTTTGCCCGGACGCACTTCCTTGTATGTGAAGTTGTAGCTGGTGGGTCCCAGCAGTCAGGGGGGAAACGTTTTTTTCGCGAAATACTGGCGGCCCGTCCGGTGGGTCCCTACTGTCAGGTGGAGGAATAATTTTGCATGTAATAAGGAGGCACTTCCTTGCGGCCGCCGTGGACCCAGCTGTCAGCCTCTCCACACACAGTACTCTTCCGATGGAAGTCAGTCGTTGACCACATTGACCACGCTGCGCCAAGAGCACCACGGCGGTGGATGATGGCGAGGCCTAGGTAGGGGACGACACGGAGCCGGGGAAGACACAGCAGTGGATGCCCACACAAAGAGGAGTACGAGGATGAGGCTATCGTCGCCGCAGAATAACAGGGGGTGTGGGTGAGTAGAGGGATGGCCTGGCCAGCGGTGGGAGTAGTAGGGGCGGTGAGGCCTCCGCCACATCGCAGCCGGCCACGGGAGGCAGGAGCACGAGGCACGACCGGCGCTGGTTTGGGCGGCTGGAGCAAGAAGACCAGAGGTTGAAGAAGCACTACGGCCGTTGGATGGACATCGTACGATCACTTTAGCTAGAATCATGCATATTATTGACTAAGTTGACAAAGCCCTCCGTCCCCGTCAACTTAGTAGGCCCACAAGTCAGCCTGCCACTATACTGGGTCCCAGCTAACAGGCGGAGTATTCATTTTTTTGTGCGTAATAAGGAGGCACTTCCTTGCGTGCGAAGATATAGCTGGTGGGTCCGAGCTGTCAGCGGTGGTAACGTTTTTTTCGCGAAATACAGAGGCCCTTTCGGTGGGTCCCTGATGTCAGGTGGAGGAATCATTATTATGTGCGTAATAAGGAGGCATTTCCTTGCGTGCGGCCGTGGACCCAGCTGTCGGCCTCTCCACGTACAGTCCACTTCAGATGCATGTCGGTCATTGACCACGTTGACCAGGCCGCGCCGAGAGCACCAGGGCGGTGGACGACGGCGAGGCCTAGGAAAGGAACGACACGGAGGCAGGGAAGACTCGGCAGTTGTTTCCCACGCGGAGGGGAGTACGACTGTACAAGGGTTTACTGGTTCGTCTGCCATCGCCGGATAATAACAGCAGGTGTGGGTGAGTAGAGGGATTGCTAGGCCAGCGATGGGAGTACGGTGGGGCGATGAGGCCTACGCGGCAGCAGAGCCGGCCGTGGGGAGGAGGGAGCACTCAGTCCCGCCGGCGCTTGTTTGAGCGGCTGGAGCAGGAAGAGTAGATATTGAAGAAGCACGACGGCCGTTGGATGGCAATCCAATAGTCACTGCTTGTGCGTCAAACTTTAATTTAGGAAAGCCTCAAATCTGTGGAAAACAGCATACAACCCATCTGCCATTATTTCTAATAATTTACAGCCCATTTGCTAATTCTTAAGGTTTTTTGTAGCCCATATTCTTTTTGTTAGCATTACAGCCCATACTGTGGCCACGGCTAAAAAATTATACAAAATTTTGCATATTTCGGTGAGGTCCGGACTGTTTTTAATCCGGAAATTTCGACTCACATTCAAACTGTTTTAAAAAATAAATGTATATCCATATAAAATCCAACAAATTCTCCACGCATAAAAATTCATGTAATTTAAAATCTCGAAATGAAAAAAAAGATATTTGAAACTAATTGCCGGTTTGATGTTAAAAATGTACATCCCATTTCTCATTACTGATGGGCCATTTTCTCGGCCAGCCGAATAAAAGCTCTCCTCGTCTTGAAAGATTTGCAGCCCAACAGGCCTGACAAAGCGATTTACTTGGCAAATCACAAAAAAGCTGGGCTATGGCTGTGGACCCAGCTGTCAGCCTCTCCACGTACAGTACTCTTCCGATGGAAGTCGTTCCCTGACCATGTTGACCATGCTGCGCGGAGAGCACCACGGCGGTGGACAACGGCGAGGCCTAGGAAGGGGACGACGCGGAGCCGGGGAAGACGCGGCAGTGGAAGCCCGCAGAGAGGAGTACGAGGGTTCACTAGTTCGACTGTGGTGTGAGGCTGCCGTCGTCGCAGGGCCTGGCCAACGGTGGGAATAGAAGGGGGCAGTGAGTCCTTCGCGGCAGCACAGCCGGCCACGGGAGGCAGGAGCATGAGGCACGACCGGCGCAGGTTTGGGCGGCTGGAGCAAGAAGACCAGAGGTTAAAGAAGCACTACGGCCGTTGGATGGAAATCGTACGGTCACTGGAGCTAGAATCGTTCATATTGACTAAGTTAACAAAGCCCTTCGTCCCCATCAACATAGTAGGCCCACAAGTCAGCCTCCCACCAAGGTGGGTCCCAGCTAGCAGGGGGAGTATTCATTTTTTTGTGCGTAATAAGGAGGCACTTCCGGTGGGTCCGAGTGACAATGGGCGGGGGCGTTTTTTCAAAATACGGTGGCTCGTCAGGTGAGTCCCAGCTGTCAGGGGGCAAACGATTTTTTCGCAAAATACGGTGACCCGTCCAGTGAGTCCGTGCTGTCAGTTGGAGGAATCATTATTTTCTGCGTAATAAGGAGGCACTTACTTGCTGCAGCCGTGGACCCAGCTAAGACTCTCCACGTACAGTATACTTCCGATGGAAGTCGTTCCTTGACCACGTTAACCTCGCCGCGTTCCGTTGCATGCATGCGTCCATGGGCGTGGTGCATCCCCACTGTCAGCCTCTCACGTACAGTCATCTTCCGATGACTCTCGGTTGTTGACCACGTTGACCACACCGTGACGAGCGCACCCAGACTGGAATGACCCGGAGATGGGGTGTGGCACCCCGATCCGCATGGAGCAGGGGGCCTTCGCACGTCAGCCCAGGATAACACCTGACGCACGACAGGTCCATGATACAGCATTCCAGGTACAAGAATATTCATCAAATACATGTGTATATAATTACATCAGTGATGAATATAATCTTCTGGCATAGCCCTAAGGCTATTTACATGGCAGCGAAAGTCTATTTAGATGGCGGCGGAAGTCTTGGAACCATATAACTCTGGTTGGGCTCCACAACTCACAGGACTGGCAAGATTATGGCCTAGCACGACGGAACAACGAACAAGTCGGGTACGGCCTACAAAACTGGCATGACACGCCAGGTTAGTGCATTGAATGTACTTGCAAGACAACCAAATACATAGCATCCAAACAAGCAGAAGACAAAGCAAGAACCAAGCGTCTGCAACAACTATCTCATATCAGAACTAAGCATGGCATGATATCAACCCAAGACATAAATCAAACTAACATCATGGCATCCACTAGCATGGCAACAACATGGTATATCAATTTACTTCTAACATGGCAATGGCAAAACATAGCATATCATCTCTATCATATCAAAGCATGGCATGGCATCATGAAACTCTGCTGAAAATAAACTACCAATCTTATCAAATACCGACATAGCATGTTAACTGTATGCAACCATCTCATGTTCTACCATGGTTCTTTACATGCAAACATATTACTCATGCAATGCAACCAAACCTGTGCATCGAGTCCCTCGGACTCACTTACCAATGGTGATCACCTCACTTCCTGATCACAAACTGAGACAAACTCGTGATCCTTACGGCGATCACAACCCGACCAACAACTGGCCCGTGATCCTTACGGCGATCACAACCCGACCAACAACTGGCCCGTGATCCTTACGGCGATCACAACCCGACCACATCTGGCCCAGCTTAATTATTTTAGGTTTATCCTCCATTTCGACCAAGACCCGATAGTATATCCTACTACGAACTTATGCCCATGACCGAGGACATGGCTTTCGATAGTTTAAATACACTCTGCAGAGGTAGCGCACTGTACCCACACTACAGAACCCATGGCCTCGCACTCCCATTCGTGTGGACCAACGGCATTCCGACGAAACCGATCTACTGTCATGACACTCTCCCGGCCACTCCGACTACCTCCCCACTGGGCTACCGTCTACCTCCAGACACCTGAACGACCACCGTCGTGGCCCGTCCCACTCTGGGACACGTGCACATAACTTAACTTAACAATGGGCTCACAAGGTTATGCTCCGCCTACCTGATCAGGGTAGCGCGCGGCCATAACCTTCCCTAGTTGGAGGCACCGAACCATAGGCAGGATAATAGACCGCATTAAGGCCGTCCCATACCAGCAAATGTGGTTGCACTTGGAAAAAGTTCAATTTGGCGGCACTATGACTCGATCCCATCAATGACGGAGGATTTTATTATTAAGTCATGTTATTATCTTCTCCATCATCAATCATTATACCAGCATTTTAACATGAATGCAACAACGAGCATACATCATACAACTGCTTTAACAAAACATCGGACATCTGAAGTGAACACTTACAACATAAAGAACATGACAATACCAAGTACTAACATATCCATGGTGCATTACCATCATCATATCATTTTATAATGATGACTTGAAAATAAATTAGAGTAGTGATATGGCATCATCAATAACAACATTCTAATTATCATGGCGAAAGATATCATGAAACACACAAGCATGAATAATAAGCATAATGAAATAACTGCAAACGAAAACGATAAGAAACAACTACAACTACACACACACAAGGTGCAAGCAAAGTCAACATGCAAGTTCGGGGCTCATGATAAGAGGTTGGCTTGCCTGGGGGTCGATAAATACTCCGGGAAGAAGTGGGAAACGACCGCGGAAATTTTTGCCGAAAACAGTTCTCTCTCGGAGGGGGCTGTTTACGGATAAGGGCAAAGAGGTCATTTTCACAGTGTCAAACCATCGTGAAAATGCTGGGAACAGAACAGGCTCGACGAGACGAAGACGTGGGCGTTGGATTTACCTCAATCGGAGTTACGAGTAAAAAGATACGGACGTTTAAAACTCAGGGACTAATCTGTAAAAATGCTTCTACAAACAGGTCCCTGGCAGCTTTAAACCGAACGCGCCTTTTCTGAAATACGTATTCGCGCCTTTTCTGAAATACGTCTTCGCATCAGGGACATGGCTTCGCGGGGGGGCTTCCACTTGGCTGACGTGGCGACGACCCGGTCAAAAGGCACAGGCGTGGCCGGCCTCCTGGGTCGCTGACGTGTGGGGCCGCGGGGCCCACTGGACTGGTCAACAAGCCAGCCTGGCCGGGGCTTCTTCTTCTTCGCTCGGGCGCTCGACCGGCCGAGGCACTGGACCGCCTCGACGGCGATTGCCGGCGGCTCCGGCCACCCCAGACGACGACCGACCTACCGAACTGCTCGGGACAGCGAGGGGCATCTCGAGGTGGTGGTTGCTGCCGCCGGAGAGCTTCGCAGCGGGAGCAGCAGGGCACGCGGCGGGGAGGACTTTGGCCGCCGGTGGGGATGGGGCTCGAGGGAGGAGGGGAGGAAGTGGCACGCGGCGGGCGACGTGTCGCGCGTCGGCGACGGCGCAGTCGTCGATAGACGCGGCCAGGGCTCACGGGAGCTCACGGGAAAGCAACGAGGAGGGTGCGGACGAGCGCCAGAGGCTCACGGAGACGAGCAGAGCTCGAGGACAAGAGGAGGAAGAGGACACCGGCGAGGAAGAAGACGAGCTCACGAGAACGCACTGTTCGGTCATTGGCACGGCTCGTCGTAGAAGAAAACGGAGGGGGAGCGGGTCCAGGCGAACGGCGACGACGAGGTGGAGCTGCTGGACATTAATGGCGAGGTTAGGGACTGTTGGAGCAGAGCTACCGACGAAAACAATGGCTATACCACCGTTTTGGCTGGCTGCACGCGTGGTCACCACTGGCATGGCGTGCTCTGGAGTTTTTACTGCGGTTAAAACATGTCTACGGACGTTGATAGTAGTGTTACTATCTACAAAGCTAGAATTGTCGCAAAAGGTTTTCGACAAGTTCAAAGTGTTGACTACGATGAGTGTTTCTCACTCGTATCGATGCTTAAGTCTGTCCGAATCATGTTAGCAATTGCCGCATTTTATGAAATCTGGCAAATGGATAAACAAAACTGCATTCCTTAATGGAGTTATTAAAGAAGAGTTGTATGTGATGCAACCAAGAGATTTTGTCGATCCTAAAGGTGTTAACAAAATGTGCAAGCTCCAGCGATCCTTTTATGGACTGGTGCAAGCATCTCGGAGTTGGAATATACACTTTGATAAGTTGATCAAAGCATATAGTTTTATACAGACTTGCGGTGAAGCCTGTATTTACTAGAAAGTGAGTGGGAGCACTACAACATTTCTGATAAGTATATGTGAATGACATATTGTAGATCGGAAATAATGTAGAATTATTCTGCAAAGCATAAAGGAGTGTTTGAAAGGAGTTTTTCAAAGAAAGACCTCGGTGAAGCTGCTTACATATTGAGCATCAAGATCTATAGAGATAGATCAAGACGCTTGATAAGTTTTTTCAATGAGTACATACCTTAACAAGATTTTGAAGTAGTTCAAAATGGAACAGTCAAAGAAAGAGTTCTTGCCTGTGTTACAAGGTGTGAAATTGAGTAAGACTCAAAACCCGACCACGGCAGAAGATAGGAAGAGAATGAAAGTCATTCCCTATGCCTTGGCCATAGGTTCTATAAAGTATGCCATCTTGTGTACCAGATCTATTGTATACCCTGCTTTGAGTTTGGCAAGGAGTACAATAGTGATCTAGGAGTAGATCACTGGACAGCGGTCAAAATTATCCTTAGTGGAATAAGGATATGTTTCTCGATTATGGAAGTGACAAAAGGTTCGCCGTAAAGGGTTACGTCGATGCAAGTTTTGACACCGATCTGGATGACTCTAAGTCTCGAGCTAGATACATATTGAAAGTGGGAGCAATTAGCTAGAGTAGCTCCGTGCAGAGCATTGTAGACATAAAAAAATTGCAAAATACATAACGAATCCAAATGTGAAAGACCCGTTGACTAAGATTCTCTCACAAGCAAAACATGATCACACCTAAGTACTCTTTGGGTGTTAATCACATAGCGATGTGAACTAGATTACTGAATCTAGTAAACCCTTTGGATGTTGGTCACATGGCGATGTGAACTATGGGTGTTAATCACATGATGATGTGAACTATCGATGTGAATCACATGGTGATGTGATCTAGATTATTGACTCTAGTGCAAGTGGGAGACTGAAGGAAATATGCCCTAGAGGCAATAATAAAGTTATTATTTATTTCCTTATATCATGATAAATGTTTATTATTCATGCTAGAATTGTATTAACCGGAAACATAATACATGTGTGAATATATAGACAAGCAGTGTCACTAGTATGCCTCTACTTGACTAGCTTGTTAATCAAAGATGGTTATGTTTCCTAACCATGGACAAAGAGTTGTTATTTGATTAACGGGATCACATCATTAGTTGAATGATCGATTGACATGACCCATTCAGTTAGCTTAGCACCCGATCGTTTAGTATGTTGCTATTGCTTTCTTCATGACTTATACATGTTCCTATGACTATGAGATTATGCAACTCCGTTCTTGAAGGAACACTTTGTGTGCTACCAAACGTCACAACGAATCGGGTGATTATAAAGGTGCTCTCAGGTGTCTCGAAGGTACTTGTTGGGTTGGCGTATTTCGAGATTAGGATTTGTCACTCGAATGTCGGAGAGGTATCTCTGGGCCCTCTCGGTAATGCACATCACATAAGCCTTGCAAGCATTGCAACTAATGAGTTAGTTGCGAGATGATATATTACGGAACGAGTAAAGAGACTTGCCGGTAACGAGATTAAACTAGGTATTGGATACCGACGATCGAATCTCGGGCAAGTAACATACCGATGACAAAGGAACAACGTATGTTGTTATGCGGTCGACCGATAAAGATCTTCGTAGAATATGTAGGAACCAATATGGGCATCCAGGTCCCGCTATTGGTTATTGACCGAGGCGTGTCTCGGTCATGTCTACATTGTTCTCGAACCGTAGGGTCCGCACGCTTAAGGTTTCGATGATGTTATATTATGAGTTTATGAGTTTTGATGTACCGAAGAGTACGGAGTCCCGGATGAGATCGGGGACATGACGAGGAGTCTCGAAATGGTCGAGACATAAAGATCGATATATTGGACGACTATATTCGGAGTTCGGAAAGGTTCCGAGTGATTCGGTATTTATCGAGTGGGAGAGTTACGGAATTCGCCGGGAGAAGTATTGGGCCTTATGGGCCATACGGGAAAGAGAGAGGGCTGCCTAGGGCAGGCGCGCCCCTTGCCCTAGTCCGGGATGGGGGGGGGCCGCACCCTCCTTCCTTCCTTCTCTCTTCCCTTCCTTGTCTCCTACTCCTACTACTTGGAAGGTCTCCTAGTTGGACTAGGAAAGGGGGAATCCTACTCCCGGTGGGAGTAGGACTCCCCTAGGGCGCGCCATAGAGAGGGCCGGCCCTCCCCTCCTCCCTCCTTTATATACGGGGACAGGGGGCAACCCATGGACACACAAGTTGATCATTGATCGTTCCTTAGCCGTGTGCGGTGCCCCCCTCCACGATATTACACCTCGGTCATATTGTAGCGGTGCTTAGGCGAAGCCCTGCGACAGGAGAACATCAAGATCGCCACCACGCCGTCCGTCGTCTTGTGGAACTCCTCCCCGCGCCTCTGCTGGATCGGAGATCGGGGTGCGTCATCGAGCTGACGTGTGTCAAGAACTCGGAGGTGCCAGAGTAACGGTGCTTGGATCGGTCGGACCAGGAGGACGTACGACTACTTCCTCTACATTGCGTCAACCCTTCCGCTTCGGTCTATGAGGGTACGTAGACAACACTCTCCCCTCTCGTTGCTATGCATCACCATGATCTTGCGTGTTGAAAGCACATTTGCTCCCTGGGTGGTTTTGGTAATTAATGACAACATACTTTGTGGTTGGACCAATGCTTTTATCAAGTATGTTTCAGGAAGGTCAATCACATTGGCATGGCAAAAGGACTGAAGAGGTGGACCCCTCAAGATGCTAAGGCAAACATTGGCAAAAGCTCAAGACTCCATTTTTGGTTTAGTGATCCAAGATCACATTGAGTCTATAGGAAAGCCAATACTATTAAAAGGGGATGAGGTTATGTTGATGATCTGGTTGCTCAAGTGCTTAGTGATACATCTCCCAAACTATCAGCAATCTTTCATTCCAACATACACTCATAAGTAATCTCGGTCCCACCGATTTCCTAAACTCACCACACCGAGATGAACCACCTCAGCCACAAAGCCAAACCCTAGATATTTCGGATTTTCCGATTCGAACTCGGTCTCACGAAACTAGTGTTGCCAAGCTTCAGAACCTTCGTCATCAAATCGGTGTCACCGAGATGATAAAGTCGGTCCCACCGAGATTGGCAAACCCTAGTCTTTGGAAGAATCGGACTCACCGAAATTGTATTTTCGGTCCCACCGAAAATCCCAACGTTCACAAGATTTGAACTTTCGGTCTCATCGAGTTGTCAACTTCGGTCTGACCGAGATTGGTCAAATGTGTGTAACGGTTGGATTTTGTGTGGAAGCTATAAATACCCCTCCACCTCCTCTTCATTCGTGGAGAGAGCCATCAGAAAGAACTACCACTCCTACCTTACATTTCTGAGAAGAAAACTACCTACCCTTGTGTTGAGATCAAGTTGCTCCACTCCCACCATATGAAACTTGATTTCTAGCCTTCCCAAGTTGCTTTCCACTCAATCCTTTCTTCCACCATAGCCAAATCAGTGAGGAGAGTTGAGTGTTGGGGAGATTATCATTTAAAGCACAAGAGTAAGGAGTTCATCATCATCAACACCATCTATTACCTTTTGGAGGGTGGTGCCTCCTAGATTGGTTAGGTGTCTCTTGGGAGCCTCCGTCAAGATGTGGAGTTGAACCAAGAAGTTTGTAAGGGCAAGGAGATCGCCTACTTCGTGAAGATCTACCCCGAGTAAGGCTAGTCCTCCGTGGGCGTATGCCATGATGGCATAGACAAGGTTGCTTCTTCGTGGACCCTTCGTGGGTGGAGCCCTCCGTGGACTCTCGCAGCCGTTACCCTCCGTGGGTTGAAGTCTCCATCAACGTGGATTGACGATAGCACCACCTATCGGAACCACGAGAAAAATCTCCGTGTCTCCAAACTGCGTTTGATCTTCTCCACTCCTCTTTACTACTTGTGCAATTTACTTTCCGCTGCCCATACTTTAGAATTGCATGTGTAGTAAGTTGCTTGACTTGTGTGATATGCAAAATCTGCCAAAAACTTGTCTTTGTCAAAAGGCATAAGTTTTATCTTGTCGAGTAGTCTAATCACCCCCCTCTAGACACTCTCACCTTCTTCGATCCTACAATTGGTATCAGAGCTTTGGTCTCCATTGCTTTGGTTTACACACCATTGGAGGAAGATGGACGTGTTCACGTTTGGGAGTGTTAGCCATAGAGTGCCTATTCTTGATGGAGTGTCCTATAACTCGTGGAGGATTGAAATGCTTATTATCTTTAAGATGTATAACTTGCATAAATATGTTGAATCCCCATATGTGCCTCCATTTGACCCCTTGCACCCTACCATGGATGAAGAGCTTGATTTGCTTCAGTAACCTTAGAACTGTAAATCTTATCATTAGAGGTTTGCCCGATAACTTGCTTAAGCTTGTCACAAACTTTGAGTGCGCCTATGCCATGTGGAAGTTCTTGGAAGAACTTTATCCGGACTACTCTTTGAGAGGTCTTGATGAAATTCTATACAAGACTATTGAATTTGATATGATCCTAATGATCCCAACTTTGATAAATGCTTCTTTGAGCTTCGTGATCTTATGAAAAAGAAGGGTGATCCTTGTCTTATCAATGATCTAATTAGAAATGCTCTTGTATTGCATTCCGATGATTATTGTCACATTGAGAAAACTAATGCAAGTTGTTGTCAAATTGACCTAGGAGTTGATGATGAACAATATATGGGTCGATATGATGATGAGCATGAGCATGATGACGATTACTCTGATTCGGACACCGAGCTAGACAAGATCATGAAGAGTCTCAATCTTATGGCAAATCTGAGAGACTACATATCCGGTGGAAAAGAGTGGATTCTTGATAGTGGATGCACCGATCACATGACCGGAGACGAAGACATGTTTCGAGAGCTTGCAAAGAACGATGGTCCACGCAAGTATGTGACTTGTGGAGACAACTCCAAGGGTAAGGTACTTGGCCTTGGTAAGGTGGCCATATCTCATGATAGCTCTATTCAAAATGTCATGCTTGTTGAATCACTTGGATACAATTTACTTTCCGTGTCTAGATTAGCTGACTTTGGATTCAATGTGCTATTCACCAAAGTAGATTGCCAAGTCTTTCGTCGTGACAATCATAACATGGTTTTACCGGTATCCGTAGAGGTGATCTATACATTGTTGATTTCACTAAGAAAGCTCAACCTAGAACTTGCTTCATTGCTAAATCTGCTAAAGGTTGGTTATGGCATAGAAGGCTTGGACATGTTGGTATCGTAATCTAGACAAGCTAATCAAAGGTGATCATATTCTTGGTGTTAAAGATGTTCTCTTTGACAAAGATAGACTTTGTAGTGCTTGTCGTGCAGGAAAACAAGTAGGTGGAAGTCATCCGTGAAGAACATCATGACCACAAGGAGATCGCTTGAGCTTCTTCATATGGATCTCTTCGGTCCCAATGCTTACAAAAGCCTTGGTGGTAACTCCTTTGGTCTAGTTATAGTTGATGATTATTCCAGATTTACGTGGGTATTTTTCCTTGATGACAAATCGCAGGTTCAGAGAATCTTCAAAACCTTTGCCAGAAAGGCCCAAAATCAATTTGAGGTGAAGATCAAGAAAGTTCGGAGTGACAATGGAACGGAGTTCAAGAACGCCCATGTAGACTCTTTTCTCGATGAGGAAGGGATTCTACATGAGTTCTCGGCTACGTACACACCTCAGCAAAATGGAGTTGTTGAGAGGAAGAACCGAACGCTCATAGAGATGGCGAGAACGATGCTTGATGAATACAAGACACCTAAGCACTTTTGGGGAGAAGCCGTCGAGATAGCTTGTCATGCTATCAACAGGCTTTATCTTCATAAGCTCCTCGGCAAGACTTCATACGAGCTCCTCACCGGTAACAAACCCCAAGTGGGATACTTTCGTGTCTTTGGTTCAAAATGCTATATCCTTGATAAGCATCGTCGGTCTAAATTTGCTCCTAAAACTCATGAAGGCTTTTTCCTCGGTTATGGATCAAACTCCCACACCTACCGTGTCTACAATAATTTCACCCGAAAGGTTGAAGAGACGGTAGATGTGAAGTTTGATGAATCTAATGGCTCGCAAGTAGAGCAAATGCCTATTGATGTAGGAGACAAGGACCCATCGGAAGCCATTCAAGATTTATCTATTGGAAAGATCCGTCCCATGGAAGTGAAGGAGAGTACCTCATCTACATATGTGGAGCCCCCTACCTCACGGCAAGATGAACCTCAAGGCAACATGGAGGCTTCCACAAGTGAAACTCACCAAGATGAGGAAGTGCAACAAGAAGATCCACCACAACCTCCTTCTCCACCACCTCAAGACAACACCAACAACAATGAAGAAGAAGAGGAAGATGAGGATTATGAGGAAGCCCAACCACAACCACAACAAAAGCTATCCTGAGTCCGAGCAAGAGTCAAGAAAAATCATCCCGTGGAACAAATGATGAACGACATCGACTCCGGGAGAATTACTCGCTCTAAAACTCGCTTAGCTAACTTTTGTGAGCATTACTCATTTATCTCTAGTCTTGAACCTATGAAGGTAGAAGAAGCACTTGAAGACCCGGATTGGGTGAACGCTATGCATGAAGAGCTACACAACTTCGAGAGGAACAATGTATGGACTTTGGTAGAGAAGCCCAAGGATGATCAAAACATCATTGGAACCAAATGGGTGTTTCGGAACAAGCAAGATGAAGATGGACAAGTCATCCGCAACAAGGCTCGTCTCGTAGCTCAAGGTTACACACAAGTCGAAGGTATGGACTATGGTGAGACCTATGCCCCCGTTGCTAGACTTGAGTCCATTCGCATTCTCCTTGCTTATGCCAACCACCATGATATTACTCTCTATCAAATGGACATTAAAAGTGCTTTCCTAAATGGTGAAATTGAGGAGGAAGTATTTGTGAAACAACCTCCGGATTTGTGAATCCTAAAAGCCTAATCATGTTTACAAATTGCACAAAGCTCTTTATGGTCTTAAACAAGCTCCTAGAGCTTGGTACAAATGCCTGACTAGCTTTCTTCTTGAAAAAGGATTTGAGATTGGTAAAATAGACTCAACGCTATTCACGAAAAGGGTTGATGGTGAACTATTTGTGTGCCAAATATATGTTGATGATATTATCTTTGGTTCAACTAACCCTCATTTTAGCGAGAAGTTTGGAAAGCTCATGTCGGAGAAGTATGAGATGTCCATGATGAGTGAACTCAAATTCTTCCTTGGGTTGCAAATCAAGCAATCTAAGGAGGGTACCTTTGTCTCACAAACAAAGTACACCAAGGATCTCTTCAAGAAGTTCAACATGCAAGAAAGCAAAGGTATGAGAACCCCCATGCCTACTAGTGGACATAATGACTTGACTAAAGATGGAGAACCTGTTGATCAAAAGGTTTACCGATCCATGATTGGTTCTCTACTATATCTCTGTGCTTCTCGTCCTGAAATAATGTTGAGTGTATGCATGTGTGCTCGATATCAAGCAGCCCCTAAAGAATGTCATCTTAAAGCTGTTAAAAGAATTGTGAGATATTTGATACACACACCAAACTTTGGCATTTGGTATCCTAAGAGGGCCTCTTTCGATCTTGTTGGCTATTCCGACTCGGACTATGCCGGAGACAGGGTTGATAGAAAGTCAACTTCGGGTACGTGTCAATTCCTTGGTCGATCCCTTGTATCTTGGTCCTCCAAGAAACAAAATTCGGTATCATTATCTACTGCGAAGCAGAATATATAGCTGCTGGTTCATGTTGTGCTCAGTTGCTATGGATGACACAAACGCTTAAGGATTATGGGATACATGCGAGACATGTTCCCTTGCTTTGTGACAATGAGAGTGCGATTAAGATTGGACACAATCCGTGCAACACTCTCGTCTGAAACATATTGAAGTTCGTCACCATTTTATTCGTGATCACATTGCCAAGGGTGACATCAATCTTAAGCATGTTCGTACTGATAAACAACTTGCTGATATCTTTACAAAACCTCTTGATGAGAAAGTGTTTTGTCGCTTAAGGAGTGAGTTGAACATCATTGATGCTTCAAACTTGGAGTGAAAACTCCATTGATGCATGCAAGGCATGAGCCTACTTGACTAATCCTTGATATTTCTATTATGATGATGATCATATGTCTTGGACACACTTGCCTCCTTGTATTGCATCTAACTCCTTGCAGGTACTTGGATGATCTACATTCCACAAGATTACCACACACTCAAATCATGAGTAATCTTGTCATTGACCAAGTATCTAGCCCTTTGGGATGTTGAGTTCAAGGAACAAAATTCCACATATCCTTTTTGACACCTTATACATCTAGTATTTCACTCTTGTCATCTTGGATATTCTTGAGTATTTCCTTGCTTGCCTAACCCATGTAGGAAGATGAACTACACAATTGGAAATGGTGCTTCAACTTCACATTCTATGAGCATCTACATCAAGTTCACCTACATGAGTAAAGCAACAACAAGCCCAAGGTATGTTCTTCACATCTTTAAGAAGCTTTGCTCAAAGTCATGAGTACAAGCAGCTTCATAAGATGTGATCACATCAAATGCTTAATCGAAAAATGGCAACCCCATTTTGAGCTTAAACGATGAGTATGACCTATGATCAAATGTTCTCATTTGACTCCTAAGTCAAAATACTCAAACATAGGTGACCTAGTCGCCGACCCCTATCTAGATGAAGTACATATGTTTTTGCAGTCTTTCTAGTTGCTCTTATGTTTTCTCATTATGTTTTCTCAAAAAAAAAAACAAAAAACAAAAAAAAACCTTCATCTAGCAATCTTTTCATTTCTATTCTTCTGTCTTTGTGAATATCCTTTTGGCTCTGATCAATTCCTTGCAAATCGTTTCCAAATTCATTGCAAATCTTATGAAACATTCCTTGCAAAGTGAGCTGAATTATTTCTATATTTCCTTGGAATTAAACTCGGCGTCACCGACTTAAAAATTTCGGTCTGACCGAAAAAGGATCTGCCCTAAGTCTCTGACTTTCGGACCCACCGATCCATCACACTTTGGTGTCACCGACTTTCTTTCAGGATCTCATCTTCTGCAGCTCCACTCAATGATTTTCTATGCATAATTCTTATTGCCCTGTTGTGATTCTTAGGGATCCCACTTCTTTCTTCCATCTTTCCTAGTCGGCTGTCCTTTTCGGCACTTGATGTCAAAGGGGGAGAAGATTTAGGGGGATATAAGGGGAGAAGAGAAGATTTAAAGGGAGAAGAAGAGCAATCTTATCTTAAGGGGGAGAGAATCACATCAAAGCTTTGCCGTGTTCCACATTGGATATTACTTTTGGCATCATTCTTTTGATTTTGCTTTCATTGCTCTCACAATTGATATCTTATGGAAAGCAAAATCTCTCAGAGTTCATTGAAAATCTTTAAGTTTTGGGAGACATGTTTGCTGATTCAAGCTTGTGCTCAATATGAGACACTCTTTACACATGTCATCCCTGGCTTGTGTTATCTAACCTTGTTTTCCCAAGTTTTATTTCTTCAGGTACAATGCCAAGGAACCTCAAGGTAAGTATATGCATCCCGCAGAATGTGCATGATGGTGACTTGCTTGTGAATACTTGTTTGCAAGAAATCACCATGCACATATGCATTATCACTTACTTCCTTTCATCGCTCTCGATGCATATAGCCAAGCTGCATGTAGCACATCTTGCTTTTCTCTCTTGTGTGCTTGTGGTAGTCCAAAACCATAATCTATGAAAATCTTGCACACTTGTAGGGGGAGCCTGTGGACTACATGTTTGTCAAAGCTTTAGTGATAATTCTGTCTTTCTTTCAGTAAGCTTTGATGTCTTGTTTTGTGTGTTGCCATCAATTACCAAAAAGGGGGAGATTGAAAGCACATTTGCTCCCTGGTTGGTTTTGGTAATTAATGACAACATACTTTGTGGCTGGACTAATGCTTTTATCAAGTATGTTTCAGGAAGGTCAATCACATTGGCATGGCAAAAGGACTGAAGAGGTGGACCCCTCAAGATGCTAAGGCAAACATTGGCAAAAGCTCAAGACTCCATTTTTGGTTTAGTGATCCAAGATCACATTGAGTCTATAGGAAAGCCAATACTATTAAAAGGGGATGAGGTTATGTTGATGATCTGGTTGCTCAAGTGCTTAGTGATACATCTCCCAAACTATCAGCAATCTTTCATTCCAACATACACTCATAAGTAATCTCGGTCCCACCGATTTCCTAAACTCAGTCACACCGAGAAGAACCACCTCAGCCACAAAGCCAAACCCTAGATATTTCGGATTTTCCGATTCTGAACTCGGTCTCACCGAAACTAGTGTTGCCAAGCTTCTGTAACCTTCTGTCATCAAATCGGTGTCACCGAGATGATAAAGTCGGTCCCACCGAGATTGGCAAACCCTAGTCTTTGGAAGAATCAGACTCACCGAAATTGTATTTTCGGTCCCACCGAAAATCCCAACGTTCACAAGATTTGAACTTTCGGTCTCACGAGTTGTCAACTTCGGTCTGACCGAGATTGGTCAAATGTGTGTAACGGTTGGATTTTGTGTGGAGGCTATAAATACCCCTCCACCTCCTCTTCATTCGTGGAGAGAGCCATCAGAAAGAACTACCACTCCTACCTTACATTTCTGAGAAGAAAACTACCTACCCTTGTGTTGAGATCAAGTTGCTCCACTCCCACCATATGAAACTTGATTTCTAGCCTTCCCAAGTTGCTTTCCACTCAATCTTTCTTCCACCACAGCCAAATCAGTGAGGAGAGTTGAGTGTTGGGGAGATTATCATTTAAAGCACAAGAGCAAGGAGTTCATCATCATCAACACCATCTATTACCTTTTGGAGGGTGGTGCCTCCTAGATTGGTTAGGTGTCGCTTGGGAGCCTCCGTCAAGATGTGGAGTTGAACCAAGAAGTTTGTAAGGGCAAGGAGATCGCCTACTTCGTGAAGATCTACCCCGAGTAAGGCTAGTCCTCCGTGGGCGTATGCCATGATGGCATAGACAAGGTTGCTTCTTCGTGGACCCTTCGTGTGTGGAGCCCTCCGTGGACTCTCGCAGCCGTTACCCTCTGTGGGTTGAAGTCTCCATCAACGTGGATTGACGATAGCACCACCTATCGGAACCACGAGAAAAATCTCCGTGTCTCCAAACTGCGTTTGATCTTCTCCACTCCTCTTTACTACTTGTGCAATTTACTTTCCGCTGCCCATACTTTAGAATTGCATGTGTAGTAAGTTGCTTGACTTGTGTGATATGCAAAATCTGCCAAAAACTTGTCTTTGTCAAAAGGCATAAGTTTTATCTTGTCGAGTAGTCTAATCACCCCCCCCCCTCTAGACACTCTCACCTTCTTCGATCCTACACGTGTGCGTAGGAATTTTTTTGAAATTACTACGTTCCCCAACAGTGGCATCCGAGCCTAGGTTTTATGCGTTGATGTTATATGCACGAGTAGAACACAAGTGAGTTGTGGACGATATAAGTCATACTACCTACCAGCATGTCATACTTTGGTTCAGCGGTATTGTGAGATGAAGCGGCCCGGACCGACATTACGCGTACGCTTACGCGAGACTGGTTTTACCGCCGTGCTTTGCACACAGGTGACTAGCGGGTGTCAGTTTCTCCAACTTTAGTTGAACCGAGTGTGGCTACGCCCGGTCCTTGCGAAGGTTAAAATGGAGTCTATTTGACGAACTATCATTGTGGTTTTTGATGCGTAGGTAAGAACGGTTCTTGCTAAGCCCGTAGCAGCAACGTAAAATTTGCAACAACAAAGTAGAGGACGTCTAACTTGTTTTTGCAGGGCATGTTGTGATGTGATATGGTCAAGATGTGATGCTATATTTTATTGTATGAGATGATCATGTTTTGTAACCGAAGTTATCGACAACTGGCAGGAGCCATATGGTTGTCGCTTTATTGTATGAAATGCAACGCATACTGTAATTGCTTTACTTTATCACTAAGCGGTAGCGATAGTCGTAGAAGCAATAGATGGCGTAAACGACAACGATGCTACGATGGAGATCAAGGTGTCGCGTCGGTGACGATGGTGATCACGACGGTGCTTCGGAGATGGAGATCACAAGCACAAGATGATGATGGCCATATCATATCACTTATATTGATTGCATGTGATGTTTATCCTTTATGCATCTTATCTTGCTTTGATTGACGGTAGCATTTTAAGATGATCTCTCACTAATTACCAAGAAGTGTTCTCCCTGAGTATGCACCATTGCCAAAGTTCGTCGTGCCTAGACACCACGTAATGATCGGGTGTGATAAGCTCTACGTCCATCTACAACGGGTGCAAGCCAGCTTTGCACACGCGGAATACTCAGGTTAAACTTGATGAGCCTAGCATATGCAGATATGGCCTCGGAGCACGGAGACCGAAAGGTCGAGCGTGAATCATATAGTAGATATGATCAACATAGTGATGTTCACCATTGAAAACTACTCCATCTCACGTGATGATCGGTTATGGTTTAGTTGATTTGGATCACGTGATCACTTAGATGACTAGAGAGATGTCTGTCTAAGTGGGAGTTCTTAAGTAATATGATTAATTGAACTTAAATTTATCATGAACTTAGTCCTGGTAGTGTTTTGCAAATTATGTTGTAAGATCAATAGCTTGCGTTGTTGCTTTCATATGTTTATTTTGATATGTTCCTAGAGAAAAATGTATTGAAAAATGTTAGTAGCAATGATGCGGATTGGATCCGCGATCTGAGGTTTATCCTCATTGCTGCACAGAAGAATTATGTCCTTAATGCACCGCTAGGTGACAGACCTATTGCAGGAGCAGATGCAGACGTTATGAACGTTTAGCTAAGCTCAATATGATGACTACTTGATAGTTTAGTGCACCATGCTTAACGGCTTAGAATCGGGACTTCAAAGACGCTTTTGAATGTCATGGACCATATGAGATGTTCTAGGAATTGAAGTTAATATTTCAAGCAAATACCCGAGTTGAGAAATATGAAGTCTCCAACAAGTTCTATAGCTAAAAGATGGAGGAGAATCGCTCAACTAGTGAGCATGTGCTCATATTGTCTGGATACTACAATCGCTTGAATCAAGTGGGAGTTAATCTTCCAGATAAGATAGTGATTGACAGAATTCTCTAGTCACCATCACTAAGTTACTAGAACTTCGTGATGAACTATAGTATGCAAGGGATGACGAAAACGATTCCTGAGCTCTTCGTGATATTGAAATCAACAAAGGTAGAAATCAATAAAAGACCATCAAGTGTTGATGATTGACAAGACCACTAGTTTCAAGAGAAGGGCAAAGGGAAAGAAAGGGAACTTCAAGTGAAAAGACAAGCAAGTTGTCACTCCTGCGAAGAAGCCCAAAGCTGGACCATAGCCTGAAACTGAGTGTTTACACTGCAAAGGAAATAGTCACTGGAAGCGGAAATGCCCTGAATATTTGGTGGGTAAGAAGGATGGCAAAGTGAACAAGGGTATATTTGATATACAGATTATTGATGTGTGCCTTACTAGTGTTTATAGTAGCTCCTGAGTATTTGATACTTGTTCGGTTGCTAAGATGAGTAACTCAAACAGGAGTTCTGAGAATAAGCAGAGACTAGTTGAAGGAAAGTGACGATGAGTGTTGGAAGTAGTTCCAAGATTGATATGATCATCATCGCACACTCCCTATACTTTCGGGATTAGTGTTAAAACCTAAATAAATGTTATTTAGCGTTTGCGTTGAGCATGAATATGATTTGATCATGTTTATTGCAATACGGTTATTCATTTAAAGTCAGAGAATAATTGTTGTTCTGTTTACATGAATAAAACCTTCAATGGTCATACACCCAATGAAAATAGTTTGTTGGATCTCGATCGTAGTGATACACATATTCGTAATATTGATGCCAGAAGATGCAAAGTTAATAATGATAGTGCAACTTATTTGTGGCACTGCCGTTTGGGTCATATCGGTGTAAAGCG
This sequence comes from Aegilops speltoides, assembly GCA_021437245.1. Lineage (NCBI taxonomy): Eukaryota > Viridiplantae > Streptophyta > Magnoliopsida > Poales > Poaceae > Aegilops > Aegilops speltoides. The sequence goes on along the minus strand of CM038144.1, from coordinate 60,309,879 downwards.
CATGAAGAAACTCCATAAAGATGGATTTTCGAAATCACTTGGTTATGAATCATTTGATGCTCGCGAACCGTGCCTTTTGGGCAAGATGACAAAAACTCCGTTCTTCAGAACAATGGAACGAGCAATAAACTTGTTGGAAATAATACATACTAATGTATGCAGACCAATGAGTATTAAGGCTCGTGGCGAGTATCGTTATTTTCTGACCTTCACAAATGATTTAAGCAGATATGGGTATATCTACTTGATGAAACATAAGTCTGAAATAGTTGAAAGGTTCAAAGAATTTCAGAGTGAAGTAGAAAAATCATCGTGACAAGAAAATAAGGTTTCTACGATCGATCGCGGAGACAAATATTTGAGTTCTGAGTTTGGTCTTCAATTAAAACAATGTGGAATAGTTTCACAAATTCATGCCACCGAACACCACATCATAATGGTGTGTCCGAACGTCATAACCGTACTTTATTGGATATAGTACAATCTATGATGTTTCTTACCGATTTACCAATATCGCTCGGGATCATGCATTAGAGACAGCTGCATTCACGTTAAATAGGGCACCATCTAAATCCGTTGAGATGACACTATATGAACTGTGGTTTAGCAAGAAACCAAAGTTGTCGTTTCTTAAAGTTTGGGGCTGCGATGCTTATGTGAAAAAGTTTCATCCTGATAAGCTCAAACCCAAATCGGAGAAGTGCGTCTTCATAGAATACCCAAAGGAAATTGTTGGGTACACCTTCTATCACAGATCCGAAGGCAAAACATTCGTTGCTAATAAATGGATCCTTTCTAGAGAAGGAGTTTCTCTCGAAAGAAGTGAGTGGGAGGAAAGTAGAACTTGATGAGGTAATTGTACCTTCTCCCTTATTGGAAAATAGTTCATCATAGAAATATGTTCCTGTGACTACTACACCAATTAGTGAGGAAGCTAATGATGATGATCATGTAACTTCAGATCAAGTTACTACCGAATCTCGTAGGTAAACCAGAGTGAGATCCGCACCAGAGTGGTACGGTAATCCTGTTCTGGAAGTCATGTAACTAGACCATGATGAACCTACGAACTATGAGGAAGCGATGATGAGCCCAGATTCATAAAATGGCTTAAGGCCATGAAATCTGAGATGGGATCCATGTATGAGAACAAAGTGTGGACTTTGGTGGAGTTGCCCGATGATTGGCAAGCCATATTGTATAAATGGATCTTCAAGAGGAAGATGGACGTTGATAGTAGTGTTACTATCTACAAAGCTAGAATTGTCGCAAAAGGTTTTCGACAAGTTCAAAGTGTTGACTACGATGAGAGTTTCTCACTCGTATCTATGCTTAAGTCTGTCCGAATCATGTTAGCAATTGCCGCATTTTATGAAATCTGGCAAATGGATAAACAAAACTGCATTTCTTAATGGAGTTATTAAAGAAGAGTTGTATGTGATGCAACCAATAGATTTTGTCGATCCTAAAGGTGTTAACAAAATGTGCAAGCTCCAGCGATCCTTTTGTGGACTGGTGCAAGCATCTCGGAGTTGGAATATACGCTTTGATAAGTTGATCAAAGCATATAGTTTTATACAGACTTGCGGTGAAGCCTGTATTTACTAGAAAGTGAGTGGGAGCACTACAGCATTTCTGATAAGTATATGTGAATGACATATTGTAGATCGGAAATAATGTAGAATTATTCGCAAAGCATAAAGGAGTGTTTGAAAGGAGTTTTTCAAAGAAAGACCTCGGTGAAGCTGCTTACATATTGAGCATCAAGATCTATAGAGATAGATCAAGACGCTTGATAAGTTTTTTCAATGAGTACATACCTTGACAAGATTTTGAAGTAGTTCAAAATGGAGCGATCAAAGAAAGAGTTCTTGCCTGTGTTACAAGGTGTGAAATTGAGTAAGACTCAAAACCCGACCACGGCAGAAGATAGAAAGAGAATGAAAGTCATTCCCTATGCCTTGGCCATAGGTTCTATAAAGTATGCCATGCTGTGTACCAGATCTATTGTATACCCTGACCGAGTTTGGCAAGGAGTACAATAGTGATCTAGGAGTAGATCATCGGACAACGGTCAAAATTATCCTTAGTGGAATAAGGATATGTTTCTCGATTATGGAAGTGACAAAAGGTTCGTCGTAAAGGGTTACGTCGATGCAAGTTTTGACACCGATCTGGATGACTCTAAGTCTCGAGCTAGATACATATTGAAAGTGGGAGCAATTACCTAGAGTAGCTCCGTGCAGAGCATTGTAGACATAAAAAAATTGCAAAATACATAATGGATCTGAATGTGAAAGACCCGTTGACTAAGATTCTCTCACAAGCAAAACATGATCACACCTAAGTACTCTTTGGGTGTTAATCACATAGCGATGTGAACTAGATTACTGAATCTAGTAAACCCTTTGGATGTTGGTCACATGGCGATGTGAACTATGGGTGTTAATCACATGATGATGTGAACTATCGATGTGAATCACATGGTGATGTGATCTAGATTATTGACTCTAGTGCAAGTGGGAGATCAAGGAAATATGCCCTAGAGGCAATAATAAAGTTATTATTTATTTCCTTATATCATGATAAATGTTTATTATTCATGCTAGAATTGTATTAACCGGAAACATAATACATGTGTGAATATATAGACAAACAGAGTGTCACTAGTATGCCTCTACTTGACTAGCTTGTTAATCAAAGATGGTTATGTTTCCTAACCATGGACAAAGAGTTGTTATTTGATTAACGGGATCACATCATTAGTTGAATGATCTGATTGACATGACCCATTCAGTTAGCTTAGCACCCAATCGTTTAGTATGTTGCTATTGCTTTCTTCATGACTTATACATGTTCCTATGACTATGAGATTATGCAACTCCCGTTTACCGAAGGAACACTTTGTGTGCTACCAAACGTCACAACGAATCGGGTGATTATAAAGTTGCTCTCTGGTGTCTCCGAAGGTACTTGTTGGGTTGGCGATTTGAGATTAGGATTTGTCACTCCGAATGTCGGAGAGGTATCTCTGGGCCCTCTCGGTAATGCACATCACATAAGCCTTGCAAGCATTGCAACTAATGAGTTAGTTGCGAGATGATGTATTACGGAACGAGTAAAGAGACTTGCTGGTAACGAGATTAAACTAGGTATTGGATACCGACGATCGAATCTCGGGCAAGTAACATACCGATGACAAAGGGAACAACGTATGTTGTTATGCGGTCTGACCGATAAAGATCTTCGTAGAATATGTAGGAACCAATATGGGCATCCAGGTCCCGCTATTGGTTATTGACCGGAGACGTGTCTCGGTCATGTCTACATTGTTCTCGAACCATAGGGTCCGCACGCTTAAGGTTTCGATGACAGTTATATTATGAGTTTATGTGTTTTGATGTACCGAAGTGTCGGTGTACTAAAGTAGGGGGTACCTTAGTACCCCGAACTTGTGCACGGGCATGATGAACACCAGCGGCAAGGCTTGCGGACGCCCGGCGTGGGTCTCCACCACTCCAGACACGCCATTCAAGAACAAAATACTAACCAAGAGAACGAAGGACCCGGCAAGAGGAGCTTGCCGGGAAGCCCAACCAAGGCATCACCAGAAGACTTGCCGCGGCGCCAGGCGCCCGGCAAACCCAGCGGCCGCAAGCTTGCGGCACAATATAAGAACATGGCAAGGCACTTGCCGCGCAAGGCTGCCGCCTAACTCCAGCGCACCGGTGACGTGTCGTCACCGAGCCACCCTAAGGGCACGCGTGCGAGGCGCCACACAGCCATGCGGAGCGGGTGGCAAACGGTTGACAGAGGCGCCATCGTGGCAACCGGTGGCTCACTTAACGGTCACTCCTCCTGTGACCAGGGGCGACAGACGGGCATTTACTGCCCTTGTCCCCTGCCGTCGAGTTAGGTAGGGGCATCACAGCACCTGTTGTACCAACCTGCGTTTTTACATTTCTACCCCCTCTTCCTACGCTGCCACTTGTGGGTGCCCCCTTCAGACTATAAAAGGGAGGCCCAGGCGCACGTAGGAGGGGTTCGGTCCATTCGACACCCTCAGCACCACCATACGCTCGCACGCTCGAGCTAGATCAAATAACAACACAAAGCAGCAGTAGGGGTGTTATCTCTCTGGAGAGCCCCGAAGCTGGGTAAAGATTGCCCGTCTCCCCGCGTGCGCCCGACCTCGATCTGCTCTGTGCGCGACCCCCGCTCCCTTGCCGAACCAGAAGGGGCCCCCAGTGCCCCAAAGGTGCTCGAGGCCGCAGAGAAAAGCCCCGACATCTTTGGCGCGCCAGGTAGGGGGGCGTCGAGGTCGTGAGCATCTAATCCGGTCTCCACGCACGCTACATCAACGTCATCGTCAACATGCCACCGAAGAAGAAGCCTTCGGAGGTGGCCGCTCCGTCTACATCGGTTCTGCCACCACCGCCGGAGCAAACGGGCGGCGGGGCGGACGCCGGCGGAGGAGCGGGCGCCGCCGGTGGGTCTCGTGTCGTCACTAGATCCAAAAACAAGGCCCGCAAGCGCCGGGCGATCGAAAGCAGACGCCGCACCTCCTGGGAGGTGCAAGGTCAACAACGCCCGGTGCTCCTAGCACCGTGCTCGCGCTGGAGCAAGGCCAAGCTGGTGGGTCGCGGACGCCGAGGTCAGCATACTGCGCCCGCATGCTTTGGCGCGAGTGAGGTGCGGTCGCCGACGAGGTGTTGCTCCTCCCAATCCGGTTGGGAGTCCGAGCACATCCCGCCTCGCGCCGCCGCCGCCGCCACCACCTAAGACAGCGAGAGGAAGCGCCGCCCGAGCCCAGCTGCTCCTAGACTTCCCTCCGGCGCTGCACAAGATCGACGATCGGAGGATGGCCATACATAGCCTCATCGGCCGCTTAACGGCGACAAGCCCCGCGACCGTCGCGCGCCGAGGGCCGGCAAAGACGCCCGGCGCAGGCCGGCGCCGACAGGACCGCTGGGGGTGTCGCTTCCGTGCGTTCCCAGCCCCAAAGGCCGAGATCGCTAGCTCGCCGGACCAACCTTGACGCCGACTCCACCGCGTCGTCGGATCCGCGAACTCGCCGCGACCAGCGCCACGTTCTTCAAGAGCGGCAACACGAAGATGCTCGTACCCGCATCGAGCGCTGGAGAGAAGCGCGACGTCAATCTGACCAACGCACTGGGCCCGTTGTCGACGCGCACGCACCCGGGGAACCAGCGACTTGTCAGACGCGGGTTGCCCTGCGTTCACCCATGAAAGCAGCGGCAAGTCCGAGGGCCCAAAACCAAGAACTTCAAGACGCGTGCGAGAAGTATGACGGCAGGATACACCGTCGGGTTCCTCAAAGATCTACACCATCGCGGTGCAAGCTGCCGGGGGGCGCGACGAGAAGATCCTTGCCAACTACTTCCCGCTGGTACTCAAGCCCAATGTCAGATCTTGGCTCATGCACTTGCCGGACGGCTCCATCTCCTCATGGGCGGACCTGTGCCATCAGTTTGTCGGCGCCTTCACGGGTGGCCACAAGCCTCATGGCCAGGAGAGTGACTTCGCTTGCTCGTCCAGAAGGAGGGGGAGCCCCTGCGCAAGTATATACAAAGATTCAGCCAGGTGCAACGAAACATCCCAGACGTCCACCCAGCCGCGGTTATTAGCGCTTTTCATCAGAATGTGCGTAACCGCAGGATGAGGGAGGAGATGGCGATGTGCAAAATCAGAGATGTTAGCGAGCTTTACGCTCTGGCCAACAAGTGTGCACGAGCTGAGGAGGGGAGGAAAATCCCCGAAGAGATTGCCGGAGCAGAAGGATCTGACAGTGAGGAGGCCGCCCCGGCAAGGAAGATCCGGAGGCGGAACAATAGGAAGAGGAAAGCTAAGGACGTGCTAGCTGTTGAGCATTCTGGCAACGGAGGCGGCTCCGACAAGGCCAAAACCGACGACTCCGGAGAAGCCGTAGCAGCCGCCGACAAGCAGGATAGCTCCGGCAAGCGTTATTGTAAGATTCACCGCACCAAAGGCCATGACCTCCAAACCTGCAAAAAAGTAGAGCAGATGGCGGAGCTGCAGAAAGCTGAGTACGAGCGCCGCGATAAGGAGAGAGCCCAGGGAGGTGGCGGAGGATCCGGCAAGAAGCTTCCCGCCCGGGGAGGGAACCATGGCAAGGCCAAGCCGCGGCAAGGAGACAGGCCTCCCCGCAGCCGCGACAAGGACGAAGATGAAGATGAGGATGAGGAGATGGAGGAAGATGAGAGCGACGATCAAGAGTTTCAGAAGGCGACAGAAGTGTTGTGCATCGACGGCGGCGCTTCGCTGTACACCTCGCACCGCCAACTCAAACAGTGGGTGCGAGAAGTGAATGCGGCAGAGCCGTCCATCGAGGCACGCAGGCCTCTGAAGTGGTCCGGCACGCCCATCATCTTCGACGTTGAGGACCACCCTGACGCGTCACTGCGGTCGGGTGCTTGCCGATGTTGGTCTCACTCAACAATCCGCAACCTCAAGGTCACGAAGATGCTGGTTGACGGCGGGGCCGGCCTAAACTTGATTTCCTCCGCAGTACTCAAGAAGCTCCAGATCCCCGACAGCGAGCTCGAAGAAACTGGTGCCTTTCAAGGAATAAATCCGGGAAGGAGCAAGCCTAAGGGGAAGATCACATTGCCAGTGACGTTCGGCAGCGGACTGAACTTCAGGACTGAGAGGGTTACGTTCGATGTGGCTGATATCCCCTTGCCCTACAATGGGATACTCGGCCGACCCGCACTCGCCAAGTTCATGGTGGCCTCTCACTATGCGTACAATGTGCTCAAGATGCCTGGTCCGATGAGTGTTATCTCTGTCCAAGGCGACAAGAGGGATGCGCTCATCTGCGCCGACAAGATCTACCGGGAAGCAGCGGCCGCAGTAGAGCGCGAACCACTTGCCGCTGAAGCTCCCCGGGGGAAGAAGAAAGTCAAGCCCGGCAAGAATAGCTCTGGTGCCAACTCCGACAGGCAGACCTCCCTGGAGCGTTGCGCTGCTGTCAAGGACGCACCATCGAGCTCCACCAGCAAGCGCGAGAAGGCGAAGGCAGACCGACCAGAAGCTAAGCCCGGCGAGAACAGCTCAGGCGCTCACTCCGGCAAGCCCGCCTCTCCGGAGTACCGCGCTGCCGTCGAGGACGCGCCGTCGAGCTCTTCCGGCCGATGAGGCAAAGAAAACTGCCAAACTTCGAACTTTTGAGATTGTGCTTCCTAGAAGTCCGCACCTCGTATGAAGAACCCGAGCGCAGAGGGGTCGAATCGTGGTTAGGTTGCGTCGTCAATCCGCCTCGAGTCCGCTCGACGGTGAGAGCGCATCGCAACCAGCCCGCCAAGTTCTTCCCACCGGAGGCAACACCGCCAGCGAGCTGCTGATGCCCTGCGCTCAGCAAGTGTGTTTGCGCCGAGGGGTTCCCCGAAAGCGTGAGGGAGAAAACATACAAAGGGGTGGTGGAAACCAGGGGGGAAGTACGACCCCGTCGGGCCGCTGAAGACAGAAAAGCTAAGTCACCCAAGCTTTTGTGCCGAGCACTTTTTAGTCCTATAGCCCTGTGTTATATCCCTCGAGCGTTTATCCTTTGTACAAAAAAAAACCTGTGCACAGAGGAACCAACTCGAGGTTAAGTTGCGTCCTTGCTTTGTTTCTGAGTCCACTCGACAATACAAGTGCGCTGCAACTGGCCCGAGAAGGTTTCTTGCCGGATACAACACCGCCAGCAGGCTGCTGACGTCCCGCACTCAGCAAGTGTGTTAGCCCCGGCAAGTTCCCTAGAAGCGTAGGGTTAAAAGCGTACAAGGGATACAACGAAGCAGAGGGCGTAACATAGCAAGCCTTGCCATAAGGCGCCCTTCGTATGAGAAACTTGTGCGCGGAGGAACCAACTCGCGGCTAAGTTGCGTCCTTGCTTTGTTTTCGAGTCCGCTCAACAATTCGAGTGCACTGCAACTGGCCCGAGAAGGTTTCTTGCCGGAAACAACACCGCCAGCGGGCTGCTGATGTCCCGTACTCAGCAAGTGTGTTAGCGCCGGCGAGTTCCCTAGCAGCGTAGAGTATAATCATACGAAGGGCAAAGCATGGCATCATTTTGTGAAATCGCACATAAAATAAAATATAGATAAAAGAATAGCTTATTACAGCGCTGTCTCAGTCATTTTTCCGTGGCTACGATCACAGTGACAAGGAGAAGCCAGAAGGGCGCGCTGGCGCACAGGCCCCGGCAAGCCAACTTCGCTGGGGGCTGCAAGTGCCGAAGTCCCTTCACGGCGAGGCGGGGCCCTCGGAGGCCGTGGCATCGGCGACAAGGGCCAAAGAAGGCGCACCGGCACCTGGGTCTCGCCGGAGCCAGAGTTGCCGGGGGCTGCGAAGGCCAAGGTTCCTCCCCCGGCAAACCGAGGTCGCCGGGGGGCTACAGAGTCAGATAAGTTTCTCATCCCTCGTCGTGCATCCTCTTGTGGACCGGGGAAGGCGGGGCCGTGTCCTTGAACGAGTGTGCTTTGTAAAAAGAAACCTGTGCGCGGAGGAGCCGAGTCGCGGCCAAGTTGCGCCCTTGGTTCGTTTCCGAGTCCGCTCAACGACACAAGCGCGCTGCAACTGGCCCGACAAGGTTTCTTGCCGGAAGCAACACCGCCAGCGGGCTGCTGACGTCCCGCACTCAGCAAGTGTGTTCGCTCCGGCAGGTCCCCTAGAAGCGTAGGGTGGGAATGTACAAAGCACAAATCAAGTAAAGGACTTAGTCCGGCAGATATTCCCCTCTTTTTCATTAAAAACATCCCAGTTTAGTACAAGTCCATAAGAGGATGAAAAACATGACATAGAGGATTACAGGTTTTAAATGCAGCTAAGGCCCGAAGGCTTACAAATTAAAAGATAAGATGCCCGTAATCCCCCTCCTGTTTCTCTATTAGGAGGTAGGAACAGGAGTCCCTGCAAGAGAAGCTTGCCGGGGAGGGCGAAAGGGGCGCCTAGGAGAGCTACGGGCGCCAGAAGACACAAAGAGAACTTCCCGGGGGCCGGCCAGGAGCTTGGCGGAGACGGAGGCGCCGGAGGCAGAGCTTGAAGACGGGGTGGTGGAACGTCAGCACGCTGCCGAGGCTCTCGCCCTCGTACTCCAATTTGACGGCCTTGCCGCCACCCCTCTTCCTCTTCCGCAGCCTCCCTACGCCAGCCGCCCAAGGAGACGGCCCCGGGGAGTTCAGAAGGCCGGCGACCCGGATGATGGGGTCGCCGGTGGGCCATGAGGCAACGTCCGACACCTAGTCGGACCCGCCATCTCGCTGCCGTCGCTGTCGCTCCCCTCCTCGCACTCTCGCCGAGGAGGCGCCTTCATTGTCGGAGGAGCTGTCCACACAACATCTCGCCTGGGTGCGGAGTCTCAAGACCTTGACGGCGAAGGTCGCCTCCATTAACTTAAAATGGAGGGTAAACCCCCCGTCAAGCTGTGGGTGCGGGCGAACGTCTTCCACCCTCGGTCGAAGTACATCACGCCGGGGGCTGGGGATGTCGTGGTTCTAAGTCTGACAGTAGAGTGGGGGGTAGGTAAGGAGAGGCAAGGTCCTAGCTATGGAGAAGTTGTGAACACAAGCGATGTACGAGTTCAGGCCCTTCTCGGAAGAAGTAAAGCCCCACGCCTCGAGATCCCCGAGGCGGTCGAGTGGATTATGAGTGTAGGTATTACAAGAGTGCGAACCCCTCTATCTGTGGAGGGGGGTGGCTTATATAGAGTGCGCCAGGACCCCGGCCAGCCCACATAATGGAGAGGTTAAAGTACATTAAGCCCGGGGGGTTACTGGTAACGCCCCTCATAAAGCACCTTAACTATCATTAAGTCTATTCAATAGCAAGCCGTTACGCTGCAGAGTGCCTTCTGACCTTCTGGTGGTCGAGTGTGTCTTCATGGTCGAGTGAGTCTTCCATGGTCGAGTCCTTCCAGTCAGTCGAGTGGGTTCCTCTTTGGTCGACTGGAAGATGATCTCTTCTAAGAGTACCCCTGGGTAGGACGTTTAGGTCAGGCCTATGACCCTACCCTAGGTACATGAATCCATCATTAGCCCCCGAATGGATTGAGGCTTGAGTGAAGGAGGAGTTGACGTTGTTTCCGATTGTCTTTTGCATACTGGCTATGTGTTGTCTTGGATCGAGATCCTTTCCGTTGATAACAAGCAACTTTTCTTCAGTCGACTCGATCCATTCTTATTCTCTAGTCGAGTGACCTTTTTTACTTCGCTATTCCCGAGTGACGGATCGCAGGAAATCTCGCACTTGACAGACCGATCTGTCTCTCGCGGATCTCGCGGGATACAAAATTTGGGGAAGCGCGCAAAGCGGAACGGACCGCGGCGCTCGGATGGGACATAACAGGGACGCTCGATCTCCGCGCCGCTTTTTCCGCCACGATCGCAAAGGCAACTGTTTCGGATATGATTGGATTGTTCGGTCCACCGTCATCCACTCGGAAGGATGCTATAAATTCGACTCGTGAGGGTTTCGCGACAAGACCCGTCTTTCCTCCTCTGCTCTCTTCGTCTCGCCCTTCGCAATCGCTGCCGCCTCGACACTTCCTCTCTTGCGCATTTCGCCCGGCGCCATGGGCAAAGAGAAACGGCGGTGCTGCGAGCGCAAAGAAGGCGCGCGGCGGAGAAAGCGCGGCGGCGAGAAGGCGAAGGGAGATCCACCAGCCGCAGCGGTTCTTCGTCGAGATCCCGCCTGCCGAAGGGCTGGGTCCAGGGAGATTGGATCCAGTCGACCATCAGGGAGAAGGATCTCCTCGATATGGCCAACGACGGGCTGATCCCCCACGGCGCCGCGAGGCTTCCTGGCCAAGAGTGGCAGCCTCAGCCGGAAGAGGGTGAGTGTGTGCTCCTGGCCACTCATGTTGACCGAGGATTTTCGCTGCCGCCGAGTGTTTTCTTTCGGGGTTTTCTGAATTTCTTCGGAGCCCAGCTCCACCATTTTACTCCAAACTCCATCGCGTATCTTGCTGCATTTGTGTCTATGTGCAAAACTTCTTGGGCTGTCGACCGCGACCGGGTTTGTTCAAGTATATCTTCACATGTCGCTCTCAGACTGTGAAGAAGGCAAGTCCTGGTGATGAGAAGACCCAAGTAGTTCAGATGTGCGGGGGCCTAGGAATCCAATTGAGGAATAAGAGCACCTTCCCAGCTATGTCTTTTCCCGAGTCGGTCAGAGGCTGGCAGTCGACCTGGTTCTACTGCCAGAATGAGTCGACGCCGGGACAGTCGAGTGGTCTTCCTCCATTCACCATGAGTCGAGTGAACAGACCCTCCTCCCTGAAGGTGGTTCCAGAGGAGAGAGCTGATGTGAAGATGTTGATGGATCGCGTGGTACAGCTGGTTCGGGACGGTGTGACTGGCATGGATCTCTTGGAGGTTTTTCTTCGGAGGCGAATCCAGCCTCTTTAGTTCCGGAGCCACTGCATGTGGCTGTACTGCGGCACTGAAGACGAGACTCGCGTCAACCCGGAGGCAGTCGACGACGCCATAGTGGAAAGATGGATGGCCGCGATCACTGGGAACAAGGACAACCCTCGCGGATCCCGGAGGATTTCTCCACTTGACCACAACAGCGTTCCAGACAAGGTACATTTGCTCTGCTTTCCATTGTATATCTGTCGAATGTGTTTCTGTGATTTGGTCGATTGAGCTCTGCGTTGATGTTTCGTGCCCTTACCGAGCTATACTCAATGCCCAATGGCGCCGGACTCCGGTGAGGAGGGGGAAGCCAGCAAGGCGAGCCAGAAGAGTGGGATTCAGACGCGCCGAGGATGACGACATTTACGCGATGATGATGACGAGGATGAAGAGGAGGAGGAAGAGGAGGAGGTTGCACCACCGTGTTCGGAAAGGCGGTCAAAACTTGTGCACGACCCTTCGATTGAACGGTGTAGGAGTCGCGATCGCCTCGTGATCGATTAAACGCCTCGGACCGCTTCTCGGTGCCGATCGAAAAGGCGCCGAAGCAGTCGAAGGTAGCTCCGTCGAGGCCAACCAAACCTTTGCCAAAAATGAAAGTGTCCATCCCCACCATATCAGGGTAAACCAATCACTTAAGTCTTCTTGCTCTGTACAAATTCTGTCTCTGGTTGATACTTGAATCGGTCAACTGATCCTTTGCAACTTCAGTGCTGCGACTTCCGAAACCTCAGGCAAGGCCGAGGACCATGAGATGGAGGACGCGGCGACCTCAAATCCCGGTACCGCATCTTTAATTCTGTTCTCAGTCGACTGACTCATAGTTTCTGACTTTGACTCTTTTCTAAAGCTCCGACCAATGACATTATCACCCTTCCCGACGATGATGAAGAGGATGAGGAACCATTGAGGTCAAGGAGGAGCAGGAAGGCATCTACTGGCAAAGCAGCCCAAGATGTGACGGCGCCCGAGACTGTTGCGACGGAAGGGGAGGTCAGCACTCGACATACCGTGTCCTTCGCGGTGCCGTTGACGAGTGCTTGACCTACTTCGTCGAGTGCTGGGCAGCCTTCGCTCTTCGCCACGCACCACGTCCCAGAGGACCAAGCTAGTGCTGCTAAGGAGGCGATCCGTCAAGCTGGGATCATGATGGAGCAGGTGAAGATCGTTCGGGATGCAAGCCAAGCAGCTTACGACTCCAGCTCCGCCCTTCAAAGCAATGTTCAGGTCAGTCGACCACCGCCTGTTCTGTTAGGATATGCTATCAAAACTTTTCTTTCTGGAATTCATAGCAGTCACCCACTAGGTTTGTTGGTAAAAACTCCGTATTAGCGGGGGCACGCTGAGTGCACCCGCTGGGTGTAGTCCCCAAGGCTAAGGTCGACTGCTGGTAGTCGGTCTTAGGCTTTATAAGTAAATTTTGATCATCACTCGAATGAAACGAATGGGAGCCAAACCCGATGGGCACGCTGAGTGCACCCACTGGGTGTAGTCCCCGAGACTGTGGTCGACTGCTGGCAGTTGATTATAGTCTAAAGAAGTTTTGGTCGACTGGTCGACTCTTTTTTTTTGGTCGACTGGTCGACTCTGTCTTGAATAAGACCAGTGGGGGCACGCTGAGTGCACCCACTGGGTGTAGTCCCTGAGACTACGGTCGAATGCTTGCATTCGACTATAGTCTTAGAAACGTATCATTTTTCTCTATTCACTCGGAAGTGAATCATCTTTAACATTTTGCCGATTGATTCTTCGTAGAAATCCTGTGATCTTGCGACGCGCTTATATTGGCTCGGAGCGAAGCATATTCAGCTCGAGTTGGACTTGAAGCTAGTGCAGGAGAATCGACGAAGGCAAAGGAGGAGACCAAAGGTATGTTTGGTGAGACTTGACGACTCTTTTCTCCCTCATTTGCTTCAAACCTGACTTTGCTGTAATTTCTGTGCAAGGTGAAGGAGGCCCAGAGGAAGAAGGAGCTTGAGCTGTCTCGAGAAGATCAAGCTTGCCGACGAAAAAGCTAGCCTCGGCCACCAAGCTCGAACAGACAACACCAATCAAGGCTGCTCGCCATTGCCACCAAGGATGTTGATCGATGAAAGTCGACAAGACCACTCGACCGAGAGGATCAACCAGTTGACGGGAAGAAGAATGACATGGAAGGCTTCTGGGTGGTCTTGCTAAAAATTGTTCCTTATGCTCGAAGGTAGTCTTTTCACTCGACCAACTCTTCCAACCTGTCGTGTTCCCATTCGACTATTTTCTTGATTCGGGTTTTGTCTTTGCGAGTTACGCCGCAACTTTGAAGAAGAAACCAGCCGCTTGGAGCGAACCTTGACCCCGTCAATTCTCCGTGAATGATGAAGTTGCCATGAACGCCTTCCGACCGAGTCCCGTGTTGCCGCTGTCGTGGATTACCTCGCAAGGCTGAAGGTTACTACGCCCCGCATCGACTCGACGCCTCGCCCGGGGAGACACTCCAAAATGACCTCGAGTCGTTGATGGCTCGACTGAACGCCGTCCCTGACCGAGTGCAGGAGTGGAAGAAGTCTTCGGCTCGGTGTGGCGCAGATGTCGCCACTGTAATCCGGGCGCGAGTCCATTGCAAGGATGCACGAGAAGATAAGTGGCGGCTCTCCGAGTGGCCAACACCAAGAAACACGACTTCAGGTCTTTCATGGAGACTTTCATCGCTGCTGCTACACGGATCGCAGATGGGATTGACCTCGACGAGTTCGTTGCTCCTTCCAGCCCTCCACAGGAGGGGTAAAAAACTTTCCTTGAGTCTTACACTTTAAATTTGCCTCGGTATGCCGAGTGGAATTGTAACCGATAAAACCTTAACAGGCTTAATGCCTGAGCACTCTCGGTTCTTTAGGCATCGACCTAAATTTGGATTGGATGTTTGGATATGATTGCTCTTGGCTTGAATTGCCCTTTGCAGGTTAACAGCAAGATGCCCACTGCAGTCGACTTACTCCTTAGGCAAGCACTGTGTTGCGGCTAAGTCTCCGAGTGGGAGGTTTGCCCTTCACTCGGTAGGATTCCTTATACCTTAGGCGAGTACTGGGCTGCAGCTAAGGCCCCGAGTGAGAGGTTTGCTCTTCACTCGGTAGGATTTCTTAAACCTTAGGAGAGCACTGGGCTGCAGCTAAGCCCCTGAGTGAGAGGTTTGCTCTTCACTCGGTGGGATTTCTTATACCTTAGGCGAGCACTGGGCTGCAGCTAAGCCCCCGAGTGAGAGGTTTGCTCTTCACTCGGTAGGATTTCTTATATCTTAGGCGAGCGCTGGGCTGCAGCTAAGCCTCCGAGTGAGAGGATTGCTCTTCACTCGGTAGGATTTCCTATACCTTAGGCGAGCACTGGGCTGCAGCTAAGCCCCCGAGTGAGAGGTTTGCTATTCACTCGGTAGGATTTCTTATATCTTAGGCGAGCGCTGGGCTGCAGCTAAGCCCCCGAGTCAGAGGTTTGCTCTTCACTCGGTAGGATTTCTGTTGTATTTGTAGCGAAGCTCGGAGGAGAGGGTCGCAGTCGACCTGCACCTCGTCTTCCTTGCTAACGCACATCATACTTATGGTGTAGCTCGGAGGAGAGGGTCGCAGTCGACCTACGCCTCACCCTCCTTGCGAGCGTACATTGTACTTAGGCGAGTACTTGGACTGCAGCTAAGCCTCCGAGTGGAAGTCGGCTTACCACTCGGTAGGATTTTAATAACTTAGGCGAGCACTGCTGCTGTAGTTAAGCCCCGAGTGGAAGTCCGGCTTACCACTCGGTAGGATTTTTGGTTACTTAGGCGAAACGGATTCGCGGCTAAGCCCCCGAGTGGAAGTCTGGCTTACCACTCGGTAGGATTTGTACAAACTTAGGCGAAACGGATTCACGACTAAGCCACCCGCTGGGGGAAAATTTTACTGGACAAAAATAAAAAGTGACAAAAAATTATGAAGGAACTATGACACTATTATTTCGAAGCCCACGAACTACAGAAGTATTTTATTACAACTTTTCCGAGTGAAAAACTTTAAGTGTAAAACGGGCGGAGCAGATCCGCGTTCCAAGCTCGGGGCTCTTCGATATTGTGTTCGACGTTGTAGAGACGATATGCCCCGTTGTGGAGAACCTTTGTGACGATGAAGGGTCCTTCCCAGGAGGGAGCGAGCTTATGTTGTTTCTGCTGATCCACTCGAAGGACCAGATCCCCTTCCTGGAAGGCTCGACCTCTCACATTTCTGGCGTAAAGGCGACGCAAGTCTTGCTGGTAGATGGTCGAGCGGATCAGAGCCATCTCCCTTTCCTCTTCTAGGAGGTCGACTGCATCTTGACGCGCTTGCTCAGCTTCTGCTTCATTGTAAAGTTCAATTCGGGGAGCATTGTGAAGGAGATCACTCGGTAGGACGGCTTCAGCTCCATAGACCAAGAAGAATGGGGTTCTTCCGGTCGACCGATTAGGCGTGGTCCGCAAACCCCAGAGTACTGAAGGAAGTTCATCAACCCAAGCTCCAGCCGCATGCTTGAGATCTCGCATCAGTCGGGGCTTCAGACCCTTGAGGATTAATCCATTGGCTCGTTCTGCCTGTCCATTCGACTGTGGATGAGCGACTGAAGCGTAGTCGACTCGTGTGCCTTGGGCGTTGCAGAAATCCTTGAATTCTTCCGAGTCAAAATTCGACCCATTATCCGTGATAATGCTGTGCGGGACCCCATATCTGAACGTCAGCTCTCTGATGAAGGAAACAGCAGTACCAGCATCAAGACTTTTGATTGGTTTAGCTTCAATCCACTTGGTGAACTTGTCGATCGCTACCAAGACATGCGTGAAACCGCCCGACCTGTTCGCAAGGGACCGACCATGTCCAACCCCATCTGCGAAAGCCGACGAGTGGAATGGTCTTGAGGCGACGCGAGCTTGTGTGACATATTGAGTAGAACGGCATCCTTCGTGACTTGTCCACTATTTCTTTCGCCATCTCATTTGCCCTTGGCAATAAAATCCGGCTCGGTATGCTTTGGCAACAATGGTCCGAGAGGACGCATGGTGACCACAGGTCCCGAGTGGATGTCATTGAGTATGACTCGACCTTCTTTCGGCGTTATGCATTTTGTCCGACTCTCGCCGGCTTTCTATATAACTGCCCTTTGATAACGGTAAAGGCTTTGGATCGACGGACGATCTGTCGAGCCTCTTCCTCATCCTCCGGGAGTTCCTTTCTTAGAATATATGCGATGTATGGAATTGTCCAATCGGGAGTGACCACTAAAACTTCCATGACCAAGTCGACCACTGCCGGGACCTCAACCTCAGTCGGGTCTGTGGCACTCTTGGGCTGTGGAGCTTCCTCTGTGAAGGATCTTCTTTAATCGACGGAGTGCGATATGCTCCAAAAACACACCACTCGGAATGGCTTCTCTTTTGGAGCCTATCTTCGCCAGATCATCTGCTGCTTGATTCTTCAGTCGGGGGATGTGATGGAGTTCCAACCCCTCGAACTTCTTTTCCAGCTTCCTCATGGCATTACAGTATCCAGTCATAGCTGGGCTTCTCACGTCCCACTCCTTCATCACTTGATTGACCACTAGATCTGAGTCACCATAGACCATTAGGCGACGGACGCCGAGTGAGATGGCCATGCGTAATCCATATAAGAGGGCCTCAGACTCGCCTCATTGTTGGAGGAATCAAAGTGAATCTGGAGCACATATCTAAGCTTATCTCCTCTGGGGAAACCAGAACAACCCAAAGACAGTAACCATTCAAGCATCTTGGAGCCGTCAAAGAACATGGTCCAATGCTCCGAGTGAACTTCGATCGGTCTTTGTTGTTCAATCCACTCGGCTAGGAAATCCACTATAGCACGGGACTTAATGGCTTTTTTGCCTCGAATTTGATATCAAGGGAAAAGTTCAATCACCCATTTCGCCACTCGACCCGGTTGCATCTCTGTTGTGCAGGATCTCTGATAAAGGAGCGTCGACGATCGTGATAGAATGATCGAGAAATAATGAGCAACCTTCTTCGTGGTCATGTATATGCCATACACAAGCTTCGATAATGCGGTATCGCTGCTTGGATGGAGTCAAGACTTGGACAAATAATACACCGGCGCTGAACTTTGAAGGCCTTTCCTTCCTCTTCCGCTTTCGACCGTAAGCACAAGATCGACAACTTGTCCAAATGGCTGCAATATAAAGCAACAGAGGCTCTTTGCTGATTGGAGCAGCAAGCACCGGCTGGGTGGAGAGCAGAGCTTTTAGCTCGGCAAACGCTGCATCAGCTTCTGGAGTCCACTCGAACTTGTCAGCCTTCTTCATCAGTCGGTAAAGAGGCAATGCCTTTTCACCGAGTCGTGAGATGAATCGACTTAAGGCGGCCAAGCAACCAGTAAGATTCTGGACATCGTGCACTCGCACAGGGCGTTTCATTCGGAGAATAGTGCCGATCTTTTCAGGGTTAGCATCGATTCCTCGTTCGGAAACGAGAAAACCGAGTAATTTTCCACCAGGAACTCCGAACGTGCACTTTGACGGATTGAGCTTGATATCGTACCTTCTGAGGTTGGCAAATGTTTCGGCGAGGTCAGCAAGCAGGTCGGAACCTTTTCGCGACTTAACGACGATATCATCCATATACGCTTCCACATTCCGACTGATTTGAGTGAGAAGACACTTCTGAATCATTCGCATAAATGTGGCTCCGGCATTCTTGAGGCCGAATGGCATGGTGATATAGCAGAAGCACCCGAATGGAGTGATGAAAGCTGTTTTTATTTCATCGGGTCCATACAGACGGATCTGATGATACCCGGAATATGCATCTAGAAAAGACAATCTCTCACATCCCGCGGTCGAGTCAACAATTTGATCTATGCGGGGGAGAGGAAAATGATCCTTCGGTGTCAGGACCCCGACTCAATGCCACATAGATTTAGCATGTAACACCTCATATCACTTTGCGGCCTCACGCACGGTATTCCCACGGGTGTCGCCTTACCTTTGCCCGGGACCGTTTGCGCCTTTTGGCACATGTATATGATAGTGTCGCTAGCATCCATATGATAAGGAGCTCGGGCTGACATGGCTAGTCGTAAACCCAAAGTGGCACAAACTTACAGGACAGCATTCATGACCCAAAGATCGAACGTGTCGGTCATCATGGCGAGTAAGTTCGGGCTGTAGCACTAGGCTAACAGACTCGTAAACCGGCTGTAGCGGGCTAACAGACTCCGGTACTCAACGCGTGACATTTCCCCGAAGGGACAGACACAGGAACGAAGAAGGACACATGCCGGCCAGCCTAAGTGTTCCGGAGCAGTAGCAAGCTACCATGGCTCGGTGGAAACACTAGGAGACATTTCCCGGTAAGAGAGGCTACTAAAGATAAACAACTAGATAGTCAGATCCCACACATACCAAGCATTTCAATAACATACACACAATATGCTCGATATGTGCAAATACAACATGGCATCACAACATGACTCTACGACTCAAGTATTTATTCATTAGGCTCCGAGGAGCGAGATATTACAAACAGGGGTCTCATGACCCAACATTCAGAGCATACAAGTCCAAGCACAAGCGGAAGCTAAACATGTCTGAGTACAGACATCTACAAATGAAAAAGGCTTGAAAGCCTGACTATCTACCAGATCCTGCTGAGGGCACAAGATCGTAGCTGAGGTATCAAGCTAAACGTCGAAGTCCATGCGGAACTACTAACGAGACCGAGGTCTCTCTGCAAAAACATAAAATAGGCAAACGTGAGTACAAATGTACCCAGCAAGACTTACATCAGAACTAACTACATATGCATCATTATCAACAAAGGGGATGGTGGTGTTTAACTGCAGAAAGCCAGCTTTGACTCGGTGGCTATCCTGAACTATGACTACAAATAACTCTTTTGAGGTGGCGCACACGAGTCCACATATTCACCATATCAATACACCACTATGGATCCGCTCCCGTCTCCCTACGAGAACGCCATCCATAGCACTCACGCTTATCTTGCGTACTTTAGAGTATCCACTTTCACTTGTCTATGAACTGTACAGGCAACCCAGAAGTCCTTTTCCGCGGAAACGGCAATTCGAATAGATGATGTTAACCCTGCAGGGGTGTACTTCTTCACACACACTCTCACCACTTACCGCCGTTTACACGACATGTACTCGGCAACCTTCAAGCGGAAGCCCAACGTGGGTGTCGGCCACGGCCTACCTAAACACTCAAGTCCCTAGTCCAGGTTTATCGCCTATTCGGGTTCCATCCATGAGGAGATCCGGCCGGGGTTTCGCTCACAGCCCCAAACGATGTGAACAGGGTTCCCGAGACACCAAACGGGCGCCCGGTACACCGTACACGTGCCTCATCGTGATCACAGCCCACCCCTACGGTCAGCGCTGCAAGCACGGCCTCCAAAGATACTACAAACACGAAACTACTTGCAACTCCCGGACAGAGGACAAGGGTGATTAAGAAGCCGAGAGGGTCCATTGGTTTGGGCCCAATGCGTGGTAGTAGCTGAATCATGGATCACAAACACGTAACTCAGTTCCTCGAGGACGGCTGCAATGAGACAACCCACCATGTACTACTACATGGCCTCTCACCGCTACCTTTACCAAATCGTGTTCACACACTTAGCTCACACATAGTAGGACATGTTCACACACCTTTGATTCATCCTCGATGAATCAGACCCGACTCAACTCTAAGCAGTAGCAGGCATGACAAACAAGCATGAATGAGTAGGCACAACAGGCTCAAACAACTCCTACTCATGCTAGTGGGTTTCATCTATTTCTCGTGGAATGACAGTCATGCAAAGGATAAAGGGGTTCAGCTACCGCAGCAATGTGAGATGAATCGTTGTTATCCTAATGTAGTAAAAGAGAGCAGGAGCGAGAGAGTGGGATTGTATCGAATGAACAAGGGGTTTTGCTTGCTCGGCACTTCTGAAGATATTATAGTTCTTCATCGGTGTCATCGAACTCATCGTCGAAACCACGTCTATCGAGAGGGACAAACACCTAAGAATCGCGAAAGAACACAATCAATGCAATGCTACAATATGATGCATGATCATGACATGGCAATATGCTGTGATTTGAGCTAATGCATCTAGCTATGATTTAAATGAAGTTGGTTTGAATACATGATCCAAATTCAAACTCCATATATGATTATTTAAATGCCCTTTATTTGTTTTGTCCAAAACAGAGGACAAACATTGTTCAAACATGCATGAAAATGGTACAGATGGATTCCTTGAATTTTTCTGATAATTTTTCATATATAAATTATTTCATTTGGAGTTACGGTTAAATTTCTATGATTTATTGAAGTTTTAGCTATTTCTGGAATTTCCTGATTATTTATAAAATAAGCTAAATTCCAGAAAAGGAATATTGCATCAGCATGGCGTCGTGCTGACCTCAGCAGAGTCAACAGGGCTGCCTCGGGTCAAACCTGACCAGTGGTCCACTGGTCGCTGACACAATATTGGTGGAGTCACGCATGTGGGCTCGGTCAACGAACACGTCAGCGTAGTCAAAACTGACTTGTGGGCCCAATGTAATTAGATTAACCTTAAACTATTTTAGTTAGCTGGTTAGTTAGGCGGTGGGGCCCATCCGTTAGTGAGCTATGGGGTTAGTTAGTGGCATCGTTAGCCACTAATGACGGTGCCACGTCAGCTCGCCGGAGTATCGCCAGCGACGACCAAAAACGCGGCGGGGACGCTCTGGGGTAGCTCGGGTTTGCGCTACAGGACACCGTTTTGCTCGGGGTTTGCGGCTATAGCGAGCTGGAAGACTCGCGCATCTAGTGGTGGTGGCGGCAGCAGCTGTGGTGGTCGGGATCGACGGCGGCGACCAAATCGGCGGCGGCCGGAGTTCGGGTGCAGGCGGTGGCGATGCTACGGTGCACTAGAGGAGAAACCGAGGGTGCTACGTGCTCTGGGGTTCGCGAGCACGCCGACGAGCTCCGTTATGAAGCTTGCTGGCTGTGGCGACGGCTATGCCATGGCGGCGGCGAGATGCTCTCGACGCCGGTGAACTAGGAGCTACGGCGTGAAATTGGGACAACAGAGAGGGGGTTCGAGGAGAGGCTTACGGCGGTTGCAAAGTGCGACGGCGAGCTCGGGAAGCTCGGAGGCGGCGAATCATCGGCGGGCGGTCCTCGGTGGCCGAGGAGGGGAACAGCGGAGCTGGCGGCGCCTGAGAGGCTTCGGCGCCGGGCGGCTCGGTGAGGAGGAGGAGAGGGACTAGGCGGAGCTTTGGGACGCGTCTGGGAGGTGGGGCGGTGGCTGTGGCATGATAACGACGGGCGGGCGACGGCTGCACTCGGGCATGAGAGGGAGAGCGAGAGAGAGCGAGGCAGGGAGAGAGGGGAGCGGTCGAGGGGTCCAGGGGGGGCTGCGTGGAGTCTCCGGGGCGTCGGGGGAGTGAAGCAGGCAGGGTGGAGGTGGCTGGGGCGGCGGCTTGTGGCGACACGCCTGCCCTTCTCTGGCGAGGAGGAAGACGACGGGGGGAAGCGGTGGGCTGGGCGTGCTGGGCGGTTGGTGGCGCCAGTAAGTGGCTGGAGGAGCTGGGCCATGTAGGTTTCTCTCTCTCCTTTTTCTAATTATTTCAGTTTTCTATTATTCTGTAAATTTTAGGGCTTTATTAAAAAATACTCAGGCAGTTTCAAAAATCATGAAACTAATCATGGCTACTGTTTTAGAATATATCCAATAGTAAACATTTTAGTTTATGATTATTTGAGCATTTCAACTATTTTATAGTATTCAAATGCCCAAATGAAAATACCATATGATTTAATTCAGAGCCCCAATATGTCATGGAAAAATGTGCATCACCTCTGGCTACTGTTTACAGTATTTACCATAAATGATGAACATTTTTGAAAGCCATTTGGACTTACTAAAAAATATTTTAGGTAGATCTAGTGAATTCCTTTAATGCTAGGGTTTAGGCAATCCCCATTTCAAGTTTTCTTAGAAATTTAAACATGATGACATGATGAGCAACCAAAGTCAAACAAGGCCGATCTGGGGCTGTGACAGCTCACCCCCACTAAACAAGAATCTCGTCCCGAGATTCAAGACGTGAGGTAAAGAGTCAGAGGGGTCACAAGCTAACACGATCTCCACAATCCAACTGTCCTTCTCAAGATGTTGATTCACTGACTCAAATTGATCTTGATGTCTTGCCTTCGAAATCTTCATCCAATATGACGATGACAGAGGGAAACTCTACGAAATCGATCTTCTCAAAGATCGAACAACTCGGGATCAACTCACGGAATGAAACATAGTAACATCTCTCGAGCTGAGACACGAAGCACACATCTAGAGGGATGGAGTGGAACAAATGACAAGGGTTCACTAGGTAGACAACAATTCCACACTTACGAGGGTGGTGAACGGTTGTCAACGTAGCGAGGTGTTGAGTTGCCATGATACCTCAGCGAGACATCCTGGAGGAGGGTGATTCGTAGATTATTACCTTAAGTGGCAAAAAGAATTACCTTTGATTCAGAGATCATTGAAACTCTTTATACCAGCTTAAGGCAAATCACAATCGATCATTTGGAGGAGTTCGGTAGAATGACATACTCGGACTAGAGTGGATGATGTGGATTACCTTGTTGAAGACAACACAAAGGATGATTTTAGTAACTGGGGAGAAGCTCAACAGTAGAGAGTGATTCCACTATTGGAGTGGTTATAGCATAATCGAAAAGACTAGGAACAATTCCAGTTAGTGCTGGTGATAATACATAGTGCTTGTGCGTGCTCTCAAGAACTTGAGCATTTCCATAATCATCAAGGTTTTATCAACATCCGTGTCAAGGGTGCTGACAACACAACATACTACCATGATGAGTAGCGGTGGACGATGCAGACGCAAAGGAAGATAACACTTTCTCAGATTTCACCTTAGCGAGACCAAGGGGACAAAATTTGGATGATCGACCGAGAGACATTTAGCACTCCGCTTCTAATGTTCTCCTTGATGTACTAGCGTATCTCATTCATAGATATGGTTTGGTATCTAGAACATCAAGTAAAGGTCGGACTTCGGAAACACAAGATCATAAGGCACACAACTAGGGAATAATTCCTACGAAGTCCTTATGGAGAGGTGGCCAACTTCTTCAATCAAGATATTACAATAACAGGTCTTCCGGCTGGGTGTGTTGGCCACGACATCCTCTTTACGGGTTATCGAGAGACCCATATTATAGTTCTTGGGAGATGTTCCAACCATCATATCTGCCTGAGATTCAGATCTGGTTGGCGTCAGAGTATTCCAGACCCATAAGGTCTAGAAAGTAAAATGAAAGTTTGCAACACAAGCCGACGAGATGACGTCGCGAGATTCTCGGGAGATGAACTACGATAGCAAGCTCCAAAACATGAGCTGGTTCTGCTACAAACCTGTGAACACGCTGTCCAAGACAAGCATGACCACATAGTAGTCTTACAATAAAACACTACCGAGTTCCGGTGGGGAATCATCATCGAGGATATCGAAGTCCTTGCATAGGGTATACTCATAAGAAGGAGCTTCTTCTCCTTGAAAAAATCAATCAGTGGCTTGGTGTGCTAGGAATACATATAGAATGAAGGTTGCAAGTCTTCGAACCACAGAATACTTCGCACGTATGCATGAACGATTTGGGATGATTCCAAGGAAGCAACATTGACTTTCTCGAATCCACGGCGGCAACTTGCATCAAATGCACATGAACTAGAGGAAGTCACTTCTTACATTCGAACATATGCTTCATGAGCTAGCATGAACAAATGCTTTTAAAATTTTCCAACACTAGCTTAATGTTCAACAAAACTATGGAGAAGACAAGGATGTTGTCAATGGGCTCAACAACAATTCATCCTGGTTTTCCATGAAGATGGAATTCCATAATTATGAGAACAAGTGATAGCATTGGTCAGACCCAAAAGATGTAATGGTGTATGCTCGAGGAAAATCCACGAGTAAGACAACATTACAAACATCGTTGGTTCTGACTTGATTTGAGGATAGCCCATACTCAAATCAAAGTTTTGGCAAGACAATAAGTCCAACAACTGATCACGAGGACCAATTGGTGAAGATATCATCTTTCTTCAACACACATAAAAAGATATCCCTTAAAATGAACTAAGTCGGACAAGCTTTTATCTTCCAACTCTCCAAGTTGTTGTTTAGCTTAACCAACTAGCTCAGGGGTATGCAACACAGATTCTTGGAGAAGGGGTGGTTTATAAAAAAAACCAACTTGATCACGAACCCAACATAGCGGTCGGATGACAACCTGGTGATACTTCCGAGAAGATATTCGGAACATCACGATCCACCGATATGTTGCTAAGCTCGAGAACAATCTTGATTTTCAGGGCAAGATGATATGATCAAAAGAGCGAGGGATTGGCACAAACCTAACTCATTGATCGAAGAGTGCACCGGAAGTAAGGACTAGGTAGCACGATCTATCTTAGGATGATGATTCAAGAATCAACATGCTAAGAATGAAATTATTGTCCTTCAACTACCAAGCAACGGAGTTGCTAGGAGTATAGATTTCATACATTACGATTCACTTGCCGGTATTCCGGTTGCAAAAACACGGGGACCGAGGAATGAATAATGATAGCGAGAAGTATTACTACATCAAGAATTCATGAGAAATGGTGCAATCCTCATGACAATCCTGACATAAAGGGGGTAATACTTCGAGGTAGAACAGAATCAAAAGCTGGATTGGCATTTGATTTGCGGATTACAACTGCTTTGACCCAATCCTAGAAATGGATGAGGTACTGGAGTTTGTTTCTCCTAGTCATTCTGAAATAGAATGGCTTAACGGACCACAAGAATAATAAGCATCGATAACACGGATGCACAATTACTCCTGACTATCAATTGATAGACGATGGTCGGAAAACATCTAGGGAGGAACAACTCAAGGAACGTATAACCTTCTGAGTTGTGGATGCATAGATTAGTATGTCGAACCAAGTTCAACATGTTTCTTCCAGATAACCCATGCAGAAAGGTAGAACTGGCAGAGTCACAATATAGCATGGAGAACTCTTCGAGAGCACTCTTGTTGTGATCTTTTGATCCAACAAACTTCTGCCATGAGTGGTTCATAGTATTTGGAAGAAGGAAATACCACGGACCTCGAAGACTGTCGCAAAGGGTACTAATATCCTAAAGGTACGAGCAACACTAACAACATGAAGTAGGTAGGGTGAATCTCGGGTTCAAGAACCCTGGAATGGAATACCTACTAACTAATAACATCACAGGATGCTTTCGGGAATGATGGCCAGAATCATCACACGGGGAACACAGATCATGGCTAGATTACTAGATGATCCCCTAAGACACCTAGGGTCATAATAATAATTCCAACATATATGTCGAGGCAATAGAATACCTCAACTCAGCAATTAGTGTGATTAACCTGGCCCAAAGGAACATCAAAACCGGAGAAAAGGATTTGCAAGTGCATCAGATTGTTTAGAAACCTCGGATGACTCGGACAGCATAACGGCTGTAAGTGCTCAAAATGATTGGGGACATGCTACAAAAATGGTGGCATAGCCACTCCGAAGCACAATATCAAGGTTCCGAGATCAACAGTGAAGAACATACGAAAGTAGTAAAAGCTGAACTGAGGCTTGAAACTAACAATTCTATAAGTCTATGGATTAGTAACACGTCATCCTGATAGATAGATGAGAAGGCCTAGTTCTTAATCCCCGTAGAAGAGAAGAGGTTGACTCAGATCAGAAGGCCATGAGGTATAAGGAGTAAAAAGAGCCTTACGTTCCATCCCATTATCAATTCCCTTACATAACTAAAGCATTTCTAGACACAACTTCGACCAGTTTGGCTTGGTAATCCTACAGGCAGTCAAGCTCTGGTACCAAAAGCTGTCAGGACCCCGACTCAATGCCACATAGATTTAGCATGTAACACCTCATATCACTTTGCGGCCTCACGCACGGTATTCCCACAGTGTCGCCTTACCTTTGCCGGGACCGCTTATGCCTTTTGGCACACGATATGATAGTGTCGCTAGCATCCATATGATAAGGAGCCCGGCTGACATGGCTAGTCGTAAACCCAAAGTGGCACAAACTTACAGGACAGCATTCATGACCCAAAGATCGAACGTGTCGGTCATCACGAGTAAGTTCGGGCTGTAGCACTGGCTAACAGACTCGTAAACCGGGCAGAAGCGGCTAACAGACTCCAGTACTCAACGCGTGACATTTTCAAGAGACAGAATACAGAACGAAGAAGGACACATGCCGCCAGCCTAAGTGTTCGGAGTAGTAGCAAGCTACCATGGCTCGGTGGAAACACTAGGAGACATTTCCCGGTAAGAGAGGCTACTAAAGATAAACAACTAGATAGTCAGATCCCACACATACCAAGCATTTCAATAACATACACACAATATGCTCGATATGTGCAAATACAACATGGCATCACAACATGACTCTACGACTCAAGTATTTATTCATTAGGCTCCGAGGAGCGAGATATTACAAACAGGGGTCTCATGACCCAACATTCAGAGCATACAAGTCCAAGCACAAGCGGAAGCTAAACATGTCTGAGTACGGACATCTACAAATGAAAAAGGCTTGAAAGCCTGACTATCTACCAGATCCTGCTGAGGGCACAAGATCGTAGCTGAGGTATCAAGCTAAACGTCGAAGTCCATGCGGAACTACTAGCAAGACCGAGGTCTCTCTGCAAAAACATAAAATAGGCAAACGTGAGTACAAATGTACCCAGCAAGACTTACATCAGAACTAACTACATATGCATCATTATCAACAAAGGGGATGGTGGGGTTTAACTGCAGAAAGCCAGCTTTGACTCGGTGGCTATCCTGAAATACGACTGCAAATAACTCTTTTGAGGTGGCGCACACGAGTCCACATATTCACCATATCAATACACCACTATGGATCCGCTCCCGTCTCCCTACGAGAATGCCATCCATAGCACTCATGCTTATCTTGCGTATTTTAGAGTATCCACTTTCACTTGTCTATGAATTGTACAGGCAACCCAGAAGTCCTTTTCCGCGGACACGGCTATTCGAATAGATGATGTTAACCGTGCAGGGTGTACTTCTTCACACACGCTCACCACTTACCGCCGTTTACGACATGTACTCGGCAACCTTCAAGCGGAAGCCCAACGTGGGTGTCGGCCACGCCTACCTAAACACTCAAGTCCCTAGTCCAGGTTTATCGCCTATTGGGTTCCATCCATGAGGAGATCCGCCGGGTTTCGCTCACAGCCCCAAACGATGTGAACAGGGTTCCCGAGACACCAAACGGGCGCCCGGTACACCGTACACGTGCCTCATTGCATCACAGCCCACCCCTACGGTCAGCACAAGACGGCCTCCAAAGATACTACAAACACGTAAACTACTTGCAACTCCCGGACAGAGGACAAGGGTGATTAAGAAGCGAGAGGGTCCATTGGTTTCGGGCCCAATGCGTGGTAGTAGCTGAATCATGGATCACAAACACAGAACTCAGTTCCTGAGGACGGCTGCAATGAGACAACCCACCATGTACTCCTACATGGCCTCTCACCGCTACCTTTACCAAATCGTGTTCACACACTTAGCTCACACACAGTAGGACATGTTCACACACCTTTGATTCATCCTCGATGAATCAGACCCGACTCAACTCTAAGCAGTAGCAGGCATGACAAACAAGCATGAATGAGTAGGCACAACAGGGCTCAAACAACTCCTACTCATGCTAGTGGGTTTCAAAAATAGGCAAACGTGAGTACAAATGTACCCAGCAAGACTTACATCAGAACTAACTACATATGCATCATTATCAACAAAGGGGATGGTGGGGTTTAACTGCAGAAAGCCAGCTTTGACTCGGTGGCTATCCTGAACTACGACTGCAAATAACTCTTTTGAGGTGGCGCACACGAGTCCACATATTCACCATATCAATACACCATTATGGATCCGCTCCCGTCTCCCTACGAGAACGCCATCCATAGCACTCACGCTTATCTTGCGTATTTTAGAGTATCCACTTTCACTTGTCTATGAACTGTATGTGCAACCCGAAGTCCTTTTCCGCGGACACGGCTATTCAATAGATGATGTTAACCCCGCAGGGTGTACTTCTTCACACACGCTCACCACTTACGCGCCGTTTACGACATGTACTCGGCAACCTTCAAGCGGAAGCCCAACGTGGGTGTCGGCCACGGCCTACCTAAACACTCAAGTCCCTAGTCCAGGTTTATCGCCTATTCGGTTCCATCCATGAGGAGATCCGCCGGGTTTCGCCACAGCCCCAAACGATGTGAACAGGGTTCCCGAGACACCAAACGGCGCCCGGACACGTGCAGGTACACGTGCCTACCGCATCACAGCCCACCCCTACGGTCAGCATCAAGCACGGCCTCCAAAGATACTACAAACACGTAAACTACTTGCAACTCCCCGGACAGAGGACAAGGGTGATTAAGAAGCCGAGAGGGTCCATTGGTTTCAGTGCCCAATGCGTGGTAGTAGCTGAATCATGGATCACAAACACGTAACTCAGTTCGAGGACGGCTGCAATGAGACAACCCACCATGTACTCCTACATGGCCTCTCACCGCTACCTTTACCAAATCGTGTTCACACACTTAGCTCACACAGTGAGGACATGTTCACACACCTTGATTCATCCTCGATGAATCAGACCCGACTCAACTCTAAGCAGTAGCAGGCATGACAAACAAGCATGAATGAGTAGGCACAACAGGGCTCAAACAACTCCTACTCATGCTAGTGGGTTTCAAAAATAGGCAAACGTGAGTACAAATGTACCCAGCAAGACTTACATCAGAACTAACTACATATGCATCATTATCAACAAAGGGGATAGTGGGGTTTAACTGCAGAAAGCCAGCTTTGACTCGGTGGCTATCCTGAACTACGATCGCAAATAACTCTTTTGAGGTGGGCACACGAGTCCACATATTCACCATATCAATACACCACTATGGATCCGCCCCGCCTCCCTCACGAGAACGCCATCCATAGCACTCACGCTTATCTTGCGTATTTTAGAGTATCCACTTTCACTTGTCTATGAACCTGCACAGCAACCCGAAGTCCTTTTCATGACACGGCTATTCAATAGATGATGTTAACCTGCAGGGTGTACTTCTTCACACGCGCTCACCACTTACCGCCGTTTACACGACATGTACTCAAAGAACCTTCAAGCGGAAGCCCAACGTGGGTGTCGGCCACGGCCTACCTAAACACTCAAGTCCCTAGTCCAGTTTATCGCCTATTCGGTTCCATCCATGAGGAGATCCGCCGGGTTTCGCCACAGCCCCAAACGATGTGAACAGGGTTCCGAGACACCAAACGGGCGCCCGTACACCGTACACGTGCCTACCGTGATCACAGCCCACCCCTTTACGGTCAGCGCTGCAAGACGGCCTCCAAAGATACTACAAACACGTAAACTACTTGCAACTCCCGGACAGAGGACAAGGGTGATTAAGAAGCCGAGAGGGTCCATTGGTTTCGGGCCCAATGCGTGGTAGTAGCTGAATCATGGATCACAAACACGTAACTCAGTTCCTCGAGGACGGCTGCAATGAGACAACCCACCATGTACTCCTACATGGCCTCTCACCGCTACCTTTACCAAATCGTGTTCACACACCTAGCTCACACACAGAGGACATGTTCACACACCTTTGATTCATCCTCGATGAATCGGACCGACTCAACTCTAAGCAAAGAGGGCATGACAAAAAGCATGAATGAGTAGGCACAACAGGCTCAAACAACTCCTACTCATGCTAGTGGGTTTCATCTATTTATCGTGGAATGACAGTCATGCAAAGGATAAAGGGGTTCAGCTACCGCAGCAAGTAATGATGAATCGTTGTTGTCCTAATGCAGTAAAAGAGAGCAGGAGCGAGAGAGTGGGATTGTATCGGAATGAACAAGGGGTTTTGCTTGCTCGGCACTTCTGAAGATATTATAGTTCTTCATCGGTGTCATCGAACTCATCGTCGAAACCACGTCTATCGAGAGGGGACAAACACCGGCAACTGAGAAAGAACACAATCAATGCAATGCTACAATATGATGCATGATCATGACATGGCAATATGCTGTGATTTGAGCTAATGCATCTAGCTATGATTTAAATGAAGTTGGTTTGAATACATGATCCAAATTCAAACTCCATATATGATTATTTAAATGCCCTTTATTTGTTTTGTCCATAACAGAGGACAAACATTTTTCAAACATGCATGAAAATGGTAAAGATGGATTCCTTGAATTTTTCTGATAATTTTTCATATATAAATTATTTCATTTGGAGTTACGGTTAAATTTCTATGATTTATTGAAGTTTTAGCTATTTCGAATTTCCGATTATTTATAAAATAAGCTAAATTCCGTAAAAGGAATATTGCATCAAGATGGCGTCATGTTGACCTCAGCAGAGTCAACAGGGCTGCCTCGGGTCAAACCCGACCGGTGGGGTCCATCAGTCAGTGACACGTCATTGGCCGGAGTCACGCATGTGGGCTCGGTCAGCGGACACGCCAACAGAGTCAAAACTGACTTGTGGGCCCAATGTAATTAGATTAACCTTAAACTATTTTAGTTAGCTGGTTATTTAGGCGGTGGGGCCCATCCGTCAGTGAGCTATGGGGTTAGTTAGTGGCATCGTTAGCCACTAATGACGGTGCCACGTCATTTCCGAGTATCGCCGCGACGACGACAAAAACGCAAGGGACGCCTGGGTAGCTTCGGGTTTGCGCCACAGACACCGCTTTGCTCGGGTTTATGCTACAGCGAGCTGGAAGACTCGCGCATCTAGTGGTGGTGGCGGCAGCAGC
This sequence comes from Aegilops speltoides, assembly GCA_021437245.1. Taxonomy (NCBI): domain Eukaryota; kingdom Viridiplantae; phylum Streptophyta; class Magnoliopsida; order Poales; family Poaceae; genus Aegilops; species Aegilops speltoides. Next base: position 60,278,501 of record CM038144.1, on the reverse strand, counting down.
TGTGGTGGTCGGGATCGACGGCGGCGACCAAATCGGCGGCGGCCGGAGTTCGGGTGCAGGCGGTGGCGATGCTACGGTGCACTAGAGGAGAAACCGGAGGGTGCTACGATCTCCTGGGGGTTCGCTGAGCACGCTGACGAGCTCCGTTGCGAGCTTTTGCGGCTGTGGCGACAGCTATGCCATGGCCGGCGGCGAGATGCTCTCGGCCGCCGGTGAACTAGGAGCTACGGCGTGAAATTGGGACAACAAAGAGGGGGGTTCGAGGGAGAGGCTTACGGCGGTTGCAAAGGTGCAGACGGCGAGCTCGGGGAAGCTCGGGAGGAGCGAATCAACGGCGGCGGTCCTCGGTGGCCGAGGAGGGGGAACGGCGGAGCTTGCGGCCTCCAGAGGCTTCCGGCGTCGGGCGGCTCGGTGAGGAGGAGGAGAGGGACTAGGCGGAGCTTTGGGATGCGTCGGGGAGGTGGGGCGGTGGCTGTGGCCGCGGTAACGACGGGCGGCGGCGACGGCTGCACTCGGGCATGAGAGGGAGAGCGAGAGAGAGCGAGGCAGGGAGAGAGGGCAGCGGTCGAGGGGTCCAGGGGGGGCTGCCTGGCATCTCCGGGGCGTCGGGGGAGTGAAGCAGTAGAGGTGGAGGTGGCTGGGGCGAAGGCTGCATGGCGACACGCCTCTGTCCTTCTGGCGAGGGAGGAAGACGACAGGGGGGAAGCGGCGGTGGGCTGGGCCGTGCTGGGCCGGTTGGTGGCGCCAGGTAAGTGGCTGGAGGAGCTGGGCCAGGTAGGTTTCTCTCTCTCTCCTTTTTCTAATTATTTCAGTTTTCTATTATTCTGTAAATTTTAGGGCTTTATTAAAAAATACTCAGGCAGTTTCAAAAATCATGAAACTAATCATGGCTACTGTTTTAGAATATATCCAACAGTAAACATTTTAGTTTATGATTATTTGAGCATTTCAACTATTTTATAGTATTCAAATGCCCAAATGAAAATACCATATGATTTAATTCAGAGCCCAAATATGTCATGGAAAAATGTGCATCACCTCTGCCATGTTTATGATTTACCATAAATGATGAACATTTTTGAAAGCCATTTGGACTTACTAAAAAATATTTTAGGTAGATCTAGTGAATTCCTTTAATGCTAGGGTTTAGGCAATCCCCATTTCAAGTTTTCTTAGAAATTTAAACATGATGACATGATGAGCAACCAAAGTCAAACAAGGCCGATCTGGGGCTGTGACATTCGGGCAGGCCCGATTGATGTGCTTAAAATCAATGCACATGCGGAGCGAGTTGTCCTTCTTGGGAACCATGACGACATTAGCAAGCCACTCGGGTGATATATCTCTTGATGAATCTCGATGCCAACAATGAGCCACTTCTTCACCAATAGCCTTTCTCTTCCGACGGCGGACCGCCAAGATGCTCTTTGACTGGTTTTGCTGACTTGTCGACTCGGAGGCGATGCTCAGCCATCCCTGAGGAACACTGGCATGTCGGTGGCTTCCATGCGAAATGTCCCGATTCTCACGGAGGAACCGGATGAGCGCTTCTTCCTATTTCGGTCGAGTGTCGTGGAGATGTGGGTCGGGCTGCATTGGGATCACCGGGTGAATATGAACTCGCCGCCTCACCGCACGATGAAATGCGCACTGTGGCTGGCTTCTTGGATCGTAACAAATCACTCGGATCTGCGTTTTGCTTGTATTCGTCGAATTCGACCGCTGTCACTTGGGAGTCGACAATCTTCGAACCCTTCTGAAAGCACTCTTCTGCCTTCTTCCGATCGCCGGTGACAGTGATCACTCCCTTTGGGCCTGGCATTTTCTGTTTGAGGTACACATAGCATGGTCGAGCCATGAATCGTGCGTAGGCTGGTCTCCCCAAAATGGCGTGGTATGCACTCTGAAAATCCACAACCTCAAAGGTCAACTTTTCCTTGCGAAAGTGCTTGGAATCACCAAAAACCATGTCCAGGGCTATTTGGCTGAGTGAGTTGGCCTTCTTCCCTGGTATGACTCCGTGGAAACTCATATTGCTGGTGCTCGATCCGACATCGGAATGCCCATCCCTTTCAATGTATCGCGATATAACAAATTCAGCCCACTACCACCATCCATCAGCACTTTCGTCACCGAAAGTGCCTTCGACAATTGGATCGACCACCAACGCTTACGCCCAGGCGTGGCAATGTGAGTCGGGTGATCAGATTGGTCGAATGTGATGGGTGTTTGGGACCACTTCACATAACTTGGCTTTACTGGGCAACCATGTTTACCTCACGGTTAATGACTTTCACGACTTTTTACTTTCCACATCCGCCAAGATCATCGAGTGGAGTTGACATGCGGATATTCTTCCTCACCGTCCTCTTTGTCTCCGGCCTTGTCGGCTCCTTCTCCTTGTCCTTAGACTGTTTTCCTGAAACCGCTGGATCGAGAGTCGACATTTGGCAGTGGTGTGCTTTGGGTAAATGATGTTGCCCTCTTCATCTTTCTTCGTGTGAATATGGCATGGCATATCCATCACGTCATTGCCTTCTTAATCTTTTACTTTCTTAGGATTCCGTGATCCTTTCGGCTTCCCTTGAACTTCCCTTGAGTCACGGCGGGGCCTCTCCAGAGCTGCTGGCTCGGCTTTCCGTTCGCTTCCGATGGAATTTCCCTTCTCCGATCGACTTGGCTTGTATTTGCTGCTTGAGTCGGTCTTCTTCCTCGCCACATGCGTACTTGAAGCAATCTCCATCATACGACTCGAGGTCATGTCGCGGTTCGACCAAACTTCAGACTCAATTCTCTGCTTTTGACGCCATCTTTGAAGGCGAAACCACCGATGGTCGGAAACATTTTCCACAAGATGGTGCAAAGTAATCCACCTCTGAATGTACTCTCGGAGAGTTTCATTGGTCTTCAGACACAAACTTGCAGCTCACAAACCAGCCGGTCGCTTGCAAGTCCCTTCAAAGTCTGACGAACACTGGGACAAATCTTCCCAAGTGTATATCTTGCTAGGAGGTAATCGATTCAGCCATGCTCTGGCAGAACCTTCTAACATGAGGGGCAAATGCTTCATGGCCACCTCATCATTCCCACCACCAATCTGAACAGCCACTCGGTAATCTTCAAGCCAAGTTTGTGCTTGGATTCCCCGATGAACTTGTCGACTCTCGCTGCCAATCTGAAATTGGGGGATTACTACGGCTCGATAGCCCTGCTAAAACACTCCGGACCGAGACGCACTCATCGCTGGTGGGTGCATCTCTCTTGGGTCCGCCTCAATGGGCTCTGTTCCGGTCGACCAAGCCTTGCACGATAATGGATCGCGCGTCAAAGCCTGGTTCCCTCGGGTCGACCGAACTCTTCGCCTGCATGAACTATCATCTGTCATCTTGTCGCCGAGGAGCATACGACCCTTCCCTCGGAGGGGAAAGGGGCACTCGACGCCTGTCATCCCGGTCGAATCGGTCTCCGTACTGCTCTTGCCGGTTGTCGCGCCCTTCTCGCCGCGGAGGCGATCTGGGGCTGTGAGCCGATCGACGAGATTCGCAGCGGGATCGACCGTGAATCTGTTCTTGCGATCGCGACACGGCTGAGTTCTGGTCTCCGCTGCTCGGAGTAAATCTACGATTCGCTGCAAGCCTCTCCAGCTTCCATTGGGGACGGCTGGATGGACTCTGCTATACGAGTTGGAGCTGCTAAATTCTGAATTGGCGTGCGGTATACCTGAGTCGGTGGGAAGAGTCGACGTCGACTGGCTTCGGGGATTCGTTGCCGCGCGCACTCGTCGAGTGCTCGCTGAAGATTCTCCAAGCAAGCACGTTCAGCCATGTTGGCCAAACGTGCTTCCTCCAAGGAGCGAGCCTCGGGGGTTTCTCCGGCGATGGGAGTATGCAGGGCATCCATGTTCCTGCGGCGAAGCTCTTCTCTCTGCAGAGAGTCGAGTGTCTCGGGCTGGTACTCTTCGTGCTCTTGCACGGGTCATTTCCCGGCGGCTCCACCGCCATGGGCGGCCGGAGGATCGCGAGGGCCGTCGACCATGAGGATCTCCGCCGTTGGATCACTGCTATCACACTCGGATGCAGTTCACTGAGCCGGTCGACAGATCGAACAGCCGAGAGGGACTCGTCGGGCTCAATGGCCGCGACCTGGGCGGTGGCTGTCTGGCGAGCCACCGCGTGTTTCACCCACCGCTGGAGTCTCGACCGACCAGAGCGCTTGCGCTGGTGGGAGACTGGGTAGGCGACCGATAGAGGAGTCGACCGATAAGGGGTCGACGGTTACCGCAGCAGAACGCCGCGAACACATGCGCGAAAGTGCGTCGCCCCGCGGACGGGGAGCGCCTCGATGTCAAGTGGAGCCTCCTGGAGCCATGCGGAGTCATCAGCGACAAAGGTGAGAGCACCGAGACGGATCCCGCGCCCCTCAACCAAAACTCCAGTAGTCATCATGATGAAGGTACTCGGAAGTACTGCAACTCCTCCACAAATCGCTAAAACACCGGCCCCATGGTGGGCGCCAACTGTCGTGGTTCTAAGTCTGACAGTAGAGTGGGGGGTAGGTAAGGAGAGGCAAGGTCCTAGCTATGGAGAAGTTGTGAACACAAGCGATGTACGAGTTCAGGCCCTTCTCGGAAGAAGTAAAAGCCCCACGCCTCGGAGCCCCGAGGCGGTCGAGTGGATTATGAGTGTAGGTATTACAAGAGTGCGAACCCCTATCTCGTGGAGGGGTGGCTTATATAGAGTGCGCCAGACCCGGCCAGCCCACATAATGGAGAGGTTAAAGTACATTAAGCCCGGGGGGTTACTGGTAACGCCCCTCATAAAGCACCTTAACTATCATTAAGTCTATTCAATAGCAAGCCGTTGCGCTGCAGAGTGCCTTCTGACCTTCTGGTGGTCGAGTGTGTCTTCATGGTCGAGTGAGTCTTCCATGGTCGAGTCCTTCCAGTCAGTCGAGTGGGTTCCTCTTTGGTCGACTGGAAGATGATCTCTTCTAAGAGTACCCCTGGGTAGGACGTTTAGGTCAGGCCTATGACCCTACCCTAGGTACATGAATCCATCAGGGGACACGACACTCACTCGAGTGCCGCTGATCCCACAGCCTCTCATGCGCAACTCCAACATCTCAGGCGGATCCGGCTCCATTGCGCTCGCGAACGGGCCGGCAGCCGGAGGCGGCGGCGAGGTGCTCGGTGCAGCTTGATGAAGAACTCCCAGGGATCGTCTCCGGTGTGGACCGCCTCGAGGAAAGGAGCCGCTGGCGGAGATGGGGGAGGCGCATCGCCCCGGCCACCTCTCCCCCGAGCGCCTCGACCGCGTCCTCGACCTCGTCCGCGGCCTCGCCCCCTCCCTCTCCCCCTTGTGGCTGGTTCGGTCACCACAGGTGCGGGATAGGGAGAGGCGCGCTGCCTGGAAGCGACCCTCGCTGCCACCATTGAAGGACCAGGATTCCTTCCCTCCATGGCAGATGGGGAGAAGAGTAGTGAAAATTGAAGACGAAGGGAGAAGAAGAAGTGCGAGAATATTGTGCTCCCCTTCCGCCCCTTTTAAAGGGCGAGGTGGGGGCTCAGCCGCCCCGGTCAGCCAATCAGGGAGCGAGGAGAGCAGAGGAGCGGGGCCGACTCACCAACTCCGCCCGTGACGGCTCGGTCTCCCACCTTCGCCGCCCACGACCCCCCGCGCATGTGAGCCGTGTGGCGAAAAAGCAGGAGCCGGGGCGACGGGCGAAGTGACCTCGCCCTGCGCCATGATCACGGGGGTGGATGCCTTAAAGATCGCAAACGCCACCCACGTTTCCCACGACGCCGCAATCGACGCTGCGTTGCGGGGCGTGCAGGGCGCGGAGCCCGTTGCTTGTGCCGACCCAGCCACGCGCGTGCCGCATGCCGCTTTTGGGCCTGGCCCAACAACGCCGGCACCGTGTATGGCCCAGGCCGGGGCTCTGTCGGTGTATTAAAGTAGGGGTACCTTAGTACCCGAACTTGTGCATGGGCAATCGAAGCACCCGCGGCAAGGCTTGCGGACGCCCGGCGTGGCTCTCCACCACCAGACATCGCCATTCAAGAACAAAATACTAACCAAGAGAGCGAAGGACCCGGCAAGAGGAGCTTGCGGAAGCCCAACCAAGGCATCATCAGAAGACTTGCCGCGGCGCGCGCAGCGCCCGGCAGCCAGGCCGCCGCAAGCTTGCGGCACAATAAGGACATGCAAGGCACTTGCCGCGCAAGGCTGCCGCCCAACTCAGCGCACCGGTGACGCGTCGTCACCGAGCCACCCCAAGGGCACGTGGCAGGCGCTACACAGCCATGCGGAGCGAGGTGGCAAACGGAGTCGACAGAGGCGCCATCGTGGCAACCGTGGCTCACTTAACGGTCACTCTCCTGCCTTGTTGGGGCGACAGACGGGCATTTAATGCCCTTGTCCCCGCCGTCGAGTTAGGTAGGGGCTTTCACAGCATCGTTGTACCAACCTGCGTTTTACATTTCTACCCCTCTTCCCTCGCTGCCACTTATGGGTGCCCCTTCAGACTATAAAGGGAGGCCCAAAGACGAGGAGGGGTTCGGTCCATTCGACACCCTCAAGCACCACCATACGCCGCACGCCGAGCTAGATCAAATAACAACACAAAGCAGCAGAGGGGTGTTATCTCTCCGAGAGCCCCGAAGCTGGGTAAAGATTGCCCGTCTCCCCGCGTGCGCCCGACCTCGATCTGCTCTGCGCGCGACCCCCACTCCCTTGCCGAACCAGAAGGGGCCCCCAGTGCCCCATAGGTGCTCGAGGCCGCAGAGAAAAGCCCCGACACGAAGGAGTTCGGAGTCCCGGATGAGATCGGGGACATGACGAGGAGTCTCGAAATGGTTGAGACGTAAAGATCGATATATTGGACGACTATATTTGGAGTTCGGAAAGATTCCGAGTGATTCGGGTATTTATCGGAGTACCGGAGAGTTACGGGAATTCGCCGGGGAGAAGTATTGGGCCTTATGGGCCATACGGGAAAGAGAGAGGGGCTGCCTAGGGCAGGCCGCGCCCCCCCCTTGCCCTAGTCCAAATTGGACTGGGGGGAGGGGCCGCACCCCCTCCTTCCTTCCCTTCTCTCTTCCCCTTCCTTGTCTCCTACTCCTACTACTTGGAAGGTCTCCTAGTTGGACTAGGAATGTGGGAATCCTACTCCCGGTGGGAGTAGGACTCCCCTAGGGTGCGCCATAGAGAGGGCCGGCCCTCCCCTCCTCCCTCCTTTATATACGGGGCAGGGGCACCCCATGGACACACAAGTTGATCATTGATCGTTCCTTAGCGTGTCAGCGGTGCCCCCTCCACGATATTACACCTCGGTCATATTGTAGCGGTGCTTAGGCGAAGCCTCGCGACAGAGAACATCAAGATCGCCACCACGCCGTCAGGCCGTGGAACTCCTCCCAGCGCCTCCGCTGGATCGGAGATCGGGTGCGCCATCGAGCTGTACGTGTGTCAAGAACTCGGAGGTGCCAAGTAACGGTGCTTGGATCGGTCGGACCGGGAGGACGACGACTACTTCCTCTACGTTGCGCCAACGCTTCGCTTCGGTCTCACGAGGGTACGTAGACAACACTCTCCCCTCTCGTTGCTATGCATCACCATGATCTTGCGTGTGTGTAGGAATTTTTTTGAAATTACTACGTTCCCCAACACTAGGATGATTGGATTGAGCTTGGTATCCATGGGTTATTTATCAATATTAAATACCCTGCCAATTTTCAGCTCAAATGGAATTAGTAATAAAGCACTTCCTTTGCAAAATTTCAAAGAAGGCAGAAACTTGCATTGGATCATGTGCCCAATGTTTGATCTGCGGAATATGAGATAAAGATGGTACTAGTGATTATATAGCAAGGAAAAGCTCCACAATTTTTGTGAGAATTTTTCCAGCTATAAAAATAGTAGTTCCTTTAGAAAATGGCAGAAATGCAATATTGGTATTAAATAGGAAAAGGCAATTTTCCTTATTTAATTATGACCAATATTATTGCCAGAGCTTGGATTAGGCATAATTATCAACTCCACCAATTCACATGAATTTAGGAGATGGCTAGCTACGCCTTTGGATTTTATTCCTCAGAAAGGCAAGAAAAGGAATAAATCATAATTCAAAAATATTGCATGGGACTTGGCAATATTTTTGCATATCCAAGGTTGAAAAGGATAGAAGGGCCTCTAGGAACAGATGGGATGATCAACAGATCAAGGAAAATGATTGCCCCTTTGAAATCACAAAGGGCACATTCAAATTCCAAAAATTTGGAATTAGGGTTTGAGAGGGTTTTAGATGATTCAACTGAGGTCTTGCCCACTGAAAAAGACATGAGCAAGTTTGAAAGGTTGGAAATGAGAGGAAATCTCAGAGTCATCCAACAAACTCAGGAGAAAGATTTTGAAAAAGAGTGCCTTGAAGAAATAACAGCACAAAAATTGATAACCCAATTTTGGGGCTGTGACAAACCTTCCCCCCTTAAAAGAATCTCGTCCTCGAGATTCCTAGGGTTACAGCACAAAGAAAAGATAACCACTCCGGGGAAAATCTCTGGGTTAATTAACCCTTTGGTTGAATTTGAATGAGTTGGGGCACCGATAATTGGTACACCCAGGGAGAGCTATGGGAAAACACGGTTATAAACACGGCTAGGGGCACGGGAAAAATTTCGCGGATTGCTCCAAGAAATGTAGGTGTCGAGGTAGAACCGGAGTTGAAATCTGTATCAGGGAGTTGTGATGGATCGGAAGAAATAAAACTGGCAGTGTTTCTCCAGAAACACAATTGGGTTCACGAAAAAGAATCAGGGACGAGAAATGTCCAGGTAAAAATGGCCTCTTTGAGGTTCTGGGTTTGGAAAATCTGGCACACGGGGTATGCACAGATAGAGAGGGATATGTGACTTTGCATTCCCCCGAGTACTGCTCAACTGTACTCGTGGGTGAACCGGGTATGTGTGCAGTGTGTAGAAAAATCCAAATAAATAGAGAAAAGCAGTAAACAGGCAACATAAAAACACACCAGACAAATCACACTAAGGTGTTTTAATGCTAGTGGGTATATGTAATCCTGGTATACATATACCTACACCAGCGCGTATTTTATTAAAAACTCGGAATGAGTCAATGTTGTTTTTAGTGTATGTGTCGTACTGATTAAAATCTTGTTAGCAAACATTGCCAACCCTGTCAAACATTTCTGTTTGACAGAGAGACAAGCAAAACCAAACAAATAAACGAAAGCAAGCAAGCAAATAACACAGCATATGGGTTACAACAGTACCAGCATACAACAAACACAGATGCACTACGTGCTAAACGAAACTACTCGCTGCGGGATACATGGTTCCATCCTTATCGGGGATGAACCGAAAGACCGATCGACTAGCAGGAACCACTGACTGCATGACTGAGGTCATGCAGAAGACTGGCCTTGCTGGGGCTCTCCTGGAGGACGAAGACTGAGCCAATCTCCATCTTCATCGTCTGACACTTCTGTGGGTTGGGGCGGTGGGGCTGGAATTGCTCCCGGAAAATGCTGCTGATGGATCCGGAGAAGAGACTTGTCGAGGGTGATGATGTTTGGCTTGGACCACATCACATGCTGAGAGGATAGCACTGGTTGAGAGGATATAACTGGTTCGGATGGCGTTGGGCCAACAACTTGAGATGTGAACTTACGAGCCTCACGGTAAGATTCCTTGACGACTCGTACCACATTATTGTCCATGGCTCTAAACTCGGCAAGCAACATTGAAATCAACATCCCCTGGGCAGTGATGTACTGCACAAGGCGAGCGATCGCGGGATCATCTCCTTGGCTAACGGAAGAAGGCTGCGTTGGACACAGTGGGGAAAAAGCAGAACTCCCGCCTTGTTGCTACATGCGGGAAGTTGGTTCGGCAGTGAAGGATAGCCTCCACAGCAGCGGCTTGAATGGATAAACCAGAGGTAGGCATGGCTCTACCCTGAAAACCAAAGGCTGAACATCTGCTGCAGGGCCTAGACTGGTGTGCACTCTTGCAGTAAAGCGATGAAGGTGAGGGACGGGTGTCGATTGGAACACCAGGTAATCGGGGCTAGTCCTACCGCCAAATGCTTTGGTGAGCATCTCGGCAAGAAGGGGTGGAAACCAGGGTGGTTGACGGCATAGGTGTGGGTGTAATACGTGGGAGTTTTGGAGCTACTAGCCATGGTTGGGGTGCTACTAGCTAAGCTTCTCTGCAGGGACATGGCAGACTGAGGAGCGAGCGATACGGCTAGCGAAAGGGCATTTATAGGCAGCTACGCGGGACAGGCCCGCATGGCGTGGCCCCTTTCCCTTAATGGCAAAGGGAAAGCGGTGCAGCCAACCAGAAAGGATAGGATTGCTGCACGTTGCACGGATAACTAGGCGGGGACAGCGGGGTGAGGACGTGTCGGTCCCGACTGCGCCACCTGTTGATTAACAGTGGCCATGCCGGATGCTAGGGATGGGTAAAATCCCTTAGGGTCATTACGGGTTAATGGTAGCGGTAATCTAATGCTAGGATAATCTATGCTAGCCTGGCTGCTCTGATACCAAGCCCTGTGGCACCCCGATCCGCATGGAGCAGGGGGCCTTCGCAGGTCAGCCCATGATAACACCTAACGCATGACAGGTCCATGATACAGCATTCCAGGTACAAGAATATTCATCAAATACATGTGTATATAATTACATCAGTGATGAATATAATCTTCTGGCATAGCCCTAAGGCTATTTACGTGGCAGCGGAAGTCTATTTAAATGGCGGCGGAAGTCTTGGTAGCATATAACTCTGGCTGGGCTCCACAACTCACAGGACTGGCAAGATTACGGCCTAGCACGACGGAACAACAAACAAGTCGGGTACGACCTACAAAACTGGCATGACACGCCAGGTCAGTACATTGAATGTACTTGCAAGACAACCAGATACGTAGCATCCAAACAAGCAGAAGACAAAGCAAGAACTAAGCATGGCATGATATCAACCCAAGAAATAAATCAAACTAACATCATGGCATCCACTAGCATGACAACAACATGGTATATCAATTTACTTCTAACATGGCAACAACAAAACATAGCATATCATCTCTATCATATCAAAGCATGGCATGGCATCATGAAACTATGTTGAAAATAAACTACCAATCTTATCAAATACCGACATAGCATGTTAACTGTAAGCAACCATCTCATGTTCTACCATGGTTCTTTACATGCAAACATATTACTCATGCAATGCAACCAAATCTGTTGATACGTCTCCAACGTATCTATAATTTTTTATTGCTCCATGCTACTTTATCTATTGTTTTGGAGTATATTGGGCTTTATTTTCCACTTTTATATTACTTTTGGGACTAACCTATTAACCGGAGGCCCAGCCCAGAATTGCTGTTTTTTGCCTATTTCAGTGTTTCGAAGAAACGGAATATCAAACGGAGTCCAAACGGAATGAAACCTTTGGGAACGTGATTTTCCAACCGAACGTGATCCAGGAGACTTGGACCCTACTCCAAGAAGTGCCAGAGGCGGTCACGAGGGTGGAGGGCGCGCCCCCTGGGCGCGCCGCCTACCTCGTGGGCCCCCTGACGCTCCACCGACGTACTCCTTCCTCCTATATATACCTATGTATCCCCGTACGATCAGAAGAGGAGCCAGAAACCTGATTCCACTGCCACAACCTTCTGTATCCACGAGATCCCATCTTGGGGCCTGTTCCGGAGCTCCACCGGAGGGGGCATCCACCACGGAGGGCTTCTACATCATCACCATAGCCCCTCCGATGAAGTGTGAGTAGTTTACTTCAGACCTTCGGGTCCATAGCTAGTAGCTAGATGGCTTCTTCTCTCTTTTGGATCTCAATACAATGTTCTCCCCTCTCGTGAAGATCTATTCGATGTAATCTTCTTTTTGTGGTGTGTTTGTTGAGACCGATGAATTGTGGGTTTATGATCCAGATTATCTATGGAAAATATTTGATTCTTCTCTGAATTCTTTTATGTATGATTGAGTTATCTTTGGAAGTCTCTTGAATTATCCTTTTGGTTTGGCCAACTAGATTGGTAGTTCTTGCAATGGGAGAAGTGCTTAGCTTTGGGTTCAATCTTGCGGTGTCCTTACCCAAAGGATGTAAAGGGTTGCAAGGCACGTATTGTATTGTTGCCATCGAGGATAACAAGATGGGGTTTTATCATATTGCATGAATTTATCCCTCTACATCATGTCATCTTGCTTAAGGCGTTACTCTGTTTTTAACTTATTACTCTAGATGCATGCTGGATAGCGGTCGATGAGTGGAGTAATAGTAGTAGATACATAATCGTTTCGATCTACTTGTTTTGGACGTGATGCCTATATACATGATCATAGCCTAGATATACTCATAACTATGCTCAATTCTGTCAATTGCTCAACAGTAATTTGTTCACCCACTGTAGAATACTTATGCTCTTGAGAGAAGCCACTAGTGAAACCTATGGCCCCGGGTCTATTCTCATCATATCAATCTCTATCGCTTTATTTACTTGCTTTGCTTTTACTTTGCCTTTTACTTTTTACTACATCTATCTATCAAAAATACCAAAAATATTATCTCTATCAGATCTCACTCTCGTAAGTGACCGTGAACGGATTGACAACCCCTAAGCGTTGGTTGCGGGTTGCTATCGTTTTGTGTAGGTACGAGGGACTTGTGCGTGGTCTCCTACTGGATTGATACCTTGGTTCTCAAAAACTGAGGGAAATACTTACGCTACTTTGCTGCATCATCCTCTCCTATTCGGGAAATCCAACGCAGGTGCTCAAGAGGTAGCAAGAAGAATTTCTGGCGCCGTTGCCGGGGAGGCTCACGCAAGCAAGTCAACTATACCAAGTACCCATCGCAATCCCTATCTCTCGCATTACATTATTTGCCATTTGCCTCTCATTTTCCTCTCCCCACTTCACCCTTGCCGTTTTATTCACCCTCTCTTTTTCGTTCGCCTTCTTCCCGTATGTATCTTTGTTTGTGTTTCCTTGTGCCTTCTATATGCTTGCATCTTCGCTTGCTGAAAATCTATTGATATGGATCCACTTAAAGTGTTCTACTTGGATCATCTTCGATCCTTATGTGCTCGTGCTGAAACGCCAACTAGCCTAGTTGATGGGAAATCTTTAGATGAGCATGCTCATTTTGTGCGTCATCGTTTGTCTGAAAAGGGGAGACTCTTACGGTATCATATAAATAGTTTGCTATGCTATGCTTGGAATCTTTGTGAAATGTGTGATTCTACTTGTTGCTCTAAGAACCCTAAAAAACACCTTCCCTACCTATGTGAGTTCAATGATAATGAAATCTTATCTTCTTATGCAAAGGGTGTTTATAGTTACTATGATATCGAATAAATTGAAGAATTTGTCGTTTTTAAGGGTGCTCATGAAGTTGCTTCTTTGATTGAAAAGTATGATTTTACTCTCAACAAATCTGAAAATTCCGTCATACTTAAATATTGCAATGAAAACCTTGCTCATAATGTCTATGTCCAAGCGTTTATTGAAAGAATGACCGTTGCTCTGGAAGAAAATAATGATATGCATGAATCTATAGATAATGATGATCCCGATGATTTGGTTGAAATATCCCTTGATGAACATGATGCTTGCTATTCTTGTGGCCATTATGCCAATATTTATGAAGATGAATTTTCTATAGTTCCTTATGTTAAACATGAGATCGTTGCTATTGCACCCATACTTGATAATTCCTTTGATGAAAAGCATAATTGCAATGATTTTATTGTAAATTCTCTTGATGTCAATGGTGCTAAAAATATGCAAAACCCTAATCTTGGGGATGCTAGTTTTGCTATGTCTACTATTTGTTGCAATGATCATGATTGGGGTGATTTTTCTTATGATCTTGAAAATTTATTTAATCCCCATGATGAATATGAGATTGATAATATTGTTTGCAATGATATTAAAAGTGGGTTTGGAAGAGTGTCAACTTTAGATCCCACATATTTGGAGAATGTTCAATCTTATGAAATTTTTGATGAAAGTGGGTGTGGAGAGGTCATAACTTTAGTTAATGATAATCCCACTATTTTGGAAGAGTGTCAACTTCGCATGCATGTGGATCGTGTTGAGAATATGTTATGTGATAGCTATATTATTGAATTTTCTTATGATCCTACATGTAACTATTATGAGAGAGGAAAATATGATCGTAAATTTTTTCATGATAATAAATTACCTCTCGTTATGTTGAGATTGCTATTGTTTCTTTTCGCTTCCTTGCATATGCTAGTTTTTGCTTGCTATCATAATTTGTTTGCCTATAAGATGCCTATGCATAGGAAGTATCTTAGACTTAGATGTGTTTGTCACGTGTTTCATGATACTATCTTTGTGCTTTAATTCTTGTCTTTGATGTGAGCATCGTTAAAATTATCAATGCCTAGCTAGGGGCGTTAAACGATAGCGCTTGTTGGGAGGCAACCCAATTTTATTTTGTGTTTTTTGTTTTTGCTTCTGTTTAGTAATAAATAATCCATCTACCTTCTGTTTAGATGTGGTTTTATGTTTTAATTAGTGTTTGTGCCAAGTAGAACCTATAAGATAACCTACGATGATAGTTGATTTGATTCTGCTGAAAAACAGAAACTTTGCGCGCACGAATTTAGTTACGTTAAATCACAGGAATGTGCTTTTGCGTTGATTCTTTTTGCTGATGTTCAGTAATTTTTTTTCCAGGACTTCCTATTTTGGTAGAATTTTTAGAGTTCCAGAAGTTTGCGTTAGTTACAGATTGCTACAGACTGTTCTGTTTTTGACAGATTCTTTTTTTCGTGTGTTGGTTGCTTATTTTGATGAATCTATGGCTAGTAAAATAGTTTATAAACCATAGAGAAGTTGGAATAAAGTAGGTTTGACACCAATATAAATAAAGAATGAGTTCATTATAGTACCTTGAAGTAGTCTTTTGTTTTCTTTCTCTAACGGAGCTCACGAGATTTCTGTTGAGTTTTGTGTTGTGAAGTTTTCAAGTTTTGGGTGAATTCTTTTGATGGATTATGGAACAAGGAGTGGCAAGAGCCTAAGATTGGGGATGCCCATGGCACCCCCAAGATAATCCAAGGACACCAAAAATTCAAAGCTTGGGGATGCCCCGGAAGGCATCCCCTCTTTCGTCCACTTCCATCGGTAATTTACTTGGAGCTATATTTTTATTCACCAACATGATATGTGTTTTGCTTGGAGCGTTTTATATTATTTGTGTCTTTGCTTGTTAGTTTACCACAATCATCCTTGCTGTACACACCTTTTGAGAGAGCCATATATGAATTGGAATTTTTTAGAATGCTCTATGTGCTTCACTTATATCTTTTGAGCTTGATAGTTTTTGCTCATAGTACTTCACTTATACCTTTTGAGCATGATTTTGCTCTAGTGCTTCACTTATATCTTTTAGAGAACGGTGGTGGATTTGTTTTAAAGAAACTATTGACCTCTCAAACTTCACTTAGATTATTTTGAGAGTCTTTAATAGCATGGTAATTTGCTTAATGTTAACATACTTGGTGTTCAAGATATGTGAAACTTTCTTTTGAGTGCGTTGAATACTAAGATAAGTTTGATGCTTGATAATTGTTTTGAGATATGGAGGTGATAATATCAAAGTCGTGCTAGTTGGGTGATTATGAATTTGAGAAATACTTGTGTTGAAGTTTGCAAGTCCCGTAGCATGCATGTATGGTTAAAGTTGTGTAACAAATTTGAAACATGAAGTGTACCTGGCTTGTGCATCATTATGAGTGGCGGTCGGGGACGAGCGATGGTTTTTTCCTACCAATCTACCCCCCTAGGAGCATGCGCGTAATACTTGATTTTTGATGATTTCTAAATTTTTTCAATAAGTATATGAGTTCTTTTGACTAATGTTGAGTCCATGGATTATACGCACTCTCACCTTTCCACCTTTGCTAGCCTTTTCGGTACCGTGCATTGCCCTTTCTCTCCTTGAGAGTTGGTGCAAACTTCGCCGGTGCATCCAAACCCCGTGATACGATACGCTCTACCACACATAAACCTCCTTATATCTTCCTCAAAACAGCCACCATACCTACCTATCATGGCATTTCCATAGCCATTCCGAGATATATTGCCATGCAACTTCCACCATCATCATCATCATGACATACATTACTTTTGTCATATTGCATTGCATGATCATGTAGTTGACATCGTATTTGTGGCAAAGCCACCATGCATTATTTTCCATACATGTCACTCTTGATTCATTGCACCATCCCGGTACACCGCCAGAGGCATTCATATAGAGTCATATCTTATTCTAAGTTTTGAGTTGTAATCTTTATGCTGTAATCAATAGAAGTGTGATGATCATCATTATTAGAGCATTGCCCAAATAAAAAAAAGAGAGAAAGGCCAAAAAAAGATAGGCCCAAAAAAAAGGGCAATGCTACTATCTCTTTTCCACACTTGTGCTTCAAAGTAGCACCTTGTTCTTCATGTAGTGAGTCTCATATATTGTGCTTCAAAGTAGCACCTTGTTCCTCATGTAGTGAGTCTCATAAGTTGTCTTTTTATACTAGTGGGAATTTTCATTATAGAACTTGGCTTGTATATTCCTACGATGGGCTTCCTCAAATGCCCTAGGTCTTCATGAGCAAGCGAGTTGGATGCACACCCACTAGTTTTCTTTTGTTGAGCATTCATAGCTCTAGTGCATCCGTTGCATGGCAATCCCTACTCCTCATGTTGACATCAATTGATGGGCATCTCCATAGCCCGTTGATTAGCCTCGTCAATGTGAGACTTTCTCCTTTTTTTGTCTTCTCCACACGATCCCCATCATCATATTCTATTCCACCCATAGTGCTATATCCATGGCTCACGCTCATGTATTGCGTGAAGGTTGAAAAAGTTTGAGATTATTTAAGTATGAAACAATTGCTTGGCTTGTCATCGGGGGTATAGAAGTTGGGAACATCTTTGTGTGTATGAAAATGAAGCATAGCCTAACTATATGATTTTGTAGGGATAAACTTTCTTTTGCCATGTTATTTTGAGAACACATGATTGCTTTGATTAGTATGCTTGAAGTATTATTATTTTTGTGTCAATATAAACTTTTGTCTTGAATCTTTCGGATCTGAATATTCATATCACAATTAAGAAGATTTACATTGAAATTATGCCAAAGTATCACTCCGCATCAAAAATTCTTTTTTATCATTTACCTACTCGAGGACGAGCAGGAATTAAGCTTGGGGATGCTTGATACGTCTCCAACATATCTATAATTTTTTATTGCTCCATGCTACCTTATCTAATGTTTTGGACTATATTGAGCTTTATTTTCCAATTTTATATTACTTTCGGGACTAACCTATTAACCGGAGGCCCAACCTGTAATAATTGCTTTTTTGCCTATTTGGTGTTTCAAGAAATGGAATATCAAACGGAGTCCAAACGGAACGAAACCTTCGGGAACGTGATTTTCCAATCGAACGTGATCCAGGAGACTTGGACCCTACTCCAAGAAGTGCCAGAGTCGGTCACGAGGGTGGAGGGCGCGCCCCCCTGGGCGCGCCCCCCTACCTCGTGGGCCCCCTGACGCTCCACCGACGTACTCCTTCCTCCTATATATACCTACGTATCCCCGTACAATCAGAAGAGGAGCCAAAAACCTGATTCCACCGCTGCAACCTTCTGTATCCACAAGATCCCATCTTGGGGCTTGTTCTGGAGCTCCGCCGGAGGGGGCATCCACCACGGAGGGCTTCTACATGATCACCATAGCCCCTCCGATGAAGTGTGAGTAGTTTACTTTAGACCTTCGGGTCCATAGATAGTAGCTAGATGGCTTCTTCTCTCTTTTTGGATCTCAATACAATGTTCTCCCCCTCTCTCGTGAAGATCTATTCGATGTAATCTTCTTTTTGTGGTGTGTTTGTTGAGACCGATGAATTTTGGGTTTATGATCCAGTATTATCTATGGAAAATATTTGATTCTTCTCTGAATTCTTTTATGTATAATTGAGTTATCTTTGGAAGTCTCTTCGAATTATCCTTTTTGGTTTGGCCAACTAGATTGGTAGTTCTTGCAATGGGAGAAGTGCTTAGCTTTGGGTTCAATCTTGCGGTGTCCTTACCCAAAGGATGTAAAGGGTTGCAAGGCACGTATTGTATTGTTGCCATCAAGGATAACAAGATGGTTTTTTATCATATTGCATGAATTTATCCCTCTACATCATGTCATCTTGCTTAAGGCGTTACTCTATTTTTAACTTAATACTCTAGATGCATGCTGGATAGCGGTCGATGAGTGGAGTAATAGTAGTAGATACAGAATCGTTTCGATCTACTTGTTTTGGATGTGATGCCTATATACATGATCATAGCCTAGATATACTCATAACTATGCTCAATTCTGTCAATTGTTCAACAGTAATTTGTTCACCCACCGTAGAATACTTATGCTCTTTAGAGAAGCCACTAGTGAAACCTATGGCCCCTGGGTCTATTCTCATGATATCAATCTCTATTGCTTTATTTACTTGCTTTGCTTTTACTTTGCCTTTTACTTTTTACTTTGCATCTATCTATCAAAAATACCAAAAATATTATCTCTATCAGATCTCACTCTCATAAGTGACCGTGAAGGGATTGAAACCCCTAAGCGTTGGTTGCGAGTTGCTATCGTTTTGTGTAGGTACGAGGGACTTGTGCGTGGTCTCCTACTGGATTGATACCTTGGTTCTCAAAAACTGAGGGAAATACTTACGCTACTTTGCTGCATCATCCTCTCCTCTTCGGGGAAATCCAACGCAGTGCTCAAGAGGTAGCACCTGTGCACCTAGTCCCTCGGACTCTCTTACCAATGGTGATTACCTCACTTCCTGATCACAAACCGAGACAAACTCGTGATCCTTACGGCGATCACAACCCGACCAACAGCTGGCCCGTGATCCTTACGGCGATCACAACCCGACCAACAACTGGCCCATGATCCTTACGGCAATCACAAACCGACCAACAACTGGCCCGTGATCCTTACGGCGATCACAACCCGACCACATCTGGCCCAGCTTAATTATTTTAGGTTTATCCTCCATTTCAACCAAGACCCGATAGTGTACCCTACTACGAACTTATGCCCATGACCGAGGACGCGGCTATCGATAGTTTAAATACACTCTGCAGAGGTAGCGCACTGTACCCACAGTATGGAACCCATGGCCTCGCACTCCCATTCGTGTGGACCAACGGCATTCTGATGAAACCGATCTACTGTCATGACACTCTCCCGGCCACTCCGACTCACTCCCCACTGGGCTAGTCATGGGTGGCCCCGTGTCTACCTCCAGACACCTCAACGACCACCGTCGTGGCCCGTCCCACTCTGGGACACGTGCACATAACTTAACTTAACAACGGGCTCACAAGGTTATGCTCTGCCTACCTGATCAGGGTAGCGCGCGGCCATAACCTTCCCTAGTTGGAGGCACCGACTAGAGGCACGACATTAGACCACATTAAGGCCGTCCCATACCGGCAAATGTGGTTGCACTTGGAAAAAGTTCAATTTGGCGGCACTATGACTCGATCCCATCAATGACGGAGGGGTTTTATTATTAAGTCATGTTATTATATTCTCCATCATCAATCATTATACCAGCATTTTAACATGAATGCAACAATGAGCATACATCATACAACTGCTTTAACAAAACATCGGACATCTCAAGTGAACACTTACAGCATAAAGAACATGACAATACCAAGTACTAACATATCCACGGTGCATTACCATCATCATATCATTTTATAACGATGACTTGAAAATAAATTAGAGTAGTGACATGGCATCATCAATAACAACATTCTAGTTATCATGGCAAAAGAAATCATGAAACACACAAGCATGAATAATAAGCATAATGAAATAACTGCAGACGAAAACGATAAGAAAACAACTGCAACTACACACTCACAAGGTGCAAGCAAAGTCAACATGCAAGTTCTGGGCTCATGATAAGAGGTTGGCTTGCCTGGGGGTCGATAAATACTCCGGGAAAAAGTGAGAAACGATCGCGGAAAATTTTGCCGGAAATAGTTCTCTCTCGAAGGGGGCTGTTTACGGACAAGGGCAAAGAGGTCATTTTCACAGTGTCAAACCATAGTGCAAAATGTTGGGAATGAAACGGGCTCTACGAGACGAAGACGTGGGCGTTGGATTTACCTCAATTGGAGTTACGAGTAAAAAGATACAGACGTTTAAAACTCAGGGACTAATCTGTAAAAATACTTCTACAAACAGGTCCCTGGCAGCTTTAAACTGAACGTGACTTTTCTGAAATACGTCTTTGAATCCGGGACAAGGCTTGGGGCGCCGCTTATCGGCGTGGCGACGCCCCGCAAAGGCGAGGCGGGCCGGCCTCTGGTCGTTGGCGTGTGTGGCGCGGGGCCCATTGGGCGGGTCACGCGCTTTAACTGGCCGGGCTTCTTCTTCTTCGCTCGGGCGCTCGACCGGCCGAGGCACTAGACCGCCTCGACCGCGATTGCCGGCGGCTCCGGCCACCGCAGACGACGGTCGACCTACCGAACTACTCGGGACGGCGAGGGGAATCTCGGGGTGGTGGTTGCTGCCACCGGAGAGCTTCGCAGCAGGAGCAGCAGGGCACGCGGCGGGGAGGGCTTCAGCCGCCGGTGGGGATGGAGCTACGGTGGTGGGGAGGAGGGGTTGAGGCTATGGGGCGGCTCGCCGGACTTCGGGGGTAGCGTTGGTGGTGGCAGAACAGCGAGGGGAGGGCCTTGGTCGCCGGGACCAGAGAGGTCCGAGGTGGCGGCCATGGAGATGGGGAAGAGAATGGAGAAGCTCCGGGCGAGGGCGATACGACACCAGCTCTAGTTCATAAATACAATGTAGGCATGTATTCCGTAAATAGTCATACGTGCTTATGGAAAGAACTTGCAGGACATCTTTTGTCCTACCCTCCCGTGGCAGCGGGGTCCTATTGGAAACTAAGGGATATTAAGGCCTCCTTTTAGTAGAGAACCGGAACAAAGTATTAACACTCGGTGAATACATGAACTCCTCAAACTACGGTCATCACCGGGAGTGGTCCCGACTATTGTCACTCCAGGGTTGCCGGATCATAACACGTAGTAGGTGACTATAACTTGCAAGATCGGATCTAGAACATGGATATAATGGTGATAACATAAACTGTTCAGATCTGAAATCATGGTACCCGGGCCCAAAGTGACAAGCATTAAGCATGGCAAAGTCATAGCAACATCAATCTCAAAACATAGTGGATACTAGGGATCAAGCCCTAACAAAACTAACTTGATTACATGATGAATCTCATCCAACTCCTCAACGACCATCGAGCCTATGAAGGAATTACTCACTCCCGGTTGGGAGCATCATGGAATTGGCGATGGAGATGTGTTGGTGATGACGAAGATCGAAGATCCCCCTCTCCGGAGTCCCCAACGGACTCCAAATCTGGCCTCCCGATGAAGAATAGGGTACGGCGGCGGCTCCACCTCGTGAAACGTGATAATTTTTTCTCCCTGATTTTTTTCTAGAAATATTGGATTTTATAGCATCGGTTTGAGGTCGTGGGGCCACCGGTGGGCGGCACCCGCCGATGCAGCCTAGGGGGTGGCGCACCTTGGTGGGTTGTGCCCACCCAGGTGCTGTCGGGTAACGTAGTAATTTCAAAATTTTCCTACGCACACGCAAGGTCATGGTGATGGCATAGAAACGAGAGGGGAGAGTGTTCGTCCACGTACCCTCGTAGACCGTAAGCGGAAGCGTTAGCACAATGCGGTTGATGTAGTCGTGACGCCTTCACGATCCGACCGATCCAAGCACCGAACGTCACGGGCCTCGAGTTCAAGACACGTTCAGCTCGATGGCGATCTCCGTGCTCGATCCAAGCAAAGCTCCGGAGATGAGTTCCACAAGACGACGGCGTGGTGACGATGATGATGCTCTACCGGCGCAGGGCTTCGCCTAAACTATGCGACGACATGACTGAGGTGGAATATGGTGGAGGGGGGCACCGCACACGGCTAAGGAACGATCCGTAGATCAACTTGTGTGATTATGGGGTGACCCCAGCCCCTGTATATAAAGCAGCCAGGGGGGAGGAGGCGGCCGGCCAAGGAGGGTGCGCCAAGGGGGGAGTCCTACTCCCACCGGGAGTAGGACTCCCTTCTTTCCAAGTAGGAGTAGGAGAAGGGGGGAAAGAGGAGGAAGAGGGGAAGGAAAGGGGGGGCACCGCCCCCCTTCCCTTGTCCTATATGGACTAGGAAGGGGAGGGGCGCACGTCCCCCTCCTGGCTCCTTCCCTCTTCTCTCTCGAGGCCCATGTAGGCCCAATAACCCCCGGGGGGTTCCGGTAACCTCCCGGTACTCCGGTAAAATGCCGATTTCACCCGGAACGATTCCGATGTCCAAATATAGGCTTCCAATATATCGATCTTGATGTCTCGACCATTTCGAGACTCCTCGTCATGTCCGTGATCACATCCGGGACTCCAAACAAACTTCGGTACATCAAAATTTATAAACTCATAATCAAACTGTCATCGGAACGTTAAGCGTGCGGACCCTACGGGTTCGAGAACTATGTAGACATGACCTAGAACTATTCTCGGTCAATAACCAATAGCGGGACCTGGATGCCCGTATTGGTTCCTACATATTCTAGGAAGATCTTTATCGGTCAAACCGCATAACAACATACGTTGTTCCCACTACTAGGGAAAACCCTAGCAGTACCGCGTGTTTTGTGCCTACTAGTAGCGCGGGAGGCCGCGCTACTAATAAGGTGCTACAGCTATTGCTTAGCAGTAACGCGTGCCATCACGCGCTGCTGCTAGTACAAATAGCTGCAGCACTTGTTCAGTACCGCGCTACTGCTAAGTTATCTATTTGTAGCGTGTTTCCTAACCATCGCTACTAGTATTTTTTTTATAATTATTTTACTTTTACTGTATTTACGCGCCATCATACAAATATTGGTACAATACCAGCTGTTATGAGGTTTACATCATTATGTCCATAACAGTGTATTAAATGAAGGTGGATTAGGTTCAAGTGGAGGCAATATGTGGTGCATGTCAAAAATATACTACTAATCCAAACTTGATCTACTTTGGATTAGTAGTACTTTCGATGTGCACCACATATTGCCTCCACTTGAATCTAATCCGCTAGCACAAGATATTTAATCGTCATCATGGTCATTACCACCAACATTATTTATTTAATCACCACTAACACTAGCTAATAATAATCATCATAGTCATTACCACCAACACTAGCTATTTTATCATCATAATAATAGTGTAGCACATCATCATCCTGAAACTCATTTCTAGCCAGCTACTCACTCCTACTACTCACTCCTGCTGCTCTCTCTTAGGTAAAAGAACATAAAACATGTATAGCTCTCCTCCTTGATCAAGTTGGAGCATGCAGATGAACCTGTCTCCTAATCGTGGAAGGCGTCTTTGGTTGCTACTCCCTAGTACTTCTCTGCGCTCCCCTAACACATATTTGGTCCAGTCTTGCACTATTAAGCATCCGTCGCTAATCTTGAATGCACTAAAGTAAGCTGTAGGATATCTTGGCCGTAAGTTGATAATACTCATGACACCTTTAGTCTCGATCCCATAAGGCACAACATTCATCGGAGTCCTGTTGAAGAACATCGTATGGTAACATACTTAGCAATGAAGTTTAGCTTCAAAAATAATGTATGGAAAAGATGCAATGAGGATAAAAAGTAAAAATCTGACCATCCTTCCTAAATGGATGTGACCGTAGTTCATTACGAACACTATTGGTCGCACATTTTCAGTACTAAGATTTCTAAATGCGGGAAGAAAATTTGTCTTGACAAGTATCAAGATCCTCAAGCCATGAAACATAATGGTGAGCTCCTCGCAGTTGAGTTCAGCCCAGAGACGATATCGGTCCTGTCTACCAAGCGCTGGACATGTTTGCTTGCACGGAAATAAGTGACAATACAAATTAGTTGTCAATTATTTTGAATAAATAATATCAAAGACATAAATATGGTTGAGAAACTTACATAATGGTATAACTGGAGGCATTTGCACATTGACCCAGATGTCGGTATTACCTTCAATATCATCTTCCGGACGAATATCAAAGGTGATAACCATATCAGGCTCAAATGCATAAGTCTTGAATAGTGCTCGCCATGTTTTGCATCCAAAATAGGTGTAGTCGTCTGAATTGTATAACTTCGCATGGAAAATATAACCATGCTCGGTCTTCAAGTAAACTTTCTTTTCCTCCATACTATGACTGAAACCTATCTTATCCAATACAAAAACTCTTGCATGGCAGGGGATACGCTAGTAGAATAGTAAAAAAAATATAAATTGAAGCAAATGAAAGCAGATGTCATGCTTAATTACGAAAAAAGACTTGTCGTTGTGACTTACTGTATCCACTTCGAAGTTCTCGTCCAGCTTGATGCTGAAGCCCCTATCATCATCTAGGAAGATTCCGTCACATAGGCCGCGCTCGTCTTCGTAGTATTTGCAAATACCGAAATCCTTCTCGTCGTCAGACATTTCCTATGTTCATAGTTAAAACATTAATTGAAAATCGATCAAAGACAACTACCAAGATACTCAACACACAAATCCGGGGCACTCGATATTTCCTACATATTCTAGCACAAGTCAAGCCAAAATTCACGGAAAAATCCGGCATGACCTTTGCTAAAATAGGACATATCGAGCGCCAGAAATTTGCCGGAACGGAAATGAATCAACACTCCGGCAAAACATAGGCCACTCGAAGGTATAACCTGCAAACATGACCGGCCACTTGGATATTGAGCAACACAAGATATACATTTCAAAATATCTTATAGGACTCAAATTAGCATGCATTCAATAAGCAAAAGTAGATCATCTCATACATCACGAATAGTGTCATACATATAAAATCACTAATACAACTAAAACTCTAGCACACGACGGGTATCGGCGCGGGCGGTGGACACCCATAGAGAAGGCACCATCACGGGATCATAGCTCCAGTGAGATCCCCGGAGAACCTGCCAGGTATTGGAGAACGGCCTGTGCTCCAACGCAAACAAGTAGCGATGGATGTGCGCGTCCTCCTCACTGACACGGTGACGCACCACCTCCGCGGAGTCCTCGAGCCTCTCGATCGTCACTGGCCCACGCGACCGCCACCAAACAAGGTTCGGGTCAACGACAGTGGCTCCTCACCAACCTCGCGCCCCGGTGAGGTAGCGCCTCCAGTACCACCCGGCGGAGCCAGGTCCGGACATGGCCGACCTGGTCAAGCAGGTGTCGTCCTCCGCCGACTCGGCAGCGAGGATGCGGATAGGCATCGCCCACGTCGAGGCGGGAAAAATTGCTTTAACTAAAAAATAGAAACAAGTTCTTACTAACTAGTTCTATTAATTCAACTAGTTCTTACTAAAAATAATACTATAAATAAAAATATTCTAGTACCTAATTAGTACCTAATTCTTACCATCTAAGTAATTAACTAACTAGCACTAAAAATAGCACTAAAAATAGCCTAGGGTTCATACTAACTAGCACTAAATACCTAGGGATCATACTAAGCAGAGAAGAGGGATCAGAAGGGGAGAGAGGGATCGGAAGGGGAGAGTGCTTACAGAGGGGGAGAGAGATGGGGTCGGGGGAGACGGCGGCACCGAGAGGCGCGGCGAGGCGGCCGGGTCGGGGGAGATGGCGGCGAGGCGGGTCGGGGAGACGGCGGCGAGGCGGGTCGGGGAGACGGCGGCGAGGCGGGTCGGGGAGACGGGCGGCAGGCGGGTCGGGGAGACGGCGGCACCGAGGCAGCGAGGTGGGGTCGGAGGAGACGGGCGGCGTAGGCGGGACGGGCGAGACGGCGGTGGCGAGGCGGGGTCGGGAATTGGGGGAGGAAGCAGAGGAGAGGGAATCAGGCCGCGCGGGGGGTTAGGTGAAAATAGCTTTAACTGTAGCGTGGGAAGGAAAAACGCGCTGCTGCTAAAATCCATAGTAGTAGCGCTGTCCGCAAAAGGGCGCTACTACTATACCTAGCACGCCGGGAACGGTGTGGCAATTATAGTAGTAGCGCTTTCTGCAAGGACAGCGCCATCGCTATTTCGCTAATCAGTAGCGCGGTTACGCGAACGCGCTATTGCAAAAGTAGCGATGGCGCCCCATTTTAACAAGCGCTACTGGTAACATTCTGTGTATAAGGTTTTCCCTAGTAGTGTCCCTTTGTCATTGGTATGTTACTTGCCCGAGATTTGATCGTCGGTATTCAATACCTAGTTCAATCTCGTTACCGGCAAGTCTCTTTACTCGTTCTGTAATGCATCATCCCGTAACCAACTCATTGGTCACATTGCTTGCCAGGCTTATAATGATGTGCATTACCGAGAGGGCCCAGAGATACCTCTCTGACGATCGGAGTGACAAAACCTAATCTCAAAATACGCCAACTCAACATGTACCTTCGGAGACACCTGTAGTACTCCTTTATAATCACCCAGTTACGTTGTGACGTTTGGTAGTACCAAAGTGTTCCTCGATGGAACGGAGTTGCATAATTCTCATAGTTACAGGAACATGTACAAGTCATGAAGAAAGCAATAGCAGTATACTAAACAATCAAGTGCTAGGCTAACGGAATGGGTCATGTCAATCACATCATTCTTCTAATGATGTGATCCCACTAATCAAATGACAACACATGTCTATGGTTAGGAAACATAACCATCTTTGATTAATGAGCTAGTCAAGTAGAGGCATACTAGTGACTATAGGTATGTCTATGTATTCACACATGTATCATGTTTCCGGTTAATACAATTCTAGCATGAATAATAAAAATTTATCATGATATGAGGAAATAAATAATAACTTTATTATTGCCTCTAGGGCATATTTCCTTCAGTCTCCCACTTGCACTAGAGTCAATAATCTAGATTATATAGTAATCATTCTAACACCCATGGAGTTTTGGTGCTGATCATGTTTTGCTCGTGAGAGAGGCTTAGTCAACGGGTCTGCAACATTCAGATCCGTATGTATCTTGCAAATCTCTATGTCTCCCACTTGGACTTGGTCCCGAATGGAATTGAAGCGTCTCTTGATGTGCTTGGTCCTCTTGTGAAATCTGGATTCCTTTGCCAAGGCAATTGCACTAGTATTGTCACAGAAGATCTTCATTGGTCCCGATGCACTAGGTATGACACCTAGATCGGAAATGAACTCCTTCATCCAAACTCCTTCATTTGCTGCTTCAGAAGCAGCTATGTACTCCGCTTCACATGTAGATCCTGCCACGACGCTTTGTTTAGAACTGCACCAACTTACAGCTCCACCATTTAATAAAAACACGTATCCGGTTTGCGATTTAGAATCGTCCGGATCGTGTCAAAGCTTGCATCGACGTAACCATTTACGACTAGCTCTTTGTCACCTCCATATCGAGAAACATATCCTTAGTACTTTTCGTATTTCAGACGTTCTTGACCGCTGTCCGATGATCCACTCTGGATTACTTTGGTACCTTCCTGCCAAGCTTATTGCTAAGCATACGTCAGGTCTGGTACACAGCATTGCATACATGATAGAGCCTATGGCTGAAGCATAGGGAACATCTTTCATTTTCTCTCTATCTTCTGCTGTAGTCGGGCATTGAGTTTGACTCAACTTCATACCTTGTAGCACAGGCAAGAATCCTTTCTTTGCCTGATCCATTTTGAACCTTTTTAAAATTTTGTCAAGGTATGTGCTTTGTGAAAGTCCTATTAAGCGTCTTGATCTATCTCTATAGATCTTGATGCCCAATATGTAAGCAGCTTCACCAAGGTCTTTCATTGAAAAACTTTTATTCAAGTATCCCTTTATGCTATCTAGAAATTCTATATCATTTCCAATTAATAATATGTCATCTACATATAATATCAGAAATGCTACAGAGCTGCCACTCACTTTCTTGTAAATACAGGCTTCTCCAAAAGTCATCAGATAAAACCATATGCTTTGATCACACTATCAAAGCGTTTATTCCAACTCCGAGATGCTTGCACCAGTCCATAAATGGAACGTTGGAGCTTGCACACTTTGTTAGCACCTTTTGGATCAACAAAACCTTCTAGCTGCATCATATACAACTCTTCTTCCAAAAATCCATTCAAGAATGCAATTTTGACATCCATTTGCCAAATTTCATAATCATGAAATGCAGCAATAGCTAACATGATTCGGACAGACTTAAGCATCGCTACGGGTGAGAAAGTCTCATCATAGTCAACTCCTTGAACTTGTCGAAAACCTTTCGCAACAAGTCGAGCTATATAGACAGTTACATTACCATCAGCGTCAGTCTTCTTCTTAAAGATCCATTTATTTTCAACGGCTTGCCGATCATCGGGCAAGTCAACCAAAGTCCATACTTTGTTTTCTTACATGGATCCCATCTCAGATTTCATGGCCTCTAGCCATTTTGTGGAATCTGGGCTCATCATCGCTTCCTCATAGTTCGTAGGTTCATCATGGTCAAGTAACATGACTTTCAGAATAGGATTACCGTACCACTCTGGTGCGGATCTTACTCGTAGACCTCACGAGGTTCGAGAGAAACTTGATCCAAGTTTCATGATCAATATCATTAGCTTCCTCACTAATTGGTGTAGTTGTCACAGAACCGGTTCTTGTGATGAACTACTTTCAATAAGGGAGTAGATACGATTATCTCATCAAGTTCTACTTTCCTCCCACTCACTTCTTTCGAGAGAAACCCTTCTCTAGAAAGGATCCGATTTAGCAACGAAAATCTTGCCCTCGGATCTGTGATAGAAGGTGTACCCAATAGTCTCTTTTGGGTATCCTACGAAGACACATTTCTCCGATTTGGGTTCGAGCTTATCTGGTTGAAGTTTCTTCACATAAGCATCGCAGCCCCAAACTTTAAGAAACGACAACTTTGGTTTCCTGCCAAACCACAGTTCATAAGGCGTTGTCTTAACGGATTTTGATGGTGCCCTATTTAACGTGAATGCGGCCGTCTCTAAAGCATAACCCCAAAACGATAGAGGTAAATCAGTAAGAGACATCATAGATCGCACCATATCTAGTAAAGTACGATTCGACGCTCGGACACACCATTTCGTTGTGGTGTTCGGGTGGCGTGAGTTGCTAAACTATTCCGCATTGTTTCAAGTGCAGACCAAACTCGTAACTCAAATATTCTCCTCCACGATCAGATCGTAGAAACTTTATTTTCTTGTTACGATGATTTTCCACTTCACTCTGAAATTCTTTGAACTTTTCAAATGTTTCAGACTTGTGTTTCATTAAGTAGATATACCCATATCTGCTCAAATCATGTGTGAAGGTGAGAAAATAACGATACCGCCATGAGCCTCAACATTCATTGGACCACAAACATCAAGATGTATGATTTCCAACAAATCAGTTGCCGCTCCATAGTTCCGGGAACGGCGTTTTAGTCATCTTGCCCATGAGGCACGGTTCATAAGTACCAAGTGATTCATAATCAAGTGATTCCAAAAGCCCATCAAGATGGAGTTTCTTCATGCGCTTTACAATCGACATGACCCAAATGGCGATTGCCACAAATAAGTTGCACTATCGTTATCAACTCTGCATCTTTTGGTTTCCACACTATGAACATGTGTATCACTACTATCGAGATTCAATAAGAATAGACCACTCTTCAAGGGTGCATGACCATAAAAGATATTACTCATATAAATAGAACAACCATTATTCTCTGATTTAAATGAATAACCGTCTCGCATCAAAAAAGATCCAGATATAATGTTCATGCTCAACGCTGGCACCAAATAACAATTATTTAGGTCTAAAACTAATCCCGATGGTAGATGTAGAGGTAGTGTGCCGACCGCGATCACATCAACTTTGGAACCATTTCCCACGCGCATCGTCACCTCGTCCTTAGCCAATCTTCGCTTAAACCGTAGTCCCTGTTTTGAGTTGCAAATATTAGCAACAGAACCATTATCAAATACCCAGGTGCTACTGCGAGCATTAGTAAGGTACACATCAATAACATGTATATCACAGATACCTTTGTTCACTTTGCCATCCTTCTTATCCGCCAAATACTTGGGGCAGTTCCGCTTCAAATGTCGATCTACTTGCAGAGAAGCACTCGGTTTGAGCTTAGGTCCAGACTTGGGTTTCTTCTCTTGAGCAGCAACTTGCTTGCCGTTCTTTTTAAAGTTCCCCTTCTTCTTCCCTTTGCCCTTTTTCTTGAAACTGGTGGTCTTGTTAACCATCAACACTTGATGCTCCTTCTTGATTTCTACCTCTGCAGCTTTTAGCATTGCAAAGAGCTCGGGAATAGTCTTGTTCATCCCTTGCATATTATAGTTCATCACGAAGCTCTTGTAGCTTGGTGGCAGTGATTGGAGAATTTTGTCAATGACACTATCATCAGGAAGATTAACTCCTAGTTGAATCAAGTGATTATTATACCCAGACATTTTGAGTATGTGTTCACTGACAGAACTATTCTCCTCCATCTTGGAGCTATAGAACTTATTGGAGACTTCATATCTCTCAATCCGGGCATTTGCTTGAAATATTAATTTCAACTCCTGGAACATCTCATCTCTGTTGGAAAAGGCAGTGCCTAGGAGGCGCTTAGGCACGCCTAGGCACTAGGCAATGGCCAAACGCCTCGCCTAGGGCATAAATGGAGGTCTAGGCAGAGAGAACAAGGAATTGCCTACCCAAGTAAGAAATCATGCCACATACTGCACTGATATGCCCAACGAGTTATATTCCAATGGCAGTAGGTGTTATTAACTTATCTGTATGCCCTCAACTAATATCAACACCCATATAATAATCACAAATACACTACAAGTAAAAACTATATTACCGCCTAGGCCGCGCCTAGGGCGCTTAGGCATTGCCTAGGCACTAGGCGAAGGCCAACCGCCTCGCTTACGCCTACCACTTTTTTCAACCTTGCATCTCATATGCTCCATGATGTTCAAAACGTCGTTGAAGACCCGGTTCTAAGCCGTAAAGCATGGCACACTGAACTATCAAGTAGTCATCAGCTTTGCCCTACCAGACGTTCTTAACGTCGTCAGTTGCATCAGCAGCATGCCTGGCACCCAGCAGTGCTTCCAGGACGTAACTTTTCTGTGCAGCAATGAGGATAATCCTCAGGTTATGGACCCAGTTCGTGTAATTGCTACCATCATCTTTCAACTTTGCTTTCTCAAGGAACGCATTAAAATTCAACGGAACAACAACACGAGCCATCTATCTACAAACAAACATAGACAAGCAAAATACTATCAGGTACTAAGTTCATGATAAATTTAAGTTCAATTAATCATATTACTTAAGAACTCCCACTTAGACAGACATCTCTTTAGTCATCTAAGTGATCACGTGATCCAAATCAACTAAACCATGTCCGATCATCACGTGAGATGGAGTAGTTTCAATGGTGAACATCACTATGTTGATCATATCTACTATATGATTCACGCTCGACCTTTCAGTCTCCATGTTCCGAGGCCATATCTGTATATGCTAGGCTCGTCAAGTATGACCTGAGTATTCCGCGTGTGCAACTGCTTTGCACCCGTTGTATTTGAACGTAGAGCCTATCACACCCGATTATCACGTGGTGTCTCCGCACGAAGAACTTTCGCAACGGTGCATACTCAGGGAGAACACTTCTTGATTATTTAGTGAGAGATCATCTTAAAATGCTACCGTCAATCAAAGCAAGATAAGATGCATAAAGGATAAACATCACATGCAATCAATATAAGTGATATGATATGGCCATCATCATCTTGTGCTTGTGATCTCCATCTTCGAAGCACCGTCGTGATCACCATCGTCACCGGCGCGACACCTTGATCTCCATCGCAGCATCGTTGTCGTTACGCCATCTATTGCTTCTACGACTATCGCTACCACTTAGTGATAAAGTAAAGCAATTACAGTATGCGTTGCATTTCATACAATAAAGCGACAACCATATGGCTCCTCGCCATTGCCGATAACCGGTTACAAAACATGATCATCTCATACAATAAAATATAGCATCACGTCTTGACCATATCACATCACAACATGCCCTGCAAAAACAAGTTAGACGTCCTCTACTTTGTTGTTGCAAATTTTACGTGGCTGCTACGGGCTTTAGCAAGAACCGTTCTTACCTATGCATCAAAAACCACAACGATAGTTCGTCAAGTTGGTGCTGTTTTAACCTTCGCAAGGACCGGGCGTAGTCACACTCGATTCAGCTAAAGTGAGAGAGACAGACACCCGCCAGCCACCTTTAAGAACGAGTGCTCGTAACGATGAAACCAGTCTCGCGTAAGCGTACGCGTAATGTCGGTCCGGGCCGCTTCATCTCACAATACCGCCGAACCAAAGTATGACATGCTGGTAAGCAGTATGACTTGTATCGCCCACAACTCACTTGTGTTCTACTTGTGCATATAACATCAACGCATAAAACCTAGGCTCGGATGCCACTGTCGGGTAACGTAGTAATTTCAAAATTTTCCTACGCACACGCAAGATCATGGTGATGGCATAGCAACGAGAGGGGAGAGTGTTCGTCCACGTACCCTCGTAGACCGTAAGCGGAAGCATTAGCACAACGCGGTTGATGTAGTCGTACGTCTTCACGATCCGACCGATCCAAGCTTCGATCCAGCACACGTTCAGCTCGATGACGATCTCCGTGCTTCGATCCAGCAAAGCTCGGGAGATGAGTTTCGTCAGCACGACGGCGTGGTGACGATGATGATGCTCTACCGGCGCAGGGCTTCACCTAAACTCTGCGACGATATGACTGAGGTGGAATATGGTGGAGGGGGGCACCGCACACGGCTAAGGAATGATCCGTAGATCAACTTGTGTGTCTATGGGGTGCCCCCGCCCCAGATATAAAGGAGCAGGGGGAGTAGGCGGCCGCCAAGGAGGGCGCGCCAGGGGGAGTCCTACTCCCACGGGAGTAGGACTCCTTCTTTCCAAGTAGGAGTAGGAGAAGGGGAAAGAGGAGGAAGAGGGAAGGAAAGGGGGCGCGCCTTCCCTTGTCCTATTCGGACTAGGAAGGGGGAGGCGCGCCCCCCTCCGGCTCCTTCCCTCTTCTCCCTCGAGGCCCATATAGGCCCAATAACCCCCCGGGGGGTTCCGGTAACCTCCCGGTACTCCGATAAAATGCCGATTTCACCCGGAACGATTCCGATGTCCAAATATAGGCTTCCAATATATCGATCTTTATGTCTCGACCATTTCGAGAGTCCGTGATCACATCCGGGACTCCGAACAAACTTCGGTACATCAAAACTTATAAACTCATAATAAAACTGTCATCGTAATGTTAAGCGTGCGGACCCTACAGGTTCGAGAACTATGTAGACATGACCTAGAACTATTCTCGGTCAATAACCAATAGCGCGACCTAGATGCCGATATTGGTTCCTACATATTCTACGAGGATCTTTATCGGTCAAACCGCATAACAACATACGTTGTTCCCTTTGTCATCGGTATGTTACTTGCCCGAGATTTGATCGTCGGTATTCAATACCTAGTTCAATCTCGTTACCGGCAAGTCTCTTTACTCGTTCTGTAATGCATCATCCCATAACCAACTCATTGGTCACATTTCTTGCAAGGCTTATAATGATGTGCATTACCGAGAGGGCCCAGAGATACCTCTCCGACGATCGGAGTGACAAAACCTAATCTCGAAATACGCCAACTCAACATGTACCTTCGGAGACACTGTAGTACTCCTTTATAATCACCCGATTCGTTGTGACGTTTGGTAGTACCAAAGTGTTCCCGGTAAATGGGAGTTGCATAATTCTCATAGTTATAGGAACATGTATAAGTCATGAAGAAAGCAATAGCAGTATACTAAACGATCAAGTGCTAGGCTAACGGAATGGGTCATGTCAATCACATCATTCTTCTAATGATGTGATCCCACTAATCAAATGACAACACATGTCTATGGTTAGGAAACATAACCATCTTTGATTAATGAGCTAGTCAAGTAGAGGCATACTAGTGACCATAGGTTTGTCTATGTATTCACACATGTATCATGTTTCCGGTTAATACAGCATGAATAATAAACATTTATCATGATATGAGGAAATAAATAAGAACTTTATTATTGGCTCTAGGGCATATTTCCTTCAGGTGCCCCCTTCAGGTCCCTCCTGGCTCCAGAAATTCTCTTATTTGATATAAAAAATCCTTGGAAAGTTTCATTCCATTCCGAGAACTTTTATTTCTGCACAAAAATAACACCATGGTAGTTCTGCTGAAAACAGCGTTAGCCCGGGGTTAGTTTCATTCAAATCATGCAAATTAGAGTCCAAAACAAGAGGAAAAGTGTTAGGAAAGGTAGATACGTTGGAGACGTATCAACTCCCCCAATCTTAAACCTTTGCTTGTCCTCAAGCAATTCAGCTGATAAACTGAAAGTGAAAAAGAAAAACTTTTACGAACTCTTTTGCTCTTTTTTCATAAATAAGCTTAAACAACACCCAGGTTTTCAGCAAGGATTATAACTAACCATGTCGACAATAACTCTTAAAAATTATAGTAACTCATATCAATGACATAACAACTATAGAGCAATAATAAGATATCTCAAATAGCAACACGTTGCCAAACCAACCATGATATAATATGACAATAGTGGTATCTCGCTAGCCCTTTCTGAGACCGCAAAACATAAATGCAGAGCACCCCCAAAGTTCAAGCAGTGACTAAACATTGTAATTCATGGTAGAAAATATCCAGTCATAATGCACCCAACACTAGCTATACACAATGCATCAGCATGACAACAGTGCTCTCAGGTTCTGGCGCTTATTTGAGAAGGTGATGACACGACATAAAAGTAAATAGATAGTCCCTTCGCGGAGGGAAGCAGTGATTTGCAAAGGTGCCAGAGCTCAAGTTTTTAAAACAGAGGTAAATGATATTTTGAGACATGCACCCTTCTCATTCACTTCATGACCATCAGTTATCAATATCTTCCATGCTAAGCATGCTAGTAGCGGTTCCCAAGAGATAAAAGTAAAGGTTTACTCCCCCTCCACCAACAATCACACTCCATGGCTTCTTCGAAACAACGGGTGTCGTCTATACCAAAATCAGTCCTGGGGCGGTTTTTTTATTTGCATTTTTTAGTTCGGGACTGGGCATCCCTAATACCGCCCTTTTCTCGTGCAATGGCGAATGAATAAACACTCGACTTGAGAATAACCCGCTTAGCATGGAAGATACAGACTACCTCCCGTCGTACCATGAATGATCCAGGCACACAAAAAGGATATTTATTTGAAGTTTTTAGAGGTGGCACATGCAAATTTACTTAGGACGACAGGGTAATACCGCATATATGTAGGTATGGTGGACTCATCTGGAATAACTTGGCTTTCAGGTTTTTGATGTACAAGCAGAGTTCCAACTTAGTACAGGGGAAGGTAGCAAATAGGTTGAGAAGCGGCCAGCTAGAGAGCAACAACGGTCATGAACATGCATTATGCATAAGTCACATTGGATACCAGCATGAGTAGGATATGAACACCATGAACATAAATATCATAGAGGCTATGTTGGTTTTGATTCAACTACATGCATGAATATGTGCCAAGTCAAGCCACTCGAACATTCAGAGGAGGATACCATATCATCATACTATATCACAATGGTTTTAACGCAAAGTTGATATCCAAGATAAGTCATTATTCACTCCTAGCTACTTATGCATGGCATGAGAAACTATAATCTCTAATTGTCATTGCAAACATGTTTGATCATAATAGGCTGAATCATGGATACTAGGTTAAACATATTTACAAAAACAGAACAAGTCGAGTTCATACCCGTTTCTCTCTGCCACGGCCAGTTAATCTAATATCGTCATTATTGCATTTCACTTGCACGACCGAACGATTTGAAATAATAATAGTGCATGAGTACCGTAGACTAAGCTAGAATCTGCAAACATTTTATTCAAGAGGAGAAGACAAGGTAATATGGGCTCTTTGTTAGATCAAAAGTAATGCAAATGAGAGCCACTCAACATTTTCATCGTGGTCTTCTCCTCGGTATGACTCGATAAAAGAAAGAGAAACTCAGAGAAACACACTGAAATATCTTCTAGTTTTTGGCTTTTCGAAAGAAAGCAAACGGAAAAGGGAAAAGCAAAAACGAGAAAAAATATTTACACAGGAAAGCTCCCAACAAACAAAAGAAAAACAAGGAAATCTTTTTGTGTTTTCTTTTTAGTGCTACAACAATTTAAACAAGAAAGAAAAATCAAAAAGAAGCAAGAAACATAGTTTTGGGATTTTCTCAAAGTTTTTCAAACACATAAGAAGAAAGTAATTAAATAAATTAAACATGGATGATACAATGAAAAAATGTGGACACCGACAACTAGAATAAAATGTGTGAACATGAATGTAATGTCGGTGGGAATACGTACTCCCCCAAGCTTAGGCTTTTGGCCTAACTTGGTAATCACTCATTAGCCTGGATGGTAGTTGGCGTGGTAGCTCACAGAGGCCATCGGTGCGGATGCCTCAGCTCGTCGTGCTGCCTCCACTGCTGCGTTGTGAGCTCAAGGCTCACTCTCAAGAACTAAATATCTTCCTCTACTGTGATAGAAAAAAGAGCAGGCACAGGAAAATATGTGTGCCCAATAGAAGTTTGGTTAAAGAACAGATTATAAGTGAAGTCATGAATTTTTCCTTTGAGGATTTTATGGCTTTTAAAAGCATCAAAGTCTAAATACATGTGTGGGTGGGATAGGGTCAAAGGGCAAAGGTGAAACACCCAGCTGTCGTGCCAAACGCGTGGCATAAATTCCTGCATAGAAATAGCCACTGTTAGCGTTATGTTGTAGTCTGCGTGCAACAATCGCTGCAAGGTTATAATTCCTTTCGCCGGTGAGAGCGGCGCGTCTGAGACTCAAGTCCAGAGCACAAAGCATACTATAGTCCGGCTTGCCTACTATGCATTTTCCATTAAATAATGCGAAGTACTGAATTTCAGGAAAATGTATGCTCTTTATTCTACCTTGTGCCACTCCTCTAGTTTCACCAGAGCAAAACTAGTTAAGAATGACTCAAACTCAGACTTAGGTGGCTCATCGAGTGAACCCCATAATGGGATTTTGCAGAGGTGATCAAACCTTTCTAGAGAAATGGTAAATGGATTATCATAAAGTTTAAAAGACACCATGGACTCATGGGGAAAGAATTTAAATTCTTCGACAAATGATTCGGTGAGGATGAGGTGTTGATCGCACTTATCTGAAATGTAGGGAGCGAGCTCGGCATTGTGAACTAATTGCTCAAATTCCTCCTTAATACCAACTCTCACCATGTAATCGTCGCATGGCCATAACCATGTTTTGGTGGTGGCACTTTGAATGGACTTTTCGCTTGGTTCAGCATAGGACTGGCGAACGGAGCTGCTGCTAGAGGATGCCTCCGAGGATTTCCTCCTCGAAGAACTCCTTCCAAAGAAGCTCATAATGTTCGCGTATAATTTTCTGAAAATTTTTGGTCATGAAAAATTTGTTAACAAAACTTCACAAAATTGATAACAACTACTGATAGGAATGTATAGAGGCCATAGGAAGCATTCAGACTACTTAGAACTCTAAGAATTCAACATGCAAGCTCATCTACAACGGCACCAATAGTAGCTAATTATTCTAAATATAAACCACTAAAACAAAAACTAATTGGACACATGGAGGAGTCACATACCAAGCAACAAAACCCCGACACAGTTTCGGAAATGGAGCTTCGAGCAAAGAGATCAAAATCCGCGGTTTCGGAGGCAAGAACACGAGAGAGAGTGGTAGTGTTTTTTTGTGTGAATGGAGTGGTGTGGGAGGAAGAAGTAAGTGAGGGGGCCCACTAGGTGGGTGGCACCCACCAGGGCGCGCCCAGGTGGGCTGTGCCCACCTGGTGCACCTTCCTCTGATATTATTTGCACCAAAAATTCATAAATATTCAGAAAAAATCATATTAGATTTTCAGAGCATTCTGAGAACTTTTATTTTTGGGTCTTTTTTATTGCACGAAAAAAGCAGAAAAGAGATAAAGCATTTTATTTTATTTTATTTAACTAATAAAAACAGAAAACAAAAGGTAGGGACAGAAGGTAGTGCTTACTAAATTCATCAACTTCATACCTCTCAAAAATGTTCCATTAATAAGGTTGATCAAGTCTTATTAACAACCACTTTCGATTAGCACGCAACCGAAGAACTTTCGTAAATCACTAAGTTGCCTCAATGGGGATATGAATGTCCCCAACAATAAGCATTTCATATTTCCTTTTGACAGTAGGTAGAGGTAGTTGAAAGCTTCCAATAGTGATTATCGGAGATTTTTCAATAACATTAATACCATTCACTTGGAATTGTTTCTTCGGGAAGTGCATTGTATGCTCATTACCATTGATATGAAAAGTGACCTTGCTTTTATGGCAATCAATAACAGCCCCTCCTTTATTCAAGAAGGGTCTACCAAGGATAATCGACATGTTTTCATCCTCGGGCATCTCAAGTATAACAAAGTCAGTCAAAATAGTAACATTAGCAACAACAATGGGCACATCCTCCCAAATACCGATAGGTATGGCAATTGATTTATCAGCCATTTGCAAAGATATTTCAGTAGGTGCGAGTTTATTCAAATCATGTCTTTTATATAATGAGAAAGGCATAACACTAACACCAGCTCCCAAATCACATAGAGCAGTTTTCACATAGTTTCTTTTGATGGAGCAAGGTATAGTTGGTATTCCCGAATCTCCAAGTTTCTTGGGTACTCCATCTTTAAAAGTGTAACTAGCAAGCATAGTGGAGATTTCAGCTTCTAGTATTTTTCAATTATTAGTGATGATGTCTTTCATATACTTTGCATAAGGAGGCATTTTCAAGATATCAGTCAAGCGAGTGCGCAAAAAGACTAGCCTAATCATTTCAGCAAAGCGTTCAAACTCTTCATCATCTTTCTTTTTAGTTGACTTAGGTGGAAAGGGCATAGGCTTTTGAACCCATGGTTCTCTTTCCTTTCCATTTTTCTAGCAACAAAGTCTCTTTTATCATATCTTTTATTCTTAGGTTGTGGGTTATCAAGATCAACAGCTGGTTCTATCTCAACATCATTATCTGGTTCTTTATCATCAGGTTGAGTGTTTTCATGAACCTCATCATTATCTTTTTCATTATCAAAAGGTAAGTGTTCATTACCAGATTGAGTTCCAGCATCAAAGATAGAAACTTTATTATCATTATCAGGAGGTTTTTCTATTTCAGGTTCACTAGAGACAGGCAAAGTCTTATCATTTTTCTTCTTCTTTGTCGGTGTACTAAAGTTGGGGGGCACCTTAGCACCCCGAACTTGTGCACGGGCAGTCGTAGCACCCTGCGGCAAGGCTCGCCTGACGCCCGGCAGGGCTCCCCACCACTCCTTGCCACTGCCATTCAAGAACAAAGTACCAGCCCAGAAAACGAAGGCCCCGGCAAGAGGAGCTTGCCGGGAGGGCTAACCATGGCATCACCAGAAAACTTGCCACGGCGCCCCGCGCGCCCCGGCAAGTTCCAGTGGCCGGCAAGCTTGCCGGCATGACAAAGGGAACGCGGCAAGGCACCTGCCGCGGCAAGGCTGCCACCCAACTCCGGCGCACCCTGTGACGCGTCATCACCAGGCCGCCCCAAGAGCACGTGGCGGGATACTACGCAACCATGCAGAGCGAGGTGGCAAACGGAGCTGACAGAGGCGCCGTCATGGCACCCGGAGGCTCACCAAACGGTCACTCCACTTGCACTGTTGGGCGACCGGACGGGCATTTAATGCCCTTGTCCCCTGCCGTCGAGTTAGGTAGAACCTTTGTTGTCATCTGTTGTACCAACCTGCGCTTTTAAGTTTCTACCCCTCTTCCACGCTGCCACCTGTGGGTACCCCCTTCAGATTATAAAAGGGAGGCCCATGCGCACGTAGAAGGGGTTCGGTTCATTCGACACCCGCATCACCATATGCTCGCGCGTTCGAGCTAGATTCTATAACAACTCAGAGCAGCAGTAGGGGTGTTATCTCCCCGGAGAGCCCCGAAGCTGGGTAAAGATCGCCCGTCTCCCCGCGCGTGCTCGACCTCGATCTACTCTGCGCGCGGCCCTCGCTCCCCCGCCGAACCAGAAGGGGCCCCCGAGTGCCCCATAGGTGCTCGAGGCCACGGATACGCGTCCGGACCCCGACATCTTTGGCGCGCCAGGTAGGGGGGCGTCGAGGTCGTGAGCATCTGATCCGTTATCCACGCGCACTACATCAGCGTCATCGTCAACATGCCACCGAAGAAGAAGCCTTCGGAGGTGGCCGCTCCGTCTACATCAACTCTACCGCCACCGCCGGAGCAAGCAGGCGGTGAGGTGGACGCCGGCGGGGCAGCGGGTGCCGCCGGTGGGTCTCGTGTCGTCACCAGATCCAAGAACAAGGCCCCGCAAGCGTCGGCGACGGTGCAGACGCCGCGCCCGTCCCAAGAAGTTCAAGGCCAACAACGCCCCGGTGCTCCCAGCACCGTGCTCGCGTTGGAGTAAGGCCAATCCGGTGGGTCGCAGGACGCTCGCGGGCAGCATGCACGA
The DNA here is from genome assembly GCA_021437245.1 of Aegilops speltoides. Taxonomy (NCBI): domain Eukaryota; kingdom Viridiplantae; phylum Streptophyta; class Magnoliopsida; order Poales; family Poaceae; genus Aegilops; species Aegilops speltoides. Next base: position 60,237,713 of record CM038144.1, on the reverse strand, counting down.
ACGCATGCTGGTGCGAGTGAAGTACGGTCGCCTGGACGGGGTGTTGCTCCTCCCAACCCGATTGGGAGTCCGAGCACGTCTCGCTCCTCGCGCCGCCCATCACCACCGCTGCCCAAGACTGCAGAGGAAGCGCTGGCCCGAGCCCAGCTGCTTCTAGACTTCCCTCCAGCGCCACACAAAATCGACGACTGGAGGATGGCCATACACAGCCTCGTCAGCTTCGCCAATGGCGACAAACCCCGGCGACCGAGTGCGTTGAGGGCCCGACAAGACGCCCCGGCGCAGGACGGCGCCGACAGGACCGCTGGGGGTGCCGCTTCCGTGCGCTCCCAGCCCCACAGGCCGAGATCACCAGCTCGCCGGACCAACCTTGACGCCGACTCCACCGCGTCATCGGACCCGCGAACTCGCCGGGATCAGCGCCACGTTCTCCAAGAACGGCAATGCGAAGACGCCAGACCTTTTCGAAGCGCCGGAGAGAAGCGCGGCGTCAATCGACCAGCGCGGGCTCATTGCCGACGCCAAGACGCACCGGAGAACCAGCGACTTGTCAGATGCGGCAGGTTGCCCTGCGTTCACCCGCGAGCTGCGGCAAGTCCAGTGGCCCAAAACTAAAAACTTCAAGCCAGATGTGCCCGAGAAGTATGATGGCAGGATACACCCGTCGGAGTTCCTCAGCATCTACACCATCGCGGTGCAGGCTGCCGGAGGGCGCGACGAGAAGATCCTCGCCAACTACTTCCCGTTGGTACTCAAGCCCAACGTCAGATCTTGGCTCATGCACTTGCCGGACGGCTCCACCTCTTCATGGGCGGACCTGTGTCATCAGTTTGTCGGCACCTTCACGGGCGGCCACAAGCCTCATGGCCAGGAAAGTGACCTCCATTTACTCATCCAGAAGGAGGGGGAGCCCCTGCGCAAGTATATACAAAGATTCAGCCAGGTGCAGCGCAACATTCCCGACGTCCACCCTGTCGCGGTTATCAGCGCGTTTCATCAAAACGTGCGTAACCGCAGGATGAGGGAGGAGATGGCGATGATAAAGATCAGAGATGTCAGCGAGCTCTACGCTCTCGCCGACAAGTGTGCACGGGCTGAAGAGGGGAGGAAAATCCCCGGAGAAGTTGCCGGAGCAGAAGGATCTGACAGCGAGGACGCCGCCCCGACAAGAAGGAACCGGAGGCGGAACAATAGGAAAAGGAAAGCTAAGGATGTGCTAGCTGTTGAGCATTCCGGCAATGGAGGCGGCTTCGACAAAGCCAAGACCGACGACTCCGGCGAGGTTGTAGCGGCCGCCGACAAGCAGGACGGCTCCGGCAAGCGTTATTGCAAGATCCACCGCACTAAAGGCCACGACCTCCAAACCTGCAAAAATGTAGAGCAGATGGCGGAGCTGCAGAAAGCTGAGTATGAGCGCCGCGATAAGGAGAGAGCCCAGGGAGGTGGCGAAGGATCCGGCAAGAAGCTTCCCGCCCGGGGAGGAAGCCGCGGCAAGGCTAAGGCGCGGCAAGGAGATAGGCCTCCCCGTGGCCGCGACAAGGAAGAGGAGGAAGATGAAAATGATGAGATGGAGGAAGATGAGACTGAGGATCAAGAGTTTCAGAAAGCGACAGAGGTATTGTGCATCGACGGCGGCGCCTCCCTGCACACCTCGCACCGCCAACTCAAGCGATGGGTGCGAAGTGAATGCAGCGTGAGCCGTCTGTCGCCGCAGCCTCTCAAGTGGTCCAAGACGCCCTCGTCTTCGACGTTGAGGATCACCCGACCGCATCACGTGGTCGGGTGCTTGCCGCTGTTGGTCTCACCAACGATCCGCAACCTCAAGGTCACGAAGATGTTGGTTGACGGCGGGCCGGCTGAACCTGATTTCCTCCGCGGTGCTCAAGAAGCTCCAGATCCCGACAATGAGCTTGAAGAGACCGGCACCTTCCAAGGAATAAATCCGGAAGGACCCAACCTAAGGGAAGATCACACCGCCGGTGACGCTCGCGCGAGCTGAACTTCAGATCGAGAGGGTCACATTCGACGTGGCTGATATCCCTTTACCCTACAATGGGATACTTGGCGACCCTTTTCGCCAAGTTCATGCCAGCCTCTCACCACGCGCACAATGTGCTCAAGATGCCTGCCCCGATGAGCATCATTTCTATCCAAGGCGACAAGAAGGATGCACTCATCTGCGCCGACAAGATATACCGGGAAGCAGCTGCTGCGGCAGAGCGCGAGCCACTTGCCGCTGAAGCTCCCCGGGGGAACAAGAAGACCAAGTCCGGCAAGGACAGCTCTGGTGCTCACTCCGGCAGGCGCATCTCCCCGGAGCGCTGCGCTACCGTCGAGGGCGCGCCATCGAGCTCCACCGGCAAGTGCGAGAAGGCGGAGACAGACCAGCCGAAGACTAAGCCCGATGAGGACGGCTCCGGCTCTGGCGCACACTCTGGCAGGCGCATCTCCCCGGAGCACCACGCTGTCGTCGAGGACACGCCATCGAGCTCCACCAAGCAGTCCACCGGCCAGTAGGGCAGAGAAAGATGCCAAGCTTCGAACTTTTGGGTCGTATTCCCTGAAAATCCATACCCTGTATGCAGAACCTAGGCACGGGGGAGGGGGGGGGAACGAATCGTGGTTGAGTTGCGCCATTGATTCGTCTAGAGCCCGGTCGATGATAAAAGCAAGCCGCAACCAGCCCGACAAGTTCTCCCCGCCAGAGGCAACACCGCCGGCAAACCGCTGATTCCCTGCGCTCAGCAAGCGTGTTTGCGCCGGTGGATCCCCCAGCAGCGTAGGGACAAAAACATACAAGGGGAAAGGATCGGGGAAGAAGTACGGCCTCAGCGGGACGTTAAAAAAAAGAGCTAAGTCATCCGAATTTTCGCACATAGCACCCGTTAGTTCCATGTTCCTTTTATATTATGCCCTTTTGCGCGTTCGTCCTTTGTATGCAATGCCTGCACGCAGAAGGAGCCAACTCGTGGTTAAGTTGCGTCCTTGCTTTGTTTCCGAGCCTGCTCAACAACGCAAGTGCACTGCAACTGGCCCGAGAAGGTTTCTTGCCGGAAACAACACCGCCAGGTGGCTACCGATGTCCGTGCATCGAGAAGTGTGTTAGTGCCGGCAAGTTCCCTAGAAGCGTAGGGTAAAAACGCACAAAGGACATAACGGGTAGAGGGCGTAACGTAACAAGCCTTGCCGTAAGGCGCCCTTCGTATGAGAAACTTGTGCGCGGAGGAGCCAACTCACGGCTGAGTTGCGTCCTCGATTTGTTTCCGAGTCCGCTCAACAAATCGAGTGCACTGCAGCTGGCCCGAGAAGGTTTCTTGCCGGAGAAAACACCGCCAGCAGGCTGCTGATGTTCCGTACTCAGCAAGTGTGTTAGCACCGGCAAGTTCCCTAGCAGCGTAGAGTATAAACGTACGAAGGGCAAAGCACGGCATCGTATTGCGAAGTCGCACAAAAAAAGAATTTATATTCATATACATGTAAATAATGAAATTATTGCAGACCTATCTCAGCTGTCCTCATGGCCGTAATTGCAGTAAACCAGAAGAATGCCCCTGCCCCGGCAAGCCAACTTTGCTGGGGGCTGCAAGTACCAGAGACCCTCCATAAGCGGGCGGGGCCCCGGCCGTCATGGCAAGGTCGTCGGCGAGGGCTAAAAGCACGCCGAGATCTGGATCGGCGGGGCAGAGCTGCGAAGCTGCGAGGCCAAGGTTCCTCCCCAACAAGCTAATATCACCGGGGGGCTGAGGAGTCAGATAAGTTTTTCATCCCTCGTCATGCATCCTCTTATGGACCGGGGAAGGCGAGGCTGCGTCCTTGAACGAGCGTGTCTTGTAAAACCCATGCGCGGAGGAGTTGAAGTCGTGGCCCGATTCGCCCTTGGTTTGTTTCGAGTCCGCTCAACAAACACAAGTGCGCCAAGCCCGGCCCGGCAAGGTCGCTGCGGAAGCAACACCGCCAGCAGGCTGCTAATGTCCCGCACTCAGCAAGCGTGTTCGCGCCGGCAAGTTCCCCGAAAGCGTAGGATGGGAGCATACAAGGCACGAAATCAAGTAAAAGACTCTGTCCGACAAGCGTTCCCCTCTTTTCATTAAAAACATCCCAGTTTAGTACAAGTCCATGGAGGATGAAAAACATGATAGAGAGGATTACATGTTTTAAATGCAACTAAGGCCCAATGGCTTACAAATTGAAAGATAAGATGCCCATAATCCCTCTCCTGTTTCTCTGTTCAGGAGTTCAGGAGGTAGGTCAAGGAGGCCCCGGCGAGAAAAGCTCGCCGGGAAGGGCAAAAGGGGCGCCTAGGAGAGCTACGGGCGCCAGAAGACACCAAGAGAACTTCCCGGGGGCCGGCCAGGAGCTTGGCGGAGACGGAGGCGCCGGAGGCAGAGCTTGAAGACGGGGTGGTGGGACGCCGGCCTGCCGACGAGGCTCTCGCCTGGTACTCGATTTGACGGCCTTGCCGCCACCCTCTTCCTCTTCCGCAGCCTCCCACGCCGGCCGCCCAAGGAGACGGCCCGGGGAGTTGAAGGCGGCGACCGGATGATGGGGTCGCCGGTGGCGTCGAGGCAGCGTCCGACGCCTAGTCGGACCCGCCATCCTCGTCGTCGTCGCTGTCGCTCCCTCCTCGTCACTCTCGCTCGAGGAGGGACCTTCGCATCGGAGGAGCTGTCCACACAGATCTCGCCCGGGTCCCGAGTCCGGAAAACCTTGACGGCGAGAAGGTCACCTCCATTAGCTTGAAATGGAGGGTAAACCCCGCCGTCAAGCTGTGGATGCTGGCGAACGTCTTCCACCTCGTTCAAGTACATCATGCGGGGCTGGGGACACGACACTCACCCGAGTGCCGCTGATCCCGCAGCCCCTCATGCGCAACTCCATCACCTCGGGCGGATCCGGTTCCATCGCGCTCGCGAACGGGGCCGGCAGCCGGAGGCGGCGACGAGGCGCTCGGCACAGCTTGATGAAGAACTCCCAGGGATCGTCTCCGGTATGGACCACCTCGAGGAAAGGAGTCTCCGGCGGAGACGGGGGAGGCACATCGCCCCGGCCGCCTCTCCCCCGACCGCCTCGACCACGCCCTCGGCCCCGTCCGCGGCCTCGCCCCCTCCCTCTCCCCCTTGTGGCCGGCTCCGCCGCCACAAGTGCGGGATAGGAAGAGGTGCGCTGCCTGGAGGCAACCCTTGCCGCCACCGTGGAAGGACCAGGATTCCCTCCCTCCATGGCAGATGGGAGGAAGAGTAACGGGAGTTGAAGACGAAGGGAAGAGAGGAAGTGTGAGACTATCGTACCCACCTTCCGCCCCTTTTAAAGGGGCAAGGTGGGGGCTCGACCGCCCCGCCCGGCCAATCAGAAAGCGAGGAGGGCAGAGGAGTGGGGCCGACTCACCATCTCCGCCCGTGACGGCTCGGTCTCCCACCTTCGCCGCCCACGACCCCCATGCATGAAGGCTGTGTGGCGAGTGAGCGGGGCCGGAGCGATGGGTGAAGTGACCTCGCCCTGCACCACGATCACGGGGGTGGATGCCCTAAAAACCACGCGCGCCGCCCGCGTCTCCCACGACGCCGCAATCGACGCGCGCCGTTACAGGAGAGCGCGGTGGGCGGAAAGCCGTTCTTTGTCAGGCGAACTTCGGGCCACGTGTGCCGTGCAGATTGTCTTGGGCCTGGCCCAACAATGCTCGGCACCGTGTCCGCCCAGCCCGGGGCTCCTGTCGGTGTACTAAAGTAGGGGGGCACCTTAGCACCCCGAACTTGTGCACGGGCAGTCGTAGCACCCCGCGGCAAGGCTCGCCTGACGCCCGGCAGGGCTCCCCACCACTCCTTGCCACTGCCATTCAAGAACAAAGTACCAGCCCAGAAAACGAAGGCCCCGGCAAGAGGAGCTTGCCGGGAGGGCTAACCATGGCATCACCAGAAAACTTGCCACGGCGCCCCGCGTGCCCCGGCAAGTTCCAGTGGCCGGCAAGCTTGCCGGCACGACAAAGGGACCGCGGCAAGGCACCTGCCGCGGCAAGGCTGCCACCCAACTCCGGCGCACCCTGTGACGCGTCATCACCAGGCCGCCCCAAGAGCACGTGGCGGGATACTACGAAACCATGCAGAGCGAGGTGGCAAACGGAGCTGACAGAGGCGCCGTCGTGGCACCCGAAGGCTCACCTAACGGTCACTCCACTTGCCTTTGTTAGGCCGGACGGGCATTTAATGCCCTTGTCCCCGCCGTCATAGTTAGGTAGGGCACCTGTTGCATCTGTTGTACCAACCTGCGCTTTTACGTTTCTACCCCTCTTCCCACGCTGCCACCGTGGGTACCCCTTCAGATTATAAAAGGAGGCCCATGCGCACGTAGAAGGGGTTGATTCATTCGACACCGCATCACCATATGCTCGCTGCTCGAGCTAGATTCTATAACAACTCAGAGCAGCAGAGGGGTGTTATCTCCCGGAGAGCCGAAGCTGGGTAGCGTCGCCCGTCTCCCGCGTGCTCGACCTCGATCTGCTCTGCGCGCGGCCCTCGCTCCCCCGCCGAACCAGAAGGGGCCCCCGAGTGCCCCATAGGTGCTCGAGGCCACGGATACGCGTCCGGACCCCGACATTCTTTTTCTTTCTAGAAGGATCAGGTGTAGTGGTGTTGTTTCTTTGTGAATCCTGTTCAATTCTCTTTGGGTGTCCCTCAGGATAAAGTGGTTCCTAAGTCATTTCACCTCCTCTAGTTGCTACTCTAACAGCAAAGTCACTTATATATTATTGTTCATTTCATCAAGTAACTCTCTTTGAGATTTAGCAACTTGTTCTAATTGAGTTTGAACCATAGAGGCATGTTTTCCTACACCTCTAACATCATTTGAGATTCTAAATAACAAGTCACTTAAGCGAGCAATCATATCAGAATTGTATTTCAATTGTTTCATAACATTTGCATTGAAGTGATCTTGCTTTCTAATGTAATTATCAAACTCATAAAGGCATTGACTTGGATGTTTATTATGATGATCATCACTATCATTGAATTTCATTAAAGATTTTACCTCTACCACCTTGGGTGGTGGTGGTGCTTCAAGCCCATGTATTTCTTTGATTGGTGGTAAATTTTAACATCCTTGGCCTTAATACCTTTTTCCTTCATAAATTTCTTTGCCTCTTGCATATATTCAGGACTAAGATATAAGATACCCCTCTTCTTTGGAGTGGGTATAATAGGTGTTTCAGGAGGATTCCGTCGGTGTCAAAATCGGCAGATCTTGGGTAGGGGGTCCCAAGCTGTGTGTCTTAGGATCAATGGTAACATGGACACGGGATTTTACCCAGCTTCGGGCTCTCTCGAAGAGATAATGCCCTACATGCTGCTTTTGATTGTATTTGATGTGTATGATTACAGAGTTGATCTACCTCGAGATCATATGTTGTGGTCTAAACCCTAGAGGTATGATGAGTAATGTCATGATGATCTATCGACTAGCCTTGCCTCGGCTTATATAGTGTACCAGAGGCCTAGGATAACAAGTGTCCAAGTCGAATACGTCATTGGAGAGGAGTCCTTGCCTTGATCACCAAGTCTTGTGTAATCTTCCTCGTGTATACATCGGTTGTCCGAACTGGCCCATGACTAAACGGCCATGGGGGTCCTCGGCCCAATCCAACTAATCGGGAGACGACGTGGTGAGTACCCCGTAGTTCGGGACACCGTCAGAGTCCAATCATCATAATTTTTCAATATGCTATTCAATAATTCATCAGCTTGCCCAATAGTACATTCCCTGAAAACACAACCAACACAACTATCTAGGAAGTCCCTAGAAGCATCAGTTAGTCCATTATAGAAGATATCAAGTATTTCATTTTTCTTAAGAGGATGATCAGGCAAAGCATTAAGCAATTTGAGAAGCCTCCCCCAAGCTTGTGGGAGACTCTCTTCTTCAATTTGCACAAAGTTAAATGTTTCCTGCAAGGCAGCTTGTTTCTTATGAGAAAGGAAATATTTTTCAGAGAAGTAATAAATCATATCCTGGGGACTACACACACAACCTAGAGCAAGAGTATTGTACCAAGCTTTAGCACCACCCTTTAATGAGAACGGAAATAATTTGAGAATATAGTAATAGCGAATCTTCTCATCATGAGAAAAAAGGATAGTTATATCATTCAACTTAGTAAGATGTGCCACAACAGTTTCAGTTGCATAACCATGGAAAGGATCAGATCCAACCAAAGTGATTAACTCTGGGTCGACAGAGAATTCATAATCCTTATCAGCAATAACAATAGGTGAAGTAGCAAACTCAGGATCACATTTCATTTTAGCATTCAGAGACCTTTCTTTATACTTGCATAAAAATTTCTCTAGATCATCTCTATCCTTACAAGCAAGAATATCTCTAGTTGCCTAATCACTCATAGTATAACCTTCCGGTACCTTTGGCAATTCATATCTAGGAGGACTAGTTCTAGTAGGTGTTTCAGTATTTTCAGTTTCAAGTTCATCATTAGATTCAACAATATCACGTTGTCTTACTCTAGCAATTTGTTCATCAAGAAATTCATCTAGTGGCACATCATCATCAAGCAAGGTACTAGCATCATCATGAGTAGCATTCATAGCATAAGTAGCTGTTGGGGAACGTAGTAATTTCAAAAAAATTCCTACGCACACGCAAGATCATGGTGATGATATAGCAACGAGAGGGGAGAGTGTTGTCTACGTACCCTCGTAGACCGAAGCGGAAGCGTTGACGCAACGTAGAGGAAGTAGTCGTACGTCCTCCCGGTTCAACCGATCCAAGCACCGTTACTCCGGCACCTCCGAGTTCTTGACACACGTACAGCTCGATGATGCACCCCCGATCTCCGATCCAGCAGAGGCGTGGGGGAGTTCCATCAACCTGACGGCGTGGTGGACGATCTTGATGTTCTCTGTCGCGCAGGCTTCGCCTAAGCACCGCTACAATATGACCGAGGTGTAACATCGTGGAGGGGGCACCGCACACGGCTAAGGAACGATCTCAATGATCAACTTGTGTGTCTAGGGTGCCCCTACCCCGTGATATAAAGGAGGGAGGGAGGAGGTGGCGGCCCAGGGGGGCGCCATAGGGGGGAAACCTACTCCAAGTAGGTTTCCTCCTTTCCTAATCCAAGTTGGAGGGGGAAGGAAGGAGTAGTAGTAGTAGGAAGGAAGAGGGGGAAGGAGAGAAGGAAAGGGGGGGCCGGCCCCCTTCCCAATTCGGATTGGGCTTGGGGGGCGCCCCTCCTTGCTCCTTCTCCTCCTTCCAATATGGCCCAATAAGGCCCATATACTTACCGGGGGGGTTCCGGTAACCTCCCGGAGCTCCGGTATATTCCCAAACTCTCCCGGAACCTTTCCGGTGTCCAAATATATCCGTCCAATATATCAATCTTTATGTCTCGACCATTTCGAGACTCTTCGTCATGTCCGTGATCATATCCGGGACTCCGAACAAACTTCGATACATCAAAATACATAAACTCATAATATAACTGTCATCGAAACCTTAAGCGTGCGGACCCTACGGTTTGAGAACAATGTAGACATGACCGAGACACATCTCTGGTCAATAACCAATAGCGGGACCTGGATGCCCATATTGGTTCCTACATATTCTACGAAGATCTTTATCGGTCAAACCGCATGACAACATACATTGTTCCCTTTGTCATCGGTATGTTACTTGCCCGAGATTCGATCGTCGGTATCCAATACCTAGTTCAATCTCGTCACCGCAAGTCTCTTTACTCGCTCAGTAATGCATCATCCGTAACCAACTCATTGGTCACATTGCTTGCAAGGCTTATAATGATGTGCATTACCGAGAGGGCCCAGAGATACCTCTCCGACAATCGGAGTGACAAAACCTAATCTCGAAATACGCCAACTCAACATGTACCTTCGAGACACCTGTAGTACTCCTTTATAATCACCCGATTCACGTTGTGACGTTTGGTAGTACCCAAAGTGTTCCTCCGTAAGCGGAGTTGCATAATCTCATAGTTACAGGAACATGTATAAGTCATGAAAAAGCAATAGCAACATACTAAGCGATCAAGTGCTAAGCTAACGGAATGGGTCAAGTCAATCACATCATTCTCCTAATGATGTGATCCCGTTAATCAAATGACAACTCTTTTGTCCATGGCTAGGAAACATAACCATCTCGATAAACGAGCTAGTCAAGTAGAGGCATACTAGTGACACTATGTTTGTCTATGTATTCACACATGTATTATGTTTCGGTTAATACAATTCTAGCATGAATAATAAACATTTATCATGAAATAAGGAAATAAATAATAACTTTATTATTGCCTCTAGGGCATATTTCCGTAAGTCTCCCACTTGCACTAGAGTCAATAATCTAGTTCACATCGCCATGTGATTTAACACCAATATTCATATCTCAGATATGATTAACACCCATAGTTCACATCATCATGTGACCAACATCCAAAGGGTTTACTAGAGTCAATAATCTAGTTCACATCGCTATGTGATTAACACCCAAAGAGTACTAAGGTGTGATCATGTTTTGCTCGTGAGAGAAGCTTAGTCAACGGGTCATCACATTCAGAGCCGTATGTATTTTGCAAATATTTTATGTCCGAATGTTCGCACGGAGCTACTCTAGCTAATTGCTCCCACTTTCAATATGTATCCAGGTTGAGACTTAGAGTCATCTGGATCAGTGTAAAAGTTCGCACTGATGTAACTTTTACAACAAACTCTTTTATCACCTCCATAATCGACAAACATCTCCTTAGTCCTTACTAAGGATATTCTTGACCAATGTCCAGTGATCTACTCCTAGATCACTATTGTACTCTCTTGCCAAATTCATAGCAAGGTATACAATAGGTCTGGTACATAGCATAGCATACTTTATAGAACCTATGACTAAGGCATAGGGAATGACTTTTCATTCTCTTTCTATTTTCCGCTGTGGTCGGGATTTGAGTCTTACTCAATTTCATACCTTTGCAACACAGGCAAGAACTCTTTCTTTGACTGTTCCATTTTGAACTATTTCAAAATCTTGCCAAGGTATGTACTCATTGAAAATCTTATCAAGCGTCTTGATCTATCTCAATAGATCTTGATGCTCAATATGTAAGTAGCTTTTACTGAGGTCTTTTCCTTTTAAAGAACTCCTTTAAAACACTCCTTTATGCTTTGCAGAAAAATTCTACATCATTTCTGATCAACAATATGTCACTCACATATACTAATCAAAAAGGCTGTAGTGCTCCCACTCAATTTATTGTAAATACAGGCTTCATCGTAAGTCCATATAAAACTATATGCTTTGATCAACTTATCAAAGCGTATATTCCAACTCCGAGATGCTTGCACCAGTCCATAGATGGATCATTTGGAGCTTGCACATTTTGTTAGCACCTTTAGGATTGACAAAACCTTTTGGTTGCATCATATACAACTCTTCTTTAATAAATCCATTAAGGAATGCAGTTTTGACATCCATTTGCCAGATTTCATAAAATGTGGCAATTGCTAACATGATTCAGACAGACTTAAGCATCGATACGAGTGAGAAAATCTCATCGTATTCAACACCTTGAACTTGTTGAAAACCTTTCACAACAAGTTGAGCTTGGTAGATAGTAACACTACTATCAGTGTCCGTCTTCCTCTTGAAGATCCATTCATTTAACATGGCTTGCTGATCATCGAGCAAGTCAATCAAAGTCCATACTTTGTTGTTATACATGGATCATATCTCAGATTTTATGGCCTCAAGCCATCTCGCGGAATCTGGGCTCATCATCGCTTCCTCATAGTTCGTAGGTTCATCATGGTCTAGTAACATGACTTCCGAACATGATTACTACACCACTCAGTGCGGATCTTACTCGGAAGACCTACGAGGTTCTGTAGTAACTTGATCTGAAGTTTCATGATCAATATCATTAGCTTCCTCACTAATTGGTGTATTTGTCACAGGAACTGATTTCTGTGATGAACTACTTTCCAATAAGGGAGCAGGTATAGTTACCTCATCAAGTTCTACTTTCCTCCCACTCACTTCTTTCGAGAGGAACTTCTTCTCTAGAAAGGATCCATTTTTAGCAACGAATATCTTGCCTTCGGATCTGTGATACAAGGTGTACCCAACAATTTCCTTTGGGTATTCTATGAAGACGCACTTCTCCGATTTGGGTTCGAGCTTATCAGGATGAAACTTTTTCACATAAGCATCGCAGCCCCAAACTTTAAGAAACGACAACTTGGGTTTCTTGCTAAACCACAGTTCATATGGTGTCGTCTCAACGGATTTAGATGGTGCCCTTTTAACGTGAATGCAGCTGTCTCTAATGCATAACCCCAAAAACGACAATGGTAAATCAGTAAGAAACATCATATATCGCACCATATCCAATAAAGTACGATTACAACGTTCGGACACACCATAATGTTGTGGTGTTCCAGGTGGCGTGAACTGTGAAACTATTTCACATTGTTTTAGTTGAAGACCAAACTCGTAACTCAAATATTCGTCTTTGCGACCAGATCGCAGAAACTTTATTTTCTTGTTACGATGATTTTTCCACTTCACTCTGAAATTCTTTGAACCTTTCAACTATTTCAGACTTATGTTTCATCAAGTAGATATACCCATATCTGCTCAAATCATCTTGTGAAGGTCAAAAAATAACGATACTTGCCACGAGCTTTCATACTCATTGGTCTGCATACATCAGTATGTATCGTTTCCAATAAGTCAGTAGCTCATTCCATTGTTCCGAAGAACGGAGTTCTAGTCATCTTGCCCAAAAGGCATGGTTCGCAAGCATCAAATGATTCATAACCAAGTGATTCTGAAAATCCATCTTTATGGAGTTTCTTCATGCGCTTTACACCGATATGACCCAAACGGCAGTGCCACAAATAAGTTGCACTATCTTTATTAAGTTTGCATCTTTTGGCCTCAATATTATGAATATGTGTATCACTACGATCGAGATCCAACAAACTATTTTCATTGGGTGTATGACCATTGAAGGTTTTATTCATGTAAACAGAACAACAATTATTCTCTGATTTTAAATGAATAACCTTATTGCAATAAACATGATCAAATCATATTCATGCTCAACGCAAACGCCAAATAACATTTATTTAGGTTTAACACTAATCCCGAAAATATAGGGAGTGTGCGATGCTGATCATATCAATCTTGGAACTACTTCCAACACTCATCGTCACTTTCCCTTCAACTAGTCTCTGTTTGTTCTGTAACTCCTGTTTCGAGTTACTAATCTTAGCAACCGAACAAGTATCAAATACTCAGGGGCTACTATAAACACTAGTAAGGCACACATCAATAATCTCTATATCAAATATACCCTTGTTCACTTTGCCATCCTTCTTATGCACCAAATATTCAGGGCATTTCCGCTTCCAGTGACCATTTCCTTTGTAGTGTAAACACTCAGTTTCAGGCTATGGTCCAGCTTTGGGCTTCTTCGCAGGAGTTACAACTTGCTTGTCTTTCCACTTGAAGTTCCCTTTCTTTCCCTTTGCCCTTCTCTTGAAACTAGTGGTCTTGTCAATCATCAACACTCGATGGTATTTTCTTGATTTCTACCTTCGTTGATTTCAACATCACGAAGAGCTCGGGAATCGTTTTCGTCATCCCGTGCATACTATAGTTCATCTCAAAGTTCTAGTAACTTAGTGATGGTGACTAGAGAATTCTGTCAATCACTATCTTATCTGGAAGATTAACTCCCACTTGATTCAAGCGATTGAAGTACCCAGACAATCTGAGCACATGCTCACTAGTTGAGCGATTCTCCTCCATCTTTTAGCTTTAGAACTTGTTGGAGACTTCATATCTCTCAACTCGGTATTTGCTGGAAATATTAACTTCAACTCTGGAACATCTCATATGGTCCATGACGCTCAAAACATCTTTGAAGTCCCGATTCTAAGCCGTTTAAGCATGGTGCACTAAACTATCAAGTAGTCATCCTTTTGAGCTAGCCAAACGCTCATAACATCGCATCCGCTCCTCGCAATAGGTTTGTCACCTAGCGGTGCATTAAGGACATAATTCTTTCAGGCAGCAATGAGGATAAACCTCACATCACGGATCCAATCCGCATCATTGCTACTAACATCTTTCAACACAGTTTTCTCTAGGAACATATCAAAATAAACATATGAAAGCAACAACGCAAGCTATTGATCTACAACATAATTTGCAAAATACTACCAGGACTAAGTTCATGATAAAATTAAGTTCAATTAATCATATTACTTAAGAACTCCCACTTAGACAGACATCTCTCTAGTCATCTAAGTGATCACGTGATCCAAATCAACTAAACCATGTCCGATCATCACGTGAGATGGAGTAGTTTCAATGGTGAACATCACTATGTTGATCATATCTACTATATGATTCACGCCGACTTTCGGTCTCCGTGTCCCGAGGCCATATCTGTATATGCTAGGCTCGTCAAGTTTAACTCGAGTATTCGCGTGTGCAACTGTTTTGCACCGTTGTATTTGAACGTAGAGCCTATCACACCCGATCATCACGTGGTGTCTCAAAGACGAAGAACTTCCATAAGTGCATACTCGGGAGAACACTTCTTGATAATTAGTGAGAGATCGTCTTAAAATGCTACCGTCAAACAAAACATAATAAGATGTATAACAGATAACCATCATATGCAATCAAAATATGTGACATGATATGGCCATGATCATCTTGCGCCTTTGATCTCCATCTCCAAAGTACTGTCATGATCTCTATCGTCACCGGCACGACACCATGATCTTCATCATCTTGATCTATATCAATGTGTCGTCACATGGTGTAACGCCCCGGATCCGATGCGCCAGGTGTCCGCCAGTTATTTGCCGTTGTTGCCATGTCATTGCTTGCGTGTTGCATTTCACCATGTCATCATATGCATTTCATATCATGTCATCAGGTGCTTTGCATTCGCATACGTGTTTGTCTCATGCATCCGAGCATTTTCCCCGTTGTCCGTTTTGCAATCCGGCACTCCTATGTCCTCCGGCGTCCCCCTTTTGCCTCTTCTCTTGTGCGGGTGTTAAACTTTCTCAGAATGGCCCGAGGTTTGCAAGGCGGCCTTGGTATAGCCCCGGTAGACCGCCTGTCAAGTTTCGTGCCATTTGGAGGTCGTTTGATACTCCAACGGTTAACCGGGTAACCGCAAAAGCCCTCTTTGTTTGCAGCCCAACACCCCTTCCAAAGTGGCCCAAAACCCATCTAACTCCCCTCCATGCTCTCGGTCGTTCGATCACGATCGCGTGGCCGAAAACCGCTCCTCATTTGGACTCTCCTAGCTCCCTCTACCTATATAAAGGCCCTCCCCTTCCATTTTCGCGGTGCAAACCCTAGCAAACTCCTCCCCGCGCCGCCGGACATGTCCGCCCGCGCCGGACACGTCCAGCCTCCACGTCGCTCCGACGAATCGGAGGCCGCCACGTCAGCGCCGCCGCCTCCATGCCCAGTCCCGCGCCGCCACCTATCTCGCGCCGCCGTCCTCGCCAGAGCCGAGGCCCGCCGCCCAGGCGATCTGGGCGCAGCTGAGCCCCGCGCACTTCATGGGAGTTCTGGCTGCGCCGCCGCCCGCCGCCGCTGGGCTCCTCCGGCCCCTCTGCCGCTGCCGTCCGTCGCGGCCTTGCGCCGCTTCGCCGCCGGCGCAAGCCCGTCCGCGCCGCCGCCGAGTGCGCCGCCGCATGGCGCGCGCGCTTCAGCTCCAGAGCCTCCGCCGCCCTCTCGGCCACGGCCCGGCCATCCCGACCCGCCGCCGACCGGCGCCGCCCCGCGCCCCGGAGCCGGCCCCTCCGGCCAGATCCGGCAAGGGACCCGCCGGATCCGCCCTTCCCCGGCGCCCCCGACCTCTCCCTCGTCCTCTCCGGCAGCTCCTCCGGCGAACCCCGACGTGCATCAATATCCGTGCATCCTCAGGTTGATCCCCCCGTTTTGAGTAAGTCCCAGAAATTTTACATTCTAGACCCATATTCATCGCATCACATCTCTGTATCCGTAGCTCCGTTTTGCGCGTGTAATATGTCAAATTGTTCGTCTCGATGAGTACTTCATTCCATTCCATTGCATCATTTTCATTTGAGCTCATCTTGATGCCCGAAATGCTGTTGGAAGAGTGCATGTTGATGCTAATCTGCTGAAACTGTTATAACTTGCTGTTTTATCATTTTTACCATGATTAATGTGTGCATCCTATGAGGTTGAGCTCTACATGAATGTTGAACTATGCCATGCCATCTTTCCAGGGGTGTTGACCATGTATTTTTGTGAGTTGTGTGCTGAGTGCATCAAGCTTGTTAAGTAGGGTAGTTGCTGTTGCTGTTTTCCTGACAGATTCTGTTATATTTTGTTGCTATGTTAACATGCTTCCACTAATCATTCTATGCATAATATGGAGATGCTCTATAAACATGTTTTGATATACATGTCATGCTCTATCGATTCATGCCCTTGGTTGCAATTATAGCCTGCTGGAACATGTTCATTTCTTGCTCCAAAGTTGCTTGAAAATGTTGCTGTCAGCCTGTTAACATTAAGTTCACTTGTTCCCATGTGTTTTCCTAGTGATCCATGCACCCTATGACCTTGCTCTTGCCATGCTTAGCTTCACAAACATGCCTTCTTACTGTTGCTTGCCTTGCCATGCCATGTTTTGCTCTGTGGTGAGTGGTTCAAGCTCACGAACATGCCTACTTATTGTTGTTCCTGCCATGTTTGAATCTGTAATATAACTTGCCATGTTTACATGGGTGCTATCATATTTTCCGTGCCCTTTTGGCTTATGGTCAGTAAGGGTCTTTCGATCTATGCAATTAGTAGATTCATGCCATGCCTTTGTTTGCCATGATAAGTTCCTGTAACATGTTGTTTGATAGCTCTAAACATTGCAACCTGATGTTATTTCTGCTAAAGTCTGAAACTGTTATTATTTGCAAGATGTCCATGTGTTTTTGAGCATGTTCTAGTGATTTCTGGAGATAGCTCAGTGTTCATGTTTTGTTATGCTTTACGTGTACTTCATGACCATGCCTTTTGTTATTATGTTGGGGTGTTGTAGCATGTTGTTTTGATGCTTGTAACATGCCTAGTTGCTGTTTTGGACAGATTGTTGTTATGACTTGTATAGTGTGTGGGTGTTGCACCGTTGCTCCGTTTTGAGTGTGTTCTATATGAAACTTGCTTGTTTTTGCATGTAGCTTCATATTATCTTGTTGCCTCCTTGTTTTGGTGTGTTTGCTTGATGTTTGTATGCATTTTACATCAATGCCATGCTTAACTTGTTTTGCTCATATCTTCTAGGCCGTAGCTCCGAATCTAATGAACTTTATATGTAACTTGACTACAATTTCGTGTATTTCATCGGTGTGCATCTTAACTTGCTGTTTAACAACTTGAACATAAGGTTTATTCAGTTCTGGACCAATTTCGAAATTTGCATATGAGGACTTACCGGAATTGTTATATGTTGTTTCCGGCCTCATTTAAACTTGCCTTGATGTGTTGTTCTTGTTGGCATCTTCTCTTGCCATGAATAGCTTCATGTAGCTTGGTCATGCATCATGCTTGTTGTGCATCATTCCTTGTTCATGTGTGGTGTGTTTACCTATGTTGTGTGCTTCTTCTTGTTAGTTCCTGTTTCATTGCGATCGTGAGGATTCGTTCGTCTGCGTGTGGTTCGTCTTCGTGGTTTCATCTTCTTCATGGAATCGTTCTTCTTCCTTGCGGGATTTCAGGCAAGATGACCGCTACCCTGGATCTCACTATTATCATTGCTATGCTAGTTGTTTCGTTCTATCGTTATGCTGCGCTACCAATTACCTGTTTATCAAGCCATCCCATATTGCCATGAACCTCTAATCCTTTGACACCTTTCCTATGCAAACCGTTGTTTGGCTATGTTACCGCTTTGCTCAGCCCCTCTTATAGCGTTGCTAGCTGCAGGTGAAGTTGAAGATTTCTCCATGGTGGACAGGGATTATGTTGGGATATCACAATATCTCTTATATTATTAATGCATCTATATACTTCGTAAAGGGTGGAAGGCTCGGCCTTATGCCTGGTGTTTTGTTCCACTCTTGCCGCCCTAGTTTCCTTCATACCAGTGTTATGTTCCCGGATTTTGCGTTCCTTACGCGGTCGGGTGATTTATGGGACCCCCTTGACAGTTCGCTTTGAATAAAACTTGTCCAGCAAGGCCCAACATTGACTTTTACCATTTGCCTCACCACCACCTACTTTTTCCCTTGGGAGTCACTCTCTCGAGGGTCATCTTTATTTTAGCCCCCGGGCGGTGCTTATCTAAGTGTTGGTCCGAACCGAGCCGCTCATGGGGCCCCTCGGGCAACTCGAGGTCTGGTTTTACTCGAGCTTTGTCTCATCCGGTGTTGCCTCGAGAACGAGATATGTGCAGCTCCTATCAGGATTATCGGCACATCGGGCGGTCTTGCTAGTCTTGTTTTACCATTGTCGAAATGTCTTGATGTACCGGGATACCGAGTCTGATCGGAGTGTCTCAGGTGAAGGTCTATTCCTTCGATGATCGCGATAGCTTGTCATGGGCTAAGTTGGGACACCCCTGCAGGGTATAAACTTCCGAGAGCCGTGCCCGCGGTTATGTGGTAGATGGGAATTTGTTAATGTCCGGTTGTAGAAAACCCGAAGTTGACCTTAATTAAAATACATCAACCGTGTGTGTAGCCGTGATGGTCTCCTCTCGGCAGAGTCCGAGAAGTGAACACGGTTTCTGGGTTATGTTTGACATAAGTAGGTGTTCAGGATCACCTCTTGATCATTGCTAGCTTCACGACCGTTCCTGTGTTTCTCTTCTCTCTCTCATTTGCGTATGTTAGCCACCATATCATTGCTTAGTCACTCCTGCAACCTCACCACCTTACCCCTTCCTTACCCATTAAGCTTTGCTAGTCTTGATACCCATGGTAATGGGATTGCTGAGTCCTCGTGGCTCACCAGATACTTCCAAAACCAGTTTGCAGGTGCCTATGTTACCGAGCAAGTGACGCAACCAAGCTCAAGGAGGAGCTTGATGAAGATCTTGCCCTTTGTGTTGTTTTGTTCTAGTTGGTCAGTAGTGGAGCCCAGTTGGGGTCGATCGGGGACCTTTGTCGCATTTGGGGTTCTTCTTTTATTTTGGATCCGTAGTCGGACCTTGATTGTATCTGGATGATGTAATGCTTTATTCATGTATTTGTGTGAAGTGGCGATTGTAAGCCAACTATGTATCTCGTTCCCTTATGTATTACTTGGGTTGTGTGAAGATTACCTCACTTGCGACATTGCTTTCAATGCGGTTATGCCTCTAAGTCATGCTTCGACACGTGGGAGATATAGCCGCATCGAGGGTGTTACAAGTTGGTAATCAGAGCCTTCCCCGACCTTAGGAGCCCCACTGCTTGATCGTTTTTAGCGGCCGAGTTGTGTCTAGAAAAATGTTTTGAGTCATTTAGGATTATATATATCGAGAGTTAGGAATTCTTTTTACTCCTCGGTCCCTTCGCTCTAGTGAGGTATCGACGAGAGTTTTGACTCTTCTCTTCTCAAATTTCACTAAAAAATTTTTAGGATCATGCGGGTATCTTGGAATCATTCGATGGTTTTATGATGAGAACATTGTCTTGGTGCCTCTGTCGGGGGTTTAGTGGAAGTGTCCCGCGAGTTGAGCTCGAGGTGTTGTCGCCATAATTTTATCGTTGCAGTTCGGAATACCTGAGTTTAGTACGCCGACATCGAAAATCTCTTTTATGCAGTTGTTGGTGAGATAACCCGCTAACCCGAGATCGAGGTGAGTACGGAGTATTGCCATGACTCGTATAATGGATGCTTTTCGAAGGTTGAGGTACACGATTTCCGAAGGTTTCTTGGTTATGTGTTGATGGATGGAGACAGCTTGGATGTAGGTATTGTTAGTTTGGGTGAGAGATATTGCTTCCCCTGTATCCCCAACACCAGATTGCATAACCAGAAAGTTTCGGGAGTTTATAGGTGGGAATTCAAGTAGCTCTTAGAATATCTTTCCGACAGATGCATGATATGGGATTGGGTAAATCTCTATCATATGTATTTGTTCCGGCTTATTCTGCAAGCCAATCCTTTGTTTTGTTTTATTTGTGGTATTCGAGTTGCTTCAAAATCAAATGTTGAATCCATATCTTTCCTAAACTGTGTTCTCATATTTCTATGGGAGTACTAATCCTTTTGATCATCGAGATTGTCATCTCAATTCTTTCCAACTGGTGTGCTTCTCTTCAAATGGATCCGATCATTTCAACATCCGCAAGATCAATTCTAAGTTTTCTCAACGGTGTTTGTTTCAACCGTCCCAAGTTGCCTTTGTTTTTCCCCACCCTCCCACCCTTTTCTTCAAGGACTCATTTATTTTAATCAAGTATCCATTTATTCATATGAAGTCTCTTCATTCTTTTCAATCAATATTCTTATCCGGTGATTTCCCATGAAGATGCTCAACAGTTTCAAGTTCATCATCCTTCATTGTTGTTTCTTCTCCGGTGGATCCTATTCAAGCTTTCGATATTCATCATATTCCTTTCCTCGTTTCTAATGCTTTCTCATGCCGGTGCACCTCTTAATCATTCACTTCTTCCTATTCATTTGTTCTGGAGTGCTGAAGATATCTCACAAGACTTGTGTTTCCATTCTCAATCCCTTCAAGATATTTCGAGATTGGTATCTCATTCAAGTCATTTAATTCAACCGGTGCAACATCTCTTTTTAATCTTTTCAACGGTGTTCTTTTGAGTGGGCCCTAACCCACAGGTCTTTTCCCAGGATCTTACCTGACTCTTCTAATTATTCCGGAGCTATCCCAAATTCTTCTCCAAGTTTGATGTAAGAATGAGTTATCATCAGTCAAATACTTTTCTCCAAGATCTTTCAAATTCTTTTCATAGTTGGCTCAACCTCTTCGCTTTTGATTTTTCCGCGGTGCCTCAATAATTCTTGGTGGTGTTTCTCGTTGTCATTCTCATCATTTGAAGACCGAAGAAGAGTTTCTCTTTAATCTTGCTCTATTCTCTTCAAGATTCATGGTGCTAGCTTGTTGCCATCCTCTCATAATTGTTTTCGATTGTGAGAATCTTTTTCACCCATCAGGAGATATTCAAGAGTCTTCTCAGTTTGTCATCCGGAGTCCATCAATTCAGATTTATTCATTCTCAGCTGTCAGCTATCATTCTCCTATCTTGCCGGTGCATCAATCGAATATCCTCTAATCAGTTATTGATCTCTTTGTTCTCATGTATCTAGTTTGTCTCAAGCACCTTCGTTCATTTGCTAATTCTTACCGATGATGCACCCCTACTTCGATCATTTTCAATTCTTACAGTGGGTCTTTCAAGATCTCTCTTCCTTGTTCATCATATCAATTCATTTGTTTTTCCAATCCCACCGGTGGTTCCATCAATACCTTCTCAAGTTTACGCCATATCTCTCTTAATCCTTTCTACGAGAATAAGTAGTATGCCAAATCCGTTGCTTGTCATCAATTTAAATTGGTGAAGGATACGCATAACATAATTCTTGTTCTTGTTTCATCCAAGTGTTTAATTCTTTTCTACCGGAGTTTGTCCGTGACATCAATTTCTCAATTATATGATGTTCATCTTTCTTCCGGAGTTCCATGTTTTCCGCTGTATTTCATCGCGGAGATCCATCTAAATCATCGCAAGGCTTCACCTTGTGTTTTCAACTTCCCTTTCTTTTATCATCCTTTTCTAACCGGAGTTCTTCATGGAGGCTCTACATGATGGTTCCTCAAGGATTCTTTTCATTCTCCAATTGTTCTTCAAGATTTCTCTTGAAGTTATGATCCCCCAAGATATACTCAAAAATAAACATGATGCTCAACACATGTTTTTTTTTGAGGCGTTTAAGTATTCTTTGTCTTGCATTCTGGAGTGCAATTCTTTCTACCTTATCTTTTGAGGTGGTGTTATGTCACTCTTCACAATTTCCATTCATGTTTCATGATTCATATGTTGTCAAGAATGAGGTATTCTAAATCCATCATTTTCCCTTCGTTCAAGAGATCTTTTCGACCAATCAACTTCTTCATTAGAGTTATCTTGTGTCAGATTTCACCTAAAGCCTTCCCGTAAGGGTTGTTGCTATTTATGGTGTTTATCAATGATCCAAGTTATCTCTCTATCATCTTGGTGGAAGAAGTTTTTCATCTCTTCGGTGTTCTCAATCAAATCATTGGTTTCCATTTGTGGCCGGTTGTCACCTCATAATGTTGAGATGTTTCCATAAGCCCACTACAAACTTATTCTTTTCGTTGTTGGTCTTCCAACAACTCTATTCTAACCTTCTTGCAAGGATGCCTTCCAATTCAATTGTGGTAGAAGTTGTCATTTTCTTCTCCATTATGTTATTCCAATGATCTATCTTCTATTTTTTTCTTCCGAAGGCATTGTGATGTTGCTCTTTTCACTCATCATCTCGAATTGTGAGGATCATGTTCTTTTCATGCTTATCCAGTTAACCGGAATATTGTGTTATCTCTTCAAGTTCTTTCATCTCACCAAGTTTTGCCTCCCTTCTCAACCGGAGTGCGGTTTGTAATGTTTCTTACCCCTTGTGCCATTCTTTCAACTCCGGAGGCAGTGTGTTGTTGATTTCATCATGTATCCTCTCATCTTGTCAAGTTCTTGTTCAACTCCTTCCATTTACAGTCGGAGTGCTGCCCAAATTATTTCAATCTTCTTCCTCTCCCATCTTGTTTTAACCGGAGTGGTTTCGAATTCTATCTTGTCCATTAAACTCTTGATTTATGTCTTTGCAACCTTCAAGTTCTCGTAATGTTCCTTCTTCCTCTTTTCTAACGGGATTGTTTGCAATCTCGTTCATCTCTGTTGTATTGTTTCTTTTAAATTGCTCAACCTCTCAAGGTTCATGGTTTCACTCGTTGGTCAAAGAAGCAACTTAGTTTTACCTCTTCTCTTCCTCTTCCGTTTTCCCTCCGGTGCCATCCTAGATCTCAGGACGAGATCCTCTCGTAGTGGTGGAGTGTTGTAACGCCCCGGATCTGATGCGCCAGGTGTCTGCCAGTTATTTGCCGTTGTTGCCATGTCATTGCTTGCGTGTTGCATTTCACCATGTCATCATATGCATTTCATATCATGTCATCAGGTGCTTTGCATTCGCATACGTGTTAAATCTCATGCATCCGAGCATTTTCCCGTTGTCCGCTTTTGCAATCCGGCACTCCTATGTCCTCCGGCGTCCCCTTTTGCCTCTTCTCTTGTGCGGGTGTTAAACTTTCTCGGAATGGCCCGAGGTTTGCCAGCGACCTTGGTATAGCCCGATGAGACCGCTGTCAAGTTTCGTGCCATTTGGAGGTCGTTGATACTCCAACGGTTAACTGTAACGCAAAAGCCCTCTTTGATTGCAGCCCAACACCCCTTCCAAAGTGGCCCAAAACCCATCTAACTCCCCTCCATGCTCTCGGTCGTTCGATCACGATCGCGTGGCCAAAAACCGCTCCTCATTTGGACTCTCCTAGCTCCCTCTACCTATATAAAGGCCCTCCCCTTCCATTTTCGCGGTGCAAACCCTAGCAAACTCCTCCCCGCGCCGTCGGACATGTCCGCCCGCGCTGGACACGTCCAGCCTCCACGTCGCTCCGACGAATCGGAGGCCGCCACGTCAGCGCCGCCGCCTCCGCGCCCAATCCCGCGCCGCCACCTGTCTCGCCGCCGTCCTCGCGCGCCGCCCGGGCCGTCGAGGCCAGGCTGGGCCGCCCGAACTGATCTGAGCCGCAGCGCGCGCGCTTCGCCGGAGTTCTGGCCGCTTCGCCCGCCGCCAATCGCCGCCGCCGCCGCCGCCGCCGCGCATGAGGCCTTGCGCCCTTCGCTGCTGGCGCCGCCTGGCCGACCGGCGCCGAACTGGTCGCCGTCGCCACACCGCGCGCCGCCGCGCCGCGCCCACCGGCGCCCTCGCGCCCGGCCCGGCCATCTCGGCCGCCGCCGAGCCAGCGCCTCCCGCCAAGGCGGCCCTCGGCCAGATCCGCAGGACCCGCGGATCCGCCCTTCCCGGCGCCCCGACCTCTCCCTCGTCCTCTCCGGCAGCTCCTCCGGCGAACCCCGACGTGCATCAATATCCGTGCATCCTGAGGTTGATCCCCCCGTTTTGACTAAGTCCCAGAAATTTTACATTCTGGACCCATATTCATCGCATCACATCTCTGCATCCGTAGCTCCGTTTTGCGCGTGTAATATGTCAATTTGTTCGTCTCGACGAGTACTTTATTTAATTCCATTGCATCATTTTCATTTGAGCTCATTTTGATGCCCGAAATGCTGTTGGAAGAGTGCATGTTGATGTTAATCTGCTGAAACTGTTATAAATTGTTGTTTTATCATTTTTGCCATGATTAATGTGTGCATCCTATGAGGTTGAGCTCTACATGAATGTTGAACTATGCCATGCCATCTTTCCAGGGGTGTTGACCATGTATTTTTGTGTGTTGTGTGCTGAGTGCATCAAGCTTGTTAAGTAGGGTAGTTGCTGTTGCTGTTTTCCTGACAGATTCTGTTATATTTTGTTGCTATGTTAACATGCTTCAACTAATCATTCTATGCATAATCTGGAGATGCTCTATAAACATGTTTTGATATACATGTCATGCTCTATCCATTCATGCCCTTGGTTGCAATTATAGCCTGCTGGAACATGTTCATTTCTTGCTCCAAAGTTGCTTGAAAATGTTGCTGACAGCCTGTTAACATTAAGTTCACTTGTTCCCATGTGTTTTCCTAGTGATCCATGCACTCTATGACCTTGCTCTTGCCATGCTTAGCTTCAAAAACATGCCTTCTTACTGTTGGTTGCCTTGCCATGCCATGTTTTGCTCTGTGGTGAGTGGTTCAAGCTCACGAACATGCCTACTTATTGTTGTTCCTGCCATGTTTGAATCTGTAATATAACTTGCCATGTTTACATGGGTGCTATCATATTTTCCGTGCCCTTTTGGCTTATGGTCGAGAAGGGTCTTTCGATCTATGCAATTAGTAGATTCATGCCATGCCTTTGTTTGCCATGATAAGTTCTTGTAACATGTTGTTTGATAGCTCTAAACATTGCAACTTTGATGTTATTTACGCTAAAGTCTAAAGCTGTTATTATTTGCAATATCTCCATGTGTTTTTGAGCATGTTCTAGTGATTTCTGGAGATAGCTCAGTGTTCATGTTTTGTTATGCTTTACGTGTACTTCATGACCATGCCTTTTTTTATTATGTTGGGGTGTTGTAGCATGTTGTTTTGATGCTTGTAACATGCCTAGTTGCTGTTTTGGACAGATTGTTGTTATGACTTGTATAGTGTGTGGGTGTTGCACCGTTGCTCTGTTTTGAGTGTGTTCTATATGAAACTTGCTTGTTTTTGCATGTAGCTTCATATTATCTTGTTGCATCCTTGTTTTGGTGTGTTTGCTTGATGTTTGTATGCATTTTGCATCAATGCCATGCTTAACTTGTTTTGCTCATATCTTCTAGGCCGTGGCTCCGAATCTAATGAACTTTATATGTAACTTGACTAGAATTTCATGTATTTCATCGTGGTGCATCTTAACTTGCTGTTTAACAACTTGAACATAAGGTTTATTCAGTTCTGGACCAATTTCGAAATTTGCATATGAGGACTTACCGGAATTGTTATATGTTGTTTCCGGCCTCATTTAAACTTGCCTTGATGTGTTGTTCTTGTTGGCATCTTCTCTTGCCATGAATAGCTTCATGTAGCTTGGTCATGCATCATGCTTGTTGTGCATCATTCCTTGTTCATGTGTGGTGTGTTTACCTATGTTGTGTGCTTCTTCTTGTTAGTTCCTGTTTCATTGCGATCGTGAGGATTCGTTCGTCTGCGTGTGGTTCGTCTTCGTGGTTTCATCTTCTTCATGGAATCGTTCTTCTTCCTTGCGGGATTTCAGGCAAGATGACCGCTACCCTGGATCTCACTACTATCATTGCTATGCTAGTTGCTTCGTTCTATCGCTATGCTGCGCTACCTATTACCTGTTTATCAAGCCATCCCATATTGCCATGAACCTCTAATCCTTTGACACCTTTCCTATGCAAACCGTTGTTTGGCTATGTTACCTCTTTGCTCAGCCCCTCTTATAGCGTTGCTAGCTGCAGGTGAAGTTGAAGATTTCTCCATGGTGGACATGGATTATGTTGGGATATCACAATATCTCTTATATTATTAATGCATCTATATACTTGGTAAAGGGTGGAAGGCTCGGCCTTATGCCTGGTGTTTTGTTCCACTCTTGCCGCCCTAGTTTCCGTCATACCGGTGTTATGTTCCCGGATTTTGCGTTCCTTACGCGGTCGGGTGATTTATGGGACCCCCCTAACAGTTCGCTTTGAATAGAACTTGTCCAGCAAGGCCCAACATTGACTTTTACCATTTGCCTCACCACCACCTACTTTTTCCCTTGGGAGTCGCTCTCTCGAGGGTCATCTTTATTTTAGCCCCCCCGGGCCAGTGCTTGTCTAAGTGCTGGTCCGAACCGAGCCGCCTGCGGGCCCCCCTCGGGGCAACTCGAGGTCTGGTTTTACTCGTAGCCTGTCTCATCCGGTGTTGCCCTGAGAACGAGATATGTGCAGCTCCTATCGGGATTGCCGGCGCATCGGGCGGTCTTGCTGGTCTTGTTTTACCATTGTCGAAATGTCTTGATTTACCAGGATACCGAGTCTGATCGGAGTGTCTCGGTGAAGGTCTATTCCTTCGATGATCGCGAGAGCTTGTCATGGGCTAAGTTGGGGCACCCCTGCAGGGTATAAACTTTCGAGAGCCGTGCCTGCGGTTATGTGGCATATGGGAATTTGTTAATGTCCGGTTGTAGAAAACCCGAAGTTGACCTTAATTGAAATACATCAACCGTGTGTGTAGCCGTGATGGTCTCTTCTCGGCGGAGTCTGGGAAGTGAACACGGTTTATGGGTTATGTTTGACGTAAGTAGGTGTTCAGGATCACCTCTTGATCATTGCTAGCTTCACGACCGTTCCTTTGTTTCTCTTCTCGCTCTCATTTGCGTATGTTAGCCACCATATCATTGCTTAGTCGCTGCTGCAACCTCACCACCTTACCCCTTCCTTACCCATTAAGCTTTGCTAGTCGTGATACCCATGGTAATGGGATTGCTGAGTCCTCGTGGCTCACCAGATACTTCCAAAACCAGTTTGCAGGTGCCTATGTTACCGAGCAAGTGACGCAACCAAGCTCAAGGAGGAGCTTGATGAAGATCTTGCCCTTTGTGTTGTTTCATTCTAGTTGGTCAGTAGTGGAGCCCAGTTGGGGTCGATCGGGGACCTTTGTCGCATTTGGGGTTCTTGTTTTATTTTGGATCCGTAGTCGGACCTTGATTGTATCTGGATGATGTAATGCTTTATTCATGTATTTGTGTGAAGTGGCGATTGTAAGCCAACTATGTATCTCTTTCCCTTATGTATTACTTGGGTTGTGTGAAGATTACCTCACTTGCGACATTGCTTTCAATGCGGTTATGCCTCTAAGTTGTGCTTCGACACGTGGGAGATATAGCCGCATCGAGGGCGTTACACATGGTCGTCTCGCCAACTATTGCTCTTGCAACTATTGCTATCGCATAGCGATAAAGTAAAGCAATTATTTGGCACTTGCATCTTATGCAACAAAGAGACAACCATAGAGCTTCTGCCAGTTGCCGATAACTACAACAAAACATGATCATCACATACAACAACTTATATCTCATCACGTCTTGACCATATCACATCACAACATGCCCTGCAAAAACAAGTTAGACATCCTCTACTTTGTTGTTGCAAATTTTACGTGGCTGCTACGGGCTTAGCAAGAACCGTTCTCACCTACGCATCAAAACCACAACGATAGTTTGTCAAATAGACTCCGTTTTAACCTTCGCAAGGACGGGCGTAGCCACACTCAGTTCAACTAAAGTTGGAGAAACCGACACTCGCCAGCCACTGTGTGCAAAGCACGTCGGTGGAACCAGTCTCAGCGTAAGCGTCGCGTAATGTCGGTCCGGGCCGCTTCATCCAACAATACCGCTGAACCAAAGTATGACATGCTGGTAGGCAGTATGACTTATATCGTCCACAACTCACTTGTGTTCTACTCGTGCATATAACATCAATGCATAAAACCTGGCTCTGATACCACTCTTGGGGAACGTAGTAATTTCAAAAAAATTCCTACGCACACGCAAGATCATGGTGATGATATAGCAATGAGAGGGGAGAGTGTTGTCTACGTACCCTCGTAGACCGAAGCGGAAGCGTTGACGCAACATAGAGGAAGTAGTCGTACGTCCTCCCGGTTCAACCGATCCAAGCACCGTTACTCCGGCACCTCTGAGTTCTTGACACACGTACAGCTCGATGACGCACCCCCGATCTCCGATCCAGCAGAGGCGTAGGGGGGAGTTCCGTCAGCACGATGGCTTGGTGACGATCTTGATGTTCTCCTGTCGCAGGGCCTCGCCTAAGCACCGCTACAATATGACCGAGGTGTAATATCGTTGAGGGGGGCACCGCACACGGCTAAGGAACGATCTCAATGATCAACTTGTGTGTCTAGGGTGCCCCCTACCCCCGTATATAAAGGAGGGAGGGAGGAGGTGGCCGGCCCAAGGGGGCGCCATAGGGAGGAAACCTACTCCAAGTAGGTTTCCCTCCTTTCCTAATCCAAGTTGGAGGGAAGGAAGGAGTAGTAGTAGTAGGAAGGAAGAGGGGAAGGAGAGAAGGAAAGGGGGCGGCCCTTCCCAATTCGGATTGGGCTTGGGCGCGCCCCCCCTTGCTCCTTCTCCTCCTTCCAATAGGGCCCAATAAGGCCCATATACTTACCGGGGTTCGGTAACCTCCCGAACTCCAGTATATTCCCAAACTCTCCGGAACCTTTCCGGTGTCCAAATATATCCGCCCAATATATCAATCTTTATGTCTCGACCATTTCGAGACTCTTCGTCATGTCCGTGATCATATCCGGACTCGAACAAACTTCGTACATCAAAATACATAAACTCATAATATAAGCATCATCGAAACCTTAAGCGTGCGGACCCTACGGTTCGAGAACAATGTAGACATGACCGAGACATGTCTCTGGTCAATAACCAATAGCGGGACCTGGATGCCCATATTGGTTCCTACATATTCTACGAAGATCTTTGTCGGTCAAACCGCATAACAACATACGTTGTTCCTTTGTCATCGGTATGTTACTTGCCCGAGATTCGATCGTCGGTATCAATACCTAGTTCAATCTCGTCACCGCAAGTCTCTTTACTGATTCGTAATGCATCATCCGTAACCAACTCATTTGTCACATTGCTTGCAAGGCTTATAATGATGTGCATTACCGAGACGGCCGAGAGATACCTCTCCGACAATTGGAGTGACAAAACCTAATCTCGAAATCGCCAACTCAACATGTATCTTGGAGACACTGTTGTACTCCTTTATAATCACCTAGTTACGTTGTGACGTTTGGTAGTACCAAAGTGTTCCTCCGTAAGCGGAGTTGCATAATCTCATAGTTACGTGAACATGCATAAGTCATGAAGAAAGCAATAGCAACATACTAAACGATCAAGTGCTAAGCTAACGGAATGGGTCAAGTCAATCACATCATTCTCCTAATGATGTGATCCCGTTAATCAAATGACAACTCTTTTGTCCATGGCTAGGAAACATAACCATCTCTGATAAACGAGCTAGTCAAGTAGAGGCATACTAGTGACACTATGTTTGTCTATGTATTCACACATGTATTATGTTTCTGGTTAATACAATTCTAGCATGAATAATAAACATTTATCATGAAATAAGGAAATAAATAATAACTTTATTATTGCCTCTAGGGCATATTTCCGTAAGTCTCCCACTTGCACTAGAGTCAATAATCTAGTTCACATCGCCATGTGATTTAACACCAATATTCATATCTGTATATGATTAACACCCATAGTTCACATCATCATGTGACCAACATCCAAAGGGTTTACTAGAGTCAATAATCTAGTTCACATCGCTATGTGATTAACACCCAAAGAGTACTAAGGTGTGATCATGTTTTGCTCGTGAGAGAAGCTTAGTCAACGGGTCTGTCACATTCAGAGCCGTATGTATTTTGCAAATATTTTATGTCCAGAATGTTCTGCACGGAGCTACTCTAGCTAATTGCTCCCACTTTCAATATGTATCTAGGTTGAGACTTAGAGTCATCTGGATCAGTGTAAAAGTAGTAACTTAGCAAGAACACTATAAGATAAATACGTAGGCATTGGATTGGTGACTCGTTGGATGATATTCATCATGAGACAGTTATAACCTAGGGCGATACGGCACTAGCTCCAGTTCATAAATATAATATAGGCATGTATTCCGTAAATAGTCATACGTGCTTATGGAAAGAACTTGCATGGCATCTTTTGTCCTACCCTCCCGTGGCAGCGGGGTCCTATTGGACACTAAGGGATATTATGGCCTCCTTTTAATAGAGAATCGGAACAAAGCATTAACACACGATGAATACATGAACTCCTCAAACTACGGTCATCACCGGGAGTGGTCCTGACTATTGTCACTCCGAGGTTGCCGGATCACAACACGTAGTAGGTGATTATAACTTGCAAGATCGGATCTAGAACATGGATATAATGGTGATAACATAAACTGTTCAGATCTGAAATCATGGTACCCGGGCCCAAAGTGACAAGCATTAAGCATGGCATAGTCATAGCAACATCAATCTCAAAACATAGTGGATACTAGGGATCAAGCCCTAACAAAACTAACTCGATTACATGATTAATCTCATCCAACTCCTCAACGACCATCGAGCCTATGAAGGAATTATTCACTCCCGGTGGGGAGCATCATGGAATTGGCGATGGAGATGTGTTGGTGATGACGAAGATCGAAGATCCCCCTCTCCGGAGTCCCCAACGGACTCCAAATCTGGCCTCCCAATGAAGAACAGGAGACGGCGGCGGCTCCACCTCGTGAAACATGATAATTCTTTCTCCCTGATTTTGTTCTGGAAATATGGGATTTTATAGCGTCGTTTTGAGGGTCAGCGGGGCCACCAGGTGGGCAGCACCCATGGTAGTTCTATTGAAAACAGCGTTAGTCCGGGGTTAGTTTCATTCACATCATGCAAATTAGAGTCCAAAACAAGAGGAAAAGCGTTAGGAAAAGTAGATACGTTGGAGAAGTATCACTGGGTCGCACCGGCCGGAGCAATGGTTGGCCTCCCCTCGTCTTCAGATAACCTATCACCGTTTGTTAACTGAACTCCTGCTTCAAGTTCAGTTTCAGAAGAAACGTCAGTAATTAGGGGTCGTCATAGCCTACGCGTTGCCTTTTCAAGCTATGCTTAATGATGACTCCGGGAAGATGGAGGATGCTTTGATTTCTGCTCTTCTCAGAATGTTAAGAAATTTCACATGAACCGCCATCACGGTCTTCGCCTCTGACGGTCGCTACTCTGACGGTCACCTTCAAGTCGCCTTGACGGCTTCATTTTCGTCTCTGAGACGCCGCGCCTTGGGCCGCAAGTTGTCATCGCCTCCGCGCTCATCCTCCGCTTCCACGGCTTCACCTCACCGACTTGCTTCGCGGGTTCCCTTCTGCCATGGATCCGCCACCAGGCTGCCTCACCCAGGTGATCATGTTGCCTGATTGTCGAGTGGCCCTCACCCGCGAGCCACCCTCCAAGCTCTTCCTCGCTTCCACTGCAGGTTCAACCCGTCGGAGCCCGCCCCAAGGCACCTCCTCGGCCGATGCCACCTCAGCTTCGCCGCCCGCCTCTGCCATTGCACGCCAAGTCACCGTGGCCTAGCCACCACCTCCACTCCGGACGAGCCGCCCGTGCTTGCCGACCTACCAGCCATCTCTCCCGGCTTCGGCCGGTGCCGGGTCGCAGACTGCAGCCGTACTCCATTCCAAAGCACCCGCGGACCTGCACCGCCTCTAGGCCGCCGCGCCATGAGCGGCCCAGCCATGCAGCCACCACCATTGTGGTCCACCTTTGCCATTGGCTAGCCTCGCGCCCCTGCCTCACTTGTCCGGCCACGGACGAGCCGCTGCCTCTCCAACCGTCGGCCGCCCGCCTCACCGCGGTCGCCTTCAAACTACTATTGTAAACAAGCCGCCACCATCGTTGCCTCTGAGCCACCGCCACTCTGAGTACCGCCCCTGCCCGAGGGCCTCCTGTGCCTCTGTGACCCGCCACCCGATGCTGCCATGTTGCCTCTGTCGGTTGCGTGCCTTGGACTCCGCTCCCATATGCTCCCCTGTCATAGAGAACAAAAAGAAAAGAGGAGACTGGTTGGAAAAGAAATCAAGTGGTCAGGTCCTGCTCAAAAAAAGGGCCGGTTTAATATTCATCAGTGTATGCATGCCAAGGATTGCGAGCACTTACAACTCGCCCGCGGTTGACTTTAGCTTCACCGCAGTGATCATCAACTCCGCGCCGGATAGTTTCCAGCAATTCATATCAAGTGAAATACATCCAATCAATGTGTATTAATACATTTTTACTATTTCGAGAACAATTACTCTCGCCTTTAATATCCTTTATGCAGGACAATTATCCATGACAAAAAGTGGCTCATACCGTGGGTACGGAGCACGCACTGGCAACATTCTGCACATGCGTTCGTCCATGCCACACTACCCGGTGAACGGACGTGCGCAAGCCGTCATCCCTGAGGCTCGGTTTACATCAACTCGTCAGGACCGTGCCTGCGATCGACTCGCCCGATCGTGCAAGAATACAACCCCGCGGTTAACTCATCTGTCTGCGCTCGTGCTCACTTCGCCCACCTCCAACGCCGCGGCCGTCTCTACCGTCCGCCCCCGCAGTCTGGTCTACATCAACACACTGGAGTCGCACCCGTCTGCACGAGCTGCGTAGTGAGCGCACGCAAGTCACCGCTCCTGCGGCCCGGTCTATTCCAACAACTCTAGAGCAGATCATAATATATTATCAGCCTTCACCGGATGGCTCAATGGATAGAAGCACAAGTGACCGCCACTGCAGTGTGGTTAACTTCAACAACCAGCTAAGATGATCCATTGGACGGGTTACTGAGACAGCTCATACGAGATCATTTATAAGCCGCCGCGGTCGACCTCAACCTCTCTTGGATTCATATCGCGTTATCAACACCAAGGATATACAATGAGTGTCGCGAAGATTATCAACTCGTGATACGTCTCCAATGTATCTATAATTTTTGATTGTTCCATGCTGTTATGTTATCATTCTTGGATGTTTTACAATCAATTTATATCATTTTTTGGTACTAACCTATTGACATAGTGCCCAGTGCCAGTTGTTGTTTTCTGCTTGTTTTTTACATCACAGGAAATCAATACCAAATGGAGTCCAAACACAGTGAAACTTTTTCTGGATTTTTTCTGGACCAGAAGACACAAGTTGGGCCAAAGAAGCATCAGAGGGGTGCCCCGAGGGGGCCACAACCCACCAGGGCGCGCCTGGGGGCCCAGGCGCGCCCAGGTGGATTATGCCCACCTCAGTGGCCTCCCTGTCGGTGTACTAAAGTAGGGGTACCTTAGTACCCCAAACTCGTGCACGGGTAGTCGCAGAGCCCCGCGGCAAGGCTTGCCGGACGCCCGCCAAGACCCTCCGTCACTTCCTATTACTACCATTCAAGAACAAAGTATCAGATGAGTGGACAAAGGCCCCGGCAAGATGAGCTTGCCGGGAAGGCCGACCAAGGCGTCCCAGAGGAACTCGCCGCGACGCCCCGTGCGTCCCGGCAAGGCCCGACGGCCGGCAAGCTTGCCGGCCCGGCAGGAGAAGGGCCGCGGCAAGGCGCTTGCCGCGGCAAGGCGACCACCCGAACTCCAGCGCATCCAGCGACGTGTCACCCCAAGGCCATCCCAGAGGCACGTGGCGAGGGAATGCGCAGCCATGCGGAGCGAGGTGGCAAGCGGAGCTGACAGAGATGCCATCGTGGCAACCGGTGGCTCACCTAACGGTCGTTTCTTTACACTGTTGGGGCGACCGGACGGGCATTAAATGCCCTTGTCCCCTGCCGTCAGAGTTAGGTAGGGGACACTGTTGGTCACTATTGTACCAACCTGCGTTTTTACCTTTCTACCCCCTCTTCCTACGATGCCACCTATTGGTGCCCCCTTCAGACTATAAAAGGGAGGCCCATGCGCACGTAGAAGGGGTTCGGTCCATTCGACACCCACACCACCACCATACGCTCGCACTATCGAGCAAGATCAAATACAAACACAAGGCAGCAGTAGGGGTTTTATCTCTCCGGAGAGCCCCGAAGCTTGGTAAAAATCGCCCGTCTTCCCCCGCGCGCCCGGACCTCGATCTGCTCTGCGCATGCCCTCCGCTCCCTCGCCGGACTAGAAGGGGCCCCCGTGCCCCATAGGTGCTCGTGGCCGCTCAGAGTCCGCCCCGACATCTTTGGCGCGCCAGGTAGGGGGCGCGTCGAGGTCGTGAGCATCTGATCCGGTCTCCGCGCGCGCTGCATCAACGCCTTCATCAACATGCCACCAAAGAAGAAGCCTTCGGAGGTGGCCGCTCCATCTACATCGATCCTACCACCCCCGCCGGAGCAAGCGGTCGGTGGAGTGGACGCCGGCGGAGGAACGGGCGTCGACGGTGGGACGCACGTCGTCACCAGATCAGAGAACAAGGCCCCGACATCTTTGGCAAGGATAGCTCTGGCGCCCACTCCGGCAAACGCACCTCCCCGGATTGCTGCGCTGCCGTCGAGGACGCGCCATCGAGCTCCGCCGGCAAGTGCAAGAAGGCAAAGATAACTTCACCAAAGACCAAGCCCGGCGAGAACGGCTCTAGTACCTGCTCCGGTAAGCGCACCTCTCCGGAGCGCTGCGCTGCCGTCGAGGACGCGCCATCGAGCTCCGCCGGCAAGTAGGGTGAAGAGAGCGGTCAGTTTCGAAGTTTTTGAGTCGTACTCCTTGAAAGTCCATACCTTGTACGGAAAACCTGTACGCAAATGGGACGAATCGTGGCTAAGTTGCGCCCTTGATCTGTTTCGAGTCCGCTCAACGATGGAAGCGCGCTGCAACTAGTCCGACGAGTTCTTCCTGCCAGAGGCAACACCGCCGGAGGGCTGCTGATGTTCCGCACTCAGCAAGTGTGTTTGCGCCGGCGGGGTCCCTGAAAGCGTGAAGAAAAAAACGTACAAGGGAGGATATCCGGGGAGGAGTGCGGCCCTGCCGAAGAACAGAAGATGAAAAAGCTAAGTTACCCAAGTTTGAGTACAGAGCATTTTCAGTTTTAAATCTCTATGTTATATTCCTCGAACATTCGCCCCTTGTATGGAAAACCCGTGCGCGGAGGGGCCAACTCGTGGTTAAGTTGCGCCCTTGCTTTGTTTCGAGCCCGCTCAACAATAAAAGTGTGCTGCAACTATCCCGACAAGGTTTCTTGCCGGAGACAACACCGCCAGCGGGCTGCTGATGTTCCGCACTCAGCAAGTGTGTTAGCGCCGGCAAGTTTCCTAAAAGCGTAGGGTAGGAACATACAAGGGGTACGACAGGGTAGAGGAGGTAACATAGCAAGCCTTGCCGTGGGGCGTCCTTTGTATGAGAAACTTGTGCGCGGAGGAGCCGACTCATGGCTAAGTTGAGCCCTTGATTTGTTTTCGAGTGAAGGCGCGCTGCAGCTAAGCCCGATGAGGTTTCTTGCCGGAAGCTACACCGCCAGCAGGCTGCTGATGTTCCGCACTCAGCAAGCGTGTATGCGCCAGCAAGTTCCCTAAAAAGCATAGAGTATGAATATACCAAGGATGAAACACCACATTGCGTTGCCCAACGCGAAATTTCGTTACAAAAGTAACTTATTACAACGCCGTCTAAGTTATTTTCATAACTCGAATGACAGCGCCAAAGAAAAAAAACACAGGAGGGCGCACCGGCGCCTGGGCCCCGGCGAACCGGCGTTGCTGGGGGCTGCGAGTACCAAGGTTCCCTCGCAACTAGCCAGGGTCGCTGGGGGGCTGCGATGCCAGCGGCAAGAACAAAGGAAAAGGGCGCAGGCTCCGATGTCCCGACAAGCCAGAGTTGCCGGGGGCTGTGATATCAGATAAGTTTTCCATCCCTCTTCATGCATCCTTCTATGGATCGGGGGATGCGAGGCCGTGTCCTTGGACGAGCATGCCTTGTATGGGAAAACCCGTGCGGCGGAGGAGCGAATCGTGGCTAAGTTAAGCCCTTGATTTGTTTTCGAGTCCGCTCAACAAAACAAGTGCGCTGCAACTAGCCCGGCAAGGTTTCTTGCCGGAAATAGCACCGCCAGCGGGCTGCTGATGTTCCGCACTCAGCAAGTGTGCTTGTGCCGGCAAGATCCCTCGAAGCATAGGGTGGAAACATACAAGGCACAGGATCAAGTACAGGGCGTAAACCGGCAAGCATTCCCCTCTTTTCATTAAAAAACATCCCATTCCAATACAAGTCCATAGAGGATGAAAAACATGAAAGAGAGGATTACAAGTTTTAAATGCAGCTAAGGCCCGAAGGCTTACAAACTAAGAAGATAAGATGCCCGTAATCCCTCTCCTGTTTTCTCTCTCCAGGAGGTGGGTCAAGGAGGCCCAGTCAAGAGAAGCTTGCCGGGAAGGGCAAAATGGGCGCCTAGGTGAGCTACGGGCGCCAGAAGACACCAAGAGAACACCCCAGGGGCCGGCCAGGAGCTTGGCGGAGACGGAGGCGCCGGAAGCAGAGCTCGAAGACGGGGTGGCGGGACGTCAGCACGCTGTCGAGGGCACCTCGCCCTCGTACTCCGACTTGACGGCCTTGCCGCCACCCCTCTTCCTCTTCCGCAGCCTCCCTATGCCAGCCGCCCAAGGAGACGGCCCCGGGGAGTTCAGAAGGCCGGCGACCCGGATGATGGGGTCGCCGGTGGCGCGCGAGGCGACGACCGACGCCTAGTCGGACTCGCCGCCGCCGTCGTCGTCGCTGTCGCTCTCCTCCTCGTCACTCTCGCTCGAGGGGGAGTCCTTGCTATCGGAGGAGCTGTCCACGCAGCATCTCGCCCGGGTGCCGGAGTCCCCGAAGACCTTGACGGCGAGAAGGTCGCCCTCCATTAACTTAAAATGGAGGGTGAACCCCGCCGTCAAGCTGTGGATGCGAGTGAATGTCTTCCACTAACTCGAGTGCCGCTAATCCCGCAGCCCCTCATGCGCAACTCCAACATCTCGGGCGGGTCCGGTTCCATCGCGCTCGCAAATGGAGCCGGAAGCCGGAGGCGGCGACGAGGTGCTCGGTGCAGTTTGATGAAGAACTCCCACGGGTCGTCCCCGGTGTGGACCGCCTCAAGAAGAGGAGCTGCCGGCGGAGGCGAGGGTGGCGCACCGCCCCGACCGCCTCTTCCCCGAGCACCCCGACCGCGTCCTCAACCTCGTCCGCGGCCTAGCCCCCTCCCTCTCCCCCTCGTGGCTAGCTCCGCCACCATAGGTGCGGGATAGGGAGAGGCGCGCTGCCTGGTAGCGACCCTCGCTGCCACCGTTGAAGGACCAGGGTTCCCTCCCTCCATGGCAGAGGGGAGGAAGAATAGCAGAAGTTGAAGCAAAGAGAAGATGAGGAAGTGCGAGATTTTTGTGCTCCCCTTCCGCCCTTTTTAAGGAGTAAAGTGGGGACTCGGCCACCCCGCTCAGCCAATCGGAGCGCGGGGAGGGCAGAGGAGCGGGGCCGGCCCACCACCTCCGCCCGTGATGGCTCGGTTTCCCACCTTCGCCGCCCACGACCCCACGCGCATGGGAGCCGCGTGGCAGGGAGGCGAAGCCGGGGCGAGAGATGAAATGACCTCACCCTGCCCCGTGATCCAAGGGGTGGACGCCCTAAAAATCGCGCGCACCACCCATGCCTCCCACGACGCCGCAATTGACGCGTGCCGTTGCGGGAGGACGCGGTGGACATGGAGTCCGATTTTGTGTGGACCCAGGCCGCGCATGCCCGAGCACCGTTTTGGGCCTGGCCCAACAACGCTCGGCACCGTGTTTGGCCCAGGCCCGGGGGCTCCTATCAGTGTACTAAAGTAGGGGTACCTTAGTACCCCGAACTCGTGCACGGGCAGTCGCAGCGCCCTGCGGCAAGGCTTGCCGGACGCCCGCCAAGACCCTCCGTCACTTCCTATTACTGCCATTCAAGAACAAAGTATTAGATGAGTGGACAAAGGCCCCGGCAAGAGGAGCTTGCCGGGAAGGCCGACCAAGGCGTCCCAGAGGAACTCGCCGTGACGCCCCGCGTGTCCCAGCAAGACCCGACGGCCGGTAAGCTTGCCGGCCCGGCAGGAGAAGGGCCGCGGCAAGGCGCTTGCCGCGGCAAGGCGACCACCCGAACTCTAGCGCATCCAGCGATGTGTCACCCCAAGGCCATCCCAGAGGCACATGGCGAGGCAATGCGCAGCTATGCGGAGCGAGGTGGCAAGCGGAGCTGACAGAGACGCCATCGTGGCAACTGGTGGCTCACCTAACGGTCGTTTCTTTACACTGTTGGGGCGACCGGACGGGCATTAAATGCCCTTGTCCCCTGCCGTCAGAGTTAGGTAGGGGACACTTTGTTGATCCTTGTTGTACCAACCTGCGTTTTTACCTTTCTACCCCCTCTTCCTACGATGCCACCTGTTGGTGCCCCCTTCAGACTATAAAAGGGAGGCCCATGCGCACGTAGAAGGGGTTCGGTCCATTCGACACCCACAACACCACCATACGCTCGCACTCTCGAGCAAGATCAAATACAAACACAAGGCAGCAGTAGGGGTTTTATCTCTCCGGAGAGCCCCGAAGCTGGGTAAAAATCGCCCGTCTTCCCCCGCGCGCCCGGACCTCGATCTGCTCTGCGCACGCCCTCCGCTCCCTCGCCAGACTAGAAGGGGCCCCCATGCCCCATAGGTGCTCGTGGCCGCTCAGAGTCCGCCCCGACACTCCCGCATCGCCTCTTTGCTCTATAAATACCCCAATATTCCAGAAACCCTAGGGGAGTCGACAAAAATCAATTCCATCCACCGCAAGTTCCACAAGCACCAGATCCAATCTAGACACCATCACGGAGGGGTTCATCATGTCCATTGGTGCCTCTCCGATGATGCATGAGTAGTTCCTTGTAGACCTACGGGTCCGTAGTTAGTAGCTAGATGGCTTCCTTTCTCTCTCTTGATTATCAATACAATGGTCTCCTAGAGATCCATATGATGTAAGTCTTTTTGCAGTGTGTTTGTTGGAATCCGATGAACTTTGAGTTTATGATCAGATCTATGTTTTTATCCATGAAAGTTATTTGAGTCTTATTTGATCTCTTATATGCATGATTTATTATAGCCTCGTATTTCTTCTCCGATATTTGGGTTTTGTTTGGCCAACTTTGTCACGACCGGTTTTCCGATAAAAATATTTATTGAAAAGCCAATCTTGTTACCCCAGTTTTTGAGAAGTACTCCTCACTGGTAGACAAATTCTTGATCTGAGAAGCGATAGCATAAAATATATCTGAGGGCTGAGCCAAGGATGCTCAACAAATTTATTACAAGCGCCAATAATTATACATAATGGCGGATATAACACAAGGGTGAGGTGGCATACTACCGACTCGAACTAAAGCTGGCGGTGGTGGTATATCACGGTGAGAAATGATATGCTCAACTAGCATCTCATCGGCGTCGAGGTGAGGCTCGGTGAATTTATTTGGGTAGCGGAAGCGGATATAGTACAATGACCAAAACCAAGGGTCGACGGGATCGAGGACTCCTCTAGGCGTCGGACTCGCTATCGAACTCTTCATCCATGAGATCGCCTTCGTCGACATCGGCCAAATCAACAAGCCGGTGAGTACTTTAAAAGTACTCGCAAGACCGTTCAGACGTAAGATATAACAAATGCATGCATGAAATGCGTCTTGATAAATACACCAATGCATGAACAGTATATTAGCATACGGAATAAATAAAAGGGGAAACGGCGGTAGTCCGCCGAAAATCCCAACAACATAAACAAAATGAAACCCGATCGGTATCCAAGCGGCGCCGAAGGTAAATAAATAAATAGAAGGAAAGAAATGCCACGATCGAGGCGTCGAGCGGCGTCACATAAAGGGCTTTAAAAGAAATGCCACGGTCAAGGCGTCGAGCGACACCGCATAAAGGGCTTTAAAAGAAATACATGATCGGGCGTCTGGCGACACCGCATAAAGGGCTTTAAAAGAAATGCCACGCGTCAAGCGTCGAGCGACACCGCATAAAGGGCTTTAAAAGAAATGCCACGGTCGGGCGTCGAGCGACACCGCATAAAGGGCTTTAAAGGAAATGCCACGGTCAAGGCGTCGAGCGACACCGCATAAAGGGCTTTAAAAGAAATGCCACGATCAAGGCCCGAGGCGACGCCACATAAAAGGGCTTTAAAAGAAATGCCACGGTCGGCGTCGAGCGACACCGCATAAAGGGCTTTAAAAGAAATGTCGCGATCGGGCGTCGAGCGACGCCACATAAAGGGCTTTAAAAGAAATGCCACGGTCGGGCGTCGAGCGACACCGCATAAAGGGCTTTAAAAGAAATGCCACGGTCGAGGCGTCGGCGACACCGCATAAAGGGCTTTAAAGGAAATGCCACGATCGCAAGGCGTCGAGCGACACCGCATAAAGGGCTTTAAAAGAATGTAACAACACTCATAACAAAAATTCAGCTCATAATAATAAACGGGTTAGCACATCACAAGAATATCCCATTAAATCGTACTTAGTACTCATGAACTTTCTCCGGAGTTTTCTATCATCAACAAACACTTGTCAGGATAAGAATAGTATAGAATTTGATGATGATAAGATGATTCAAAGGAGTTTTGACTCTGCAGAGCTTGTACTAAAATCACCCACACCAACGGATTTCGTAGTCACGAAGGACTAGTTCCGCTTCACGGTATTTCAGAAGAAAACACAGCGATCCAAAGACACACCATCATACTTCTCGATGTCGAACCACCCCAGACATCGTTCAAGAAAAACTTTTGAGACGGGGAGATCACAATCTCGAATAGCATGGGATCGAATTTATATACGCGCGCTCTAAGGGGTGCCCCCCTCTCGGTCCCAACCGGAAACACCCATGCCCCCTGACCGGATGGTGGCTTTAATCCAGGGCCATGGAACCATCATCCCGCCTCTCCTTTTGGTGTGTACCAGAAAGCGGTTTGCAACTTACTATGCCATATTCCTTACGGAAAACATGTGGTAGTACGGAGTGGCGAAAGGAATCGAACCGATACGGGTTGATTCGGAAGTAAAAGAGATGTGTGGCGTAAGACCGGCATGCTACAACACTGCCATCTTACCCATACTCATGCCAACACATGGCCATGCACCTCCATACACCACAAGTATGGATCAATGAAATTACATGTCTCCACATGCATGAATAATAACCTCCATCGGTATGCTCACCAACATGCTATGAAACTACTTACATGCAAACATGCCAAACACTCATCATATCAAAAGTCTCAACATGCTTGCCTGGTTCAGAGTAGTCGGAGCCTAGCTCGGTGAAGTTCATGGCTCCGTCACCTCCTTGGTATCTACGGTATAACGAGAAAATATACGGCTTATCGTGAATACGGAAGGTGCACAAAATTATCTCAAATAATTTTCAAATAAATCTGATAAAAAACTAGACAAAATTTCAAAGAGGACAGAAAAAGAATCAATCAAAAATATGCTTCTGATAAAAAGTTATTAGGGTTTTTGTCCAGGGACCCATCTGTAATGAAACAGAAACTTCCGTGGTTTTTATTGCAAAAACAGAAAACGTTTCAGATTAGAATACGCCGGCTCAGAGGAGAAAACGTATTCTGGCAAAAGACGTTTTCAGAAAACGGTTCGTTTAAAAACGAACAGAGAGGCTGACGGGCGGGTCCCACCCGTCAGGTTCAAATTGAAAAGAAGCGTCGGGGCTCGTTGGCGCCCGAGAGTGGTGGTCGCGGTGGCGATCCACGGCGAGGTAGGGTGATCGGGAGTACCAGCGTGTTCAGGTGCCATTCGCGTCGGTTGGTGGTGGTGGTGGTGGCCGGCGAGCACCACGCCGACGGTGGCTCTGCCCGTGGACGGCGATTCGGGCGAGATGAAGCTCACCGGAGAGGGCTGCAATGATCAAATTGACGAGGGGTTAGGGATATGGTAGCTAGAGAGGAAGCTGGACGGAGTTAGGGCATCGGAGACGGCCTCACTGCAGCGAATCGAGCTGGAGCCCGAGGCGGAACGGGCGGCCGGAGTTGGGGGAGGAGACCTCCTCGAGGTCCTCCTAGTGGCCCAGTGAGGTGTAGGTGGAGTGTAGTGGCGTGCGTGCTCGAGAGGGACTCGGGGTCTCTTTTATAAGCGACCAGGCGGTTGCCTTGAACAGGATAAGTCGGCGAGGATTCTGGCGGAGCATGGCTGGACAGGTGTTTAGGAGTTGGAGCGTTGTCGTTGTTGCCACCGAGCTGATTTGGTGCCAGCGGCGTCGAGTTTAACTTCTTTGAGGTGGAGTTCGACGGAACGGCGCAAAGTCGGGCACGTCGGCGGCGAGAGCGCGCCTGTGCTTGCCGGGCCACGGCGACGGTGCAGCGGGGTGTCTTGGCGTGCATGAGGCCACGCGGAGAGCGAGAAGCAATGGGCGGCGCAGAAGCGGCGTTGCGGGCGGTCTTGTCTCCGTTAGCGCCACGGGTGGCGTTACGCCGTGGGACACGCCGGCCTGAAGCGGGCGTGGTGCTCCGGCGACGGGAAGCCGCTAAGCGTGCGTGCAAGGCTGCGGACAAGCGAGCCAAAGCGACGAGCAACGTGCCAAAGGCACAATACCTTTGTGACTGAAAGCTGTCGGATGAAAAATGACACCGCAAACTGAATTTCTGCGGTGTTTGAGCAAAGGCACGCCGGTGTTCGGCTGAATGATTCGGCTTGTAGGAATTTTTCCTTGGGCTGATTTTTGGTGGAGTGGCTCCTCAATGTCCCAAAGAGGCTGCCTGATTTTTGGTGGAATTTTTGGAGGAGTGTAGGTATGAATTTCACCAAATTTGGCAAATCTGGTCCAAACTTGCAGAGAGTGTAGTTTGAAAAATTTGAAAAGAAGATGAGTGGATCAAGATGGTCTGGGTTGTGAGTACAAAGGACTAGCCAAGAGAGTTGGTTTGAGATCAAAACTCACAAGAAAAGGAACACTTGCTTTGTAAATGGTTCGGAGCTCAAAATAATTATCGAGAAAAGATTTGAGAGAAGAATTAATTCAAATAAAATCCAAAACTTGTTTGGATGAGTTGGGATAGTGAACTTAAGTTCTTTGGCAAGGAGGAGAGGAGGTTTTGGAGTGGTTTTACCACATGGGTAAAATCTGAGTCATGGATGGTTAAGAAAAGAAAGGTGACCCTAAATCTTTTCTTTGAAATATGAAAGAAGATAAACTCCAAAAATCCAATTTTTGGAAGGAAACAACAGAGGGGAATATTTAAAGGATCAAACCTAAGGTTTTGAAGAAGAAAACAGAGATGACAAACTTGCCAAAGAAAAGAGAAGTTAAAGAGAATAGCCTTTTTCTGAAAAGAAAAATAAAAGGCCTTTCTTAAAGAAAGAAAGAAACCAGCAATGTTTTTGCTAAAAACCAAATAAAATTTTTGGAGTGTCACAAACTTGATCTATTTATCTTGCAATGGAAAGAGGTGCTTTGTGATGAGTTCGATCTTACGGTGCTTGATCCCAGTGACAGAAGGGGAAACGACACCTATGTATTGTTGCTATT
The DNA here is from genome assembly GCA_021437245.1 of Aegilops speltoides. Lineage (NCBI taxonomy): Eukaryota > Viridiplantae > Streptophyta > Magnoliopsida > Poales > Poaceae > Aegilops > Aegilops speltoides. Next base: position 60,193,848 of record CM038144.1, on the reverse strand, counting down.
AATGATAACAAGATGGGGTCTATTTCTACATAAATAGATCTTGTCTACATCATTTCATCGTTCTTATTGCATTACTCCATTTTTTCATGAACTTAATACACTAGATGCATGCTGGATAGCGGTCCCTATGTGGAGTAATAGTAGTAGATGCAGGCAGGAGTCGGTCTACTAATCTTGGACATGATGCCTATATAATGATAATTGCCTCGATATCATCATGATTATTTGAAGTTCTATCAATTGCCCAACAGTAATTATTTTCCCACCGTTTGCTATTTTTCTCGAGAGAAACCACTAGTGAAACCTACGGCCCCCGGGACTCTTCTTTATCATATTTGCCTTTGCGATCTATTTTTATTTGCTTTTATTTTTAGATCTATTAAATCCAAAATACAAAAACACTTTGCCGCACTTTATTTCATTTGTCATCTATTTATCCAATCTATACAACTTTATCCCTGTCTCTGTGCCAATGTCTGGTGTTGTTACGCGAAAGGGATTGACAACCCCTTTAACACGTCGGGTTGCGAGTGTTTGTTATTTATGTGCAGGAGCTGTTTACGTTGTGTTGCGTGGTTCTACTACTCGTTCGATAACGTTGATCTCATCACTGAGGGAAATACGTATCGTTGCTGTGTTGTAACATCCCTTCCTCTTTGGGGAAATACCGACAAACTCCAAGCAAACATCAAAAGGTATTTCGGGTGCCGTTGTCGGGGAGACATCATCAACATCAACTAGGTTCCTAATGACAAATCTTATCTCCTTGCATTTTACATTATTTGCCATTTGCCTCTCGTTTTCCTCTCCCCCACTTCACAAAAAATTGTCATTTTACTCGCCCACTTTTTTGTTTGCCGTTTTCTTGTCACATCTGCTTGTGAGTGCAATCTTGTTGTGAAGTCACCATGAGTGATTTTGGTATGGCAGAAACAGATGATGGCCTAACTCCTAAAATGGAGCGTACGGGAAATCTGGATGCCAAAACTTTTGTCTTGGGGCAACGGAATTTTATGGGAAAAGAACATATCCAAGAATTTTTCAATTGTGTTGGAAATTTAAGTCTTGATAATGCTCCTATACTTAAAAAGACTAAATCTTATGCGGAAGCTATTTTGGCACTAGTTCTAAAACTTGAAACTTAATTTATTCGTACTCATCCTACCTTGCAAAGATTGTTCTATGAGTTGCCTGTTATAAAGAATCTAAAGATAAATAGTTATCCACTCTTGTTCTGATGAATGAATTTGACTACATAATACGGGAAGCTAGGAACTCCGCCTATGTTGTCTCAACATAGCCGGTCCCAAGCCCGGGGAAAGGAGGAGGGTTGTGATAGGCTTGGCGAGCTAACGTAAAAACTCAGCCACTCTTATGGAGTTGAAACCCAAAAGATTTTTGTTGGGGCGTAACCCTCTCAGTGACACGCTACATCAGAACCCGGGTGTGGTGGAAAATGAGCAAGGGTCGGGCCATCACCCCCAAGGTGGTGCGTCGTATCTTGATCCGGATATGGTGTCAAGTGAGCGAGGATCGGGTCGTCGCATCCTTAGTGGCGTGCTACATCGGCGCCCGGATGTAGTGGAAAATGAGCAAGGGTCTTCGCATTTGACTCGACGAGTGCGAAGGGTAAGGAAGCTAGCCGAGACTAGGAGGATTCGCTTAGGTAGCTAGAACATAGGGTCTCTGACAGGGAAGCTTCGGGAGCTAGTTGATGCAGCGGTGAGGAGAGGTGTTAATATCCTTTGCGACCAAGAAACCAAATGGAGAGGACAGAAGGCGAAGGAGGTGGAGGATACCGGGTTCAAGATGTGGTAGACGGGGACATCTGCAAATAGAAATGGCATAGGCATGTTGATCAACAAGAGCCTCAAGTATGGAGTGGTAGACGTCAAGAGACGTGGGGACCGGATTATGCTAGTCAAGCTAGTAGTTGAGGACTTGGTGTTATCAGTGTGTATGCCCTGCAAGTAGGCCACAACGAGAACACCAAGAGGGAGTTCTGGGAAGGCCTGGAAGACATGGTTAGGAGTGTACCGATTGGTGAGAAGCTCTTCATAGGAGGAGACCTCAATGGCCACGTGGGTACGTCTAACACATGTTTTGAAGGTGCACATGGGGGCTTTGGCTATGGCATCAGGAATCAAGAAAGAGAAGATGTCTTAAGCTTTGCTCTAGCCTACAACATGATTGTAGCTAACACCCTCTTTAGAAAGAGAGAATCACATCTGCTGACTTTTAGTAGTGGCCAACACTCTAGCCAGATTGATTTCATCCTCTCGAGAAGAGAAGATAGGCGTGCGTGCCTAGACTATAAGGTGATACCTGGAGAGACTGTTGTACACCAGCATAAGCTGGTGGTTGCGGACTTCCGCTTTCGGATTCATGTCCAGCGGGATAAGCATGCCAAAGTCGCTAGAACAAAGTGGTGGAACCTCAATTGGGAGGTAGCTCAGGCGTTCAAGGAGAGGGTCATTAAGGAGGGCCCTTGGGAGGAAGAAGGGGATGCGGACAATGTGTGGATGAAGATGGCGAATTGCATTCGTAAGGTGGCCTCGGAGGAGTTTGGAGTGTCTAGGGGAAGGATAAGCGAAGATAAGGATACCTGGTGGTGGAATGATGATGTCCAAAAGGCGATTTAAGAGAAGAAAGATTGCTTCAGATGCCTATACCTGGATAGGAGTGCAGACAACATAGAAAAGTACAAGATGGCAAAGAAGGCTGCAAAGCGAGCTGTTGGTGAAGCAAGGGGTCGGGCATATGAGGACCTCTACCAATGGTTAGGCACGAAGGAAGGCGAAATGGACATCTATAAGATGGCTAAGATCCAAGAGAGGAAGAAGAGGGATATTGGCCATGTCAAATGCATCAAGGACGGAGCAGGCCAACTCTTGCTGAAGGACGAGGAGATTAAGCATAGATGGCAGGAGTACTTCGACAAGCTGTTCAATGGGGAGAATGAGAATTCTACCATTGAACTGGACGACTCCTTTGATGAGACCAACATGCGTTTTGTGCAGCGAATCCAGAAGTCTGAGGTCAAGGAGGCTTTAAAAAAGATGAAAGGAGGCAAGGCGATGGGCCCTGATTGTATCCCCATTGAGGTGTGGAAAGGTCTCGGGGACATAGCGATAGTATGGCTAACCAAGATTTTCAACCACATTTTTGGGCAAACAAGATGCGAGAAGAATGGAGACGGAGTATATTAGTACCAATCTTCAAGAATAAGGGGTATGTTCAGAGTTGTACTAATTACCATGTAATTGAGCTGATGAGCCATACAATGAAGCTATGGGAGAGAGTCATTGAGCACCACTTAAGTAGAATGCAAGTGTGACCAAAAATCAGTTTGGTTTCATGACTGGGAGGTCGACCATGGAAGCCATTTTCTTGGTACGACAACTTATGGAGAGATATAGGGAGCAAAAGAAGGACTTGCATATGGTGTTCATTGACTTGGAGAAGGCCTATGATAAGATACCGCAGAATGTCATGTGGTGGGCCTTGGAGAAACACAAAGTCCCAGCAAAGTACATTACCCTCATCAAGGACATGTACGGTAATGTTGTGACAAGTGTTCAAACAAGTGATGTCGACAATGATGACTTCTCGATTAAGATAGGACTGCATTAGGGGTCAGCTTTGAGCCCTTATCTTTTTGCATTGGTGATGGATGAGGTCATAAGGGATATACAAGGAGATATCCCATGGTGTATGCTCTTTCTGGATGATGTGGTGCTAGTTAACGATAGTCGGACGAGGGTAAATAGGAAGTTAGAGTTATGGAGACAAACCTTGGAATCGAAAGGGTTTAGGCTTAGTAGAACTAAAACCGAGTACATGATGTGCGGTTTCAGTACTACTTGGTGTGAGGAGGAGGAGGTTAGCCTTGATGGCCAGGTGGTACCTCAGAAGGACACCTTTCGGTGCTTGGGTCAATGTTGCAGGAGGATGGGGGTATTGATGAAGATGTGAACGATCGAATCAAAGCCGGATGGATGAAGTGGCACCAAGCTTCTGGCATTCTCTGTGACAAGAGAGTGCCACAGAAGCTAAAAGGCAAGTTCTACTGGACGGTGGTTCGACCCACAATGTTGTCTGGCGCTGAGTGTTGGCCGACTAAAATGCGACATGTTCAACAGTTAGGTGCTGCGGAGATGCGTATGTTGAGATGGATGTGTGGCCACACGAGGAAGGATCGAGTGTGGAATGATGATATAAGAGATAGAGTTGGGGTAGCACCAACTGAAGAGAAGCTTGTCCAACATTGTCTGAGATGGTTTGGGCATATTCAACACAGGCCTCTAGAAGCTCCAGTTCATAGCGGACGGCTAAAGCGTGCGGACAATGTCAAGAGAGGGCGGGGTAGACCGAATTTGACATGGGAGGAGTCCGTTAAGGGAGACCTGAAGGATTGGAGTATCACCAAAGATCTAGCTATGGACAGGGGTGCGTGGAAGCTTGCTATCCATGTGCCAGAGCCATGAGTTGGTTGCGAGATCTTATGGGTTTCACCTCTAACCTACCCCAAGTTGTTTGGACTAAAGGCTTTGCTGTTGTTGTAATACGGGAAGCTAGGGAAATCTTTGATTTTTATGGTATGAATCGTGAAAAACCCGTGATTGATGAAATTATTTATAATAGTGATTATGCATTGAGACATTTGCTTGGGGATAACCAAATCTTTGATGAGAATCTTAAAAAGCAAGTACCTATTTTAGACATGATCCAACAAGTTTTCACTGATGTTAATCAACACTATTCTTGGATTGCTACCGGAAATCAAAAGGGTTATGATAATGAGAAACTTGATAGTGCTAAGGTTTCCATGGATAATGTGTTTTATGTTTTATTTGCAAAACCCTCTGACAAAAATACTTCCAAGGAAAACAAGGCTAAAGTTGACAAAACTTAGATCCTATGCATTATGCCTAGCTAGGGGCGTAAAACGATAGCGCTCGTTGGGAGGCAACCCAACTTGTATCTTTTTGCTTTTTGGTTTTCTTGCTGTTTTCAATAAAATACCCAATTATGCCTCTGATTAAATGTGTTTTTGTGGTTTAAATTAGTGTTTGTGCCAAGCAAGGCCTTTGGGATGATTTGGGTGAGAGTTGATTTGATCTTGCTGAAAAATAGAAACTTTTGCGCTCACAAAAATATTTCCCATTTTTAACATAAGAGTGCTTTTGAGTTGATTCTGTTTGCAAAAGATTAATAAACAAATTATTCATGTTTTCCTAATTTTTTAGAATATTTGGAGTTACAAAAGTATTCGAAGTTTCCAGATTGCTACAGACTGTTCTATTTTTGACATATTCTTTTTTTTTGCGTTGTGTGCTTGTTTTGATGATTCTATGGTTCTCTTTGAAGAGTTTTTTCCATAGAGAAGTTGGAATATAGTATATATAATGCAAAAGTAAAATATTAATGGGTTGGCAACAGTACTTATAGTAGTGGTTTGCTTTCTTATACTAACGGATCTCACAAAGGTTTTGTTGAGTTTTGTGTGATCGAAGTTTTCAAGTTTTGGGTGAGATTACGATGGATGAAGGAATAAGGATTAGAAAAAGGCTAATCTTGGGGATGCCCGAGGCACCCCAAGATAATATTCAAGAAGTAGCAAGCAACTAAGCTTGGGGATGCCCCCGAGTGGCATCCCCTCTTTATTCTAACAACCATCGGTATTTTACTTGGAGCTATATTTTTATTCGCCACATATGATGAGTTTTGCTTGGAGCATCTTCTATGATATGCGTCTTTGCTTGTTTTGCTTTCTAATTTAAGTCTTGAATCCTTGCTGGACACACCTTTCTGAGCGAGTCAAAAATTATGCTATGCTTGCTCCTATGCTTGACTTAAATTTTTAGAGCCATGGATTTGCTCTAGTGCTTCACTTATATCTTTTTTAGCACTGTATGCTTTGTTATTTTTGAAGAAATGCTCTCATGCTTCACTTAGATCTATTTGGGAGTTAGTAAATTTTTTAAGAAATTCTCTCTTGCTTCACTTACATTATTTTGAGAGAAAGAAATATTATGCTCATGTTCTTCACTTAAATTTGTTTGAGCTTATCAATAGCAACATATAAAATTAGTCCCAAAGTGATAGATATCCAAGGAGGATATAAAAAAAACTTTCATGAAGATCATTGGACAAAATAAACTTGGTCCTTAGTAATGGTTTTGAGATATGATGATATGATATGTGAGTCATGTTGATGAGTAATAATGCTTTAGTAAGAATATTGGTGTTAAGGTTTGTGATTCCCTATGCAAGCATGAAAGCCAATAGTTATGCAATGAAATTATATCCTACTTGCAGTGCATAATTCGGTGTTACTTATGCTGAATGCTCACGTATGAGATTTTTCGTTTCATGGTTGGACGCTTCTCAATCTTTTTGCTAGCCTTCATTTTGCACTAAGTATGATCATGACTTGTGCATCCAAAACCCATTTAACCAGTTTTCCTTATTAGTCCACTATACATACCTATATGCAGTATTTGCGTACCGTTCTAAGCAAATTTGCAAGTGCCATCTCTAATTTTAAAAAATAAATTTCTCTTTTGTGTGCTCGTACCGCTCGCGTGGCGGTGAGGGGTGGCCGATGTTTTCCATGCTAGATGTGTTATTCTCACGATGAGTGTTTCACTTGTCATTGCACGAGAGTACGGCAAAGGTATTAGGGATGCCTAGTCCCGAAATGAAAAATGAATTTACTTTATGTTTTCAAATAATAAATTCCTTGGAAAGTGTTGGTATGGAGGGCACCCGTGGATACGGTTAGCCATGGAAAGTGAAAGTATGGTGGAAAAGGAATAAACTTTATTTTCTGTTCCGGAACCGCCTATGATATATCTAGCATGGAAAGTGTTGGAAACTCTAAGTCGTTTTCGTTGGTGGGAAAAGTATGCCTCCCAAACTATTTTTATCTCTCAATTTTCGCTTTGAGCTCTAGTACCTCTACAAATCCCTACTGCCCTCTGCGCTGGGCCTTTCTTTTTTACTTTATGCAATTTTTATTTTAAACATGAGTCTCCATCTTCTCTTATAAAGCACCAACTAAGGGGCACTATGATCGTATTTGAGCATTGGGTGTAGCTAATATTCGAGTGTGTTTCATGAATGGATCAATGATTGACCATAATGGGCTAGGGATAACTTGCTTTAGCGTTGATATTTTGAAAGACATGGTTGCTTGTTGATATGCTTGAGTATTAATGTCTTCATGTCAAAACTAGACTATTGCTTTGAACCATATAAAAGTCCAAATGTCCATGCTACAAAGAAAAGAATATGTGATGAACATGTTAGGTAGCATTACACATCAAAAATTATGTTTTTATCATTTACCTACTCGAGGACGAGAAGGAATTAATCTTGGGGATGTTGATACGTCTCCAACATATCTATAATTTTTTATTGTTCCATGCTGTTATATTATCATTCTTTGTTGTTTTACAATCATTTTATAATCATTTTTTGGTACTAACCTATTGACATAGTGCCTAATGCCAGTTGTTGTTTTCTGCTTGTTTTTTACATCGCAGGAAATCTACACCAAACGAAGCCAAATGCAGCGAAACTTTTTGTGGATTTTTTCTGGACCAAAAGACATAAGTTGGGCTGAAGAAGTACCAGAGGGGTGCCCCGAGGGGGCACAACACATTAGGGCGCGCCTATGGGCCCAGGCGCGCCCAGGTGTGTTATGCCCACCTCGGGGGCCTCCCGCACCGCCTCTTTGATTTATAAATACCCCAATATTCCAGAAACCCAAGGGGAGTCGACGAAAATCAATTCCAGCCGCCGCAAGTTCCAGAAACACCAGATCCAATCTAGACACCATCACGTAGGGGTTCATCATGTCCATTGGTGCCTCTCCGATGATGCGTGAGTAGTTCATTGTAGACCTACTGGTCCATAGTAGTAGCTAGATGGCTTCCTCTCTCTCTCTCTCTCTCTCTCTCTCTTGATTATCAATACAATGGTCTCTTAGAGATCCATATGATGTATGTCTTTTTGCGGTGTGTTTGTTGGGATCCGATGAACTTTGAGTTTATGATCAGATCTATGTTTTTATCCATGAAAGTTATTCGAGTCTTCTTTGATCTCTTATATGCATGATTGATTATAGCCTCGTATTTCTTCTCGATATTTGGGTTTTGTTTGGCCAACTTAATCTATTTATCTTGCAATGGGAAGAGGTGCTCTATGATGGGTTGAATCTTACGGTGCTTGATCCCAGTGACAGAAGGGGAAACGACATGTATGTATCATTGCTATTAAGGATAACAAGATGGGGTCTATTTCTACATAAATAGAACGTGTCTACATCAAGTCATCATTCTTATTGCATTACTCCGTTTTTCTTGAACTTAATACACTAGATGCATGCTGGATAGTGGTCGATGTGTGGGGTAATAGTACTAGATGCAGGCACAAGTCAGTCTACTAATCTTGGACATGATGCCTATATAATAATCATTGCCTGGATATCGTCATGATTATTTGAATTTCTATCAATTGCCCAACAGTAATTGTTTTCCCACCATTTTCCATTTTTCTCGAGAGAAGCCACTAGTGAAACCTACGGCCCCCGGGTCTCTTCATCATATTTGCCTTCGTGATCTATTTTTCTTTGCTTTTATTTTCAGATCTTTTAAGTAAAAAAATAGAAAAACACTATGTTGCACTTTATTTCATTTGCGATCTATTTATTGAATCTATTACAACTTTATCCCGTCTCCGTGCCAATTTTTAACGCCGTTACCCGAAAGGGATTGACAACCCCTTTAACATGTCGGGTTGCGAGTATTTGTCATTTGTGTGCAGGAGTTGTTTACATTGTGTTGCATGGTTCTCCTACTGGTTCGATAACCTTGGTCTCTTCACTGAGGAAAATACCTACCGTTGTTGTGATGCATCACCTTTCCTCTTTGGGTAAATAGCGACGTAGTTCAAGAAAACATCAACTCGCCACCACATCTCCAGCTTCAACACATTCCAGCGTTCCACTATCAACTATATGCCGGTTTATATCATGGTCAAGTATGGAGAATCTTAAGACTCGGGGGCTTAGACATGACTTGGCAGAATTGGTCGTTGTCACAAATTCAAGAACCCCGGTCATTGCAGGAAATACAATCTGGTCCAGGAGACTGCTGCCACATTAGTGAAAATTTAAAAGTCGTCAGAAAATTTCTGACTTAAAAAGTGTCGGGCAATCAGAAAGTTCTGGCTCAAAAAGAAAGATTCCGGATTATCAGAAGAAATTCCGGTTCAGAATCCAGCTCAAGGGAAATCTGTCTCTCACAAAGTTTTGAGCTCTCAATATCTAGCTCAAGAGGAATCCATCTCTCACAAGTTCGAGTTCTCATAAAAATTAAAATGTTGCCAAAGAGAACTTGCTGCCATGATGTGCGGTTTAAACATGGTTATCCTGCCTTATTGGCTTATCATATTACGATCAATGTAATAAGGCTGGCATCCCCGAAATTTGGGGCCTCTGTCATTTCATCCCATATTTATTGGGTATGAGTCTTTACTAATTGATCATAAGATCACTTGGCGGCTTTCAACTCACCAAGTTTAGCTTTCATACCCTCTTGACCGATGAAAGGACCGATATGGTTGACTAGAGGGGAGTGAATAGGAACCTTACATTTTTTAGGTTTTCTTCACAAATTAGGTTTAGCAATGAAGTAGGTTGTCTAGATGTGCAACTAGGTGAGCAACCTATATGATGCTAACAATAACAACAACAAGAAGAGTAAGCAAAGGATACAACACAACATTGGCTTGCACAAAGTAAAGGTAAGAGCTAACCACAAGTGGAGCCGGTAGAGACGAGGATGTGTTACCAAAGTTCCTTCCCTTTGAGGGGAAGTACGTCTCCATTGGAGCAGTGTGGAGGCACAATGCTCCCCAAGAATCCACTAGGGCCACCGTATTCTCCTCACGCCCTCACACAATGCGAGATGCCGTGATTCCACTAGTGGTGCCCTTGAAGGCAGCGACCTGACCTTTACAAAAAAGGTTGGGGCAATCTCCACAACTTGATTGGAGGCTCCCGACAACACCACGGAGCTTCACCACAATGGAATGTGGCTCTGAGGTGACCTCAACCGTCTAGGGTGCTCAAACACCCAAGAGTAACAAGATCTGCAAGGGATTAGTGGGGGGAATCGAATTTCTCTTGGTGGAAAAGTGTAGATCCGGGCCTTCTCAACCAATCCCTAGAAAATCAACAAGTTTGATTGGCTAGGGAGAGAGATCGGGCGAAAATGTGCTTTGGAGCAACAATGGAGTTTGGGGGAGGAAGAGATAGTTCTTCTTGGGGAAGAAGACCCCCTTTTATAGTAGGAGGACAAATCCAACCGTTATGTACCTCTTAGCCGGCAAGCCAGCGGAACTACAACTCATGGCACAGTACTGACACTCTAGGAGTGGTACTACCGCCCTTGAAGAACAGCAAGAAGAGTTTAGAAGAGTAGAGGAATGGGTGGTGGTAGCCGCAGTAGTAGGGATGGCACTACCGCCTATAGGCGGTACTATCGTTGCTACATCTGCCAGTTTTCCAGAGGCGAATAGGTTGCTTGGTAGAGACCGGAGGTACTATCATAAAACCCGACACGAAAAAGTCGAGGCCTCAACTGTGAGCGGTAGTGTGAGCGGAGTTAGTAGCGGTAGTACCGCCTATAGGCGGTACTACCACTGCTGCCTGCGGTACTACCGCTAGCAGCTCTTCTCCCCTTCTTCGGCACAAACGGAGGGCAACTCCAAAGAAACGGAAAGGGGCGATGGGTCCAATATGAGTGTGTACGTGATGATTCCACCCAAACCTTTTCGACGCGTACCCCCTCTTGATAGTACGGTATTCCCTACGACTCAATTCCACCAAAAAAGAAACGCAGGAAAGAAAACCGTCTACAGTTGAAACTCCGAGGGGCACAAATCGTCTTATGCCATAAGGTTGATAGTATGAAATGCTCAATGCAAATGATTAGTCTGCAAACACATTGTCATCAATCACCAAAACCACTCAGGGAGAAATATGCCCTAACAACCGGCTTTATATGCCATATATGGGTTAAACCTACCTGTTTGCAACTTGCTACTCCGCTAGGTGACCCTCCGTACTCTTGATGGTCAATCTTTTATGACCCTGAACTTGTCAAGGTTAAAATGGCAGCTTTTGTCACGTGGAGCCGGCTTACAGAGAGCTAGGATAAACTCACCTGGCTGCTTGTTGCTACTCTGCTATGTGGCTCGTCATACTCTTGACAGTCAATCTTCTCTGAAGACCCTGAACTAGTTAAGGTTAAAACGACGGATTTATGTCACAAGAGAGCTAGCTTACGGGATGAAAGGCTATCATGCCAAGCTTCTTTGAAGCAAAACTTGAGTTTTTCAAAAAAAAAACAAAAAAGAGCTGGTCTCTTTTGGTTATGTCTTCAAAGCCGACATTTTTATATTCTGTCACCATACACATACATTGCATCATCATACCATGCATCATATATGCATGGATATACAAGTTTATGTTGCAGGCACCGATTTTCAAACCGGGTTATATTATTCAAATCTTAAATAGCCAACATGGCTAGATTTTCGTTATGGCTATCATAACCAATATTGGATGATTGAGGTTTTCAAAGCCGCTTCAAAAAATGGCTATTATTCTCTTATTCAAAAAGACTAGCTTACAACAAGGAGCATGATTCAACATTTATATACAAGGCATTCAGTAACATCATCCAGACAGTGGATATGATTTTATTCTACAATGGAGTATAGTCCCGAGTTGCTGCACGTATATGACCCGGCACTTGAGGGCTACATTATTCAAATCAAGATTGCATCAAGTATGCCAGTCCCGTGTCACTGCAGGCATGCACCATGGCACTTGGGGGCTAATGCAAGTTGCTTTTCAAATCATCATATTTTCAACAAACCCGGGTATCTCAAGGAGATGAGCTGACCCTTCTATCAATTTCTAAGTCCCAGCCCAATATTGCTTTACTGAGCCGGCCCTTGGGGACTACACATTGCTCCTCAAGTCTATATGATCAGATCTACAAAAGTCCCTACTCATTTTTGCATAATGACTCAGCCCTTGGGGTCTATACTAGCTGAAGTTTTATGATCATAAGATAATTACAAGTCCCAGGTTGCTGCAGGTAAGACAACCGATACTTGGAGGCTACATATGTGGAACATTCAACTTATGACTGGTGACTCAGACGAACAACCCGGATACAGATGCAATATTTATATTGAAGCAAGTCTTAAGCTATCACTGCATTCCCCTCTTAAGACTTGGGGGCTACAGGTAATATGGATACAAGTATACCTTCAAATTCTCAGTTATGAGTGAACCAGGTCTCATATTTTTGGTGAAAAAATTGGCAAAATTTTATCTTCTCCAAGTTATTCACACGAATCAACTCAACATCAGACGGATTTTTGTCCATCAAAAGCTGAAGCATTGAAAGATTGGTACAATATCAGACAAATTTTCTCCTTATCAAGCCAAGGCATTTTGAAGACAACTTAAGATACCATATGGGTTATTTTTCTGCATGGAATTATTATTGGCATACTGATATGACAGAGACCCAGATTTTCAGGAGCCGCTTCACTATCTATTCTTCTTCCAAGAAGCTTAGCATGAATGCATGACTCAAGCTAATCTAGGGGCTAATGTCAGGGGAATTATCCGTGATTTAACCCGGCTCATGACGTTAAGTCATCTCTAGACTTAAGCAGCCCTGTTAAGTCATCTCGGGACTTACCTCGGTAGATTCTAACCCGGCAGACAGTTCTAACCCGTCAGACAGTTGTTACCCAGCAGACAGTTCTAACCCGGCAGATAGTTGTAACCTGGTAGACAGTTGTAAGTTGGCAGACAGATTGTAACCCGGCTGTCGATGGAAACAACACCTATGGGATCACGGGAATCCCCACTACGGTTGCAGGGCGAGGGGTCGTGAGAAGAGCGGAATCAGCAATCAGCACAAGCACTCGGGTCGTTTACCCAGGTTCGGGCCGCGAGGATGAGTAATACCCTACTCCTGTTTTGGTGTGTATATCAGTATTCTTCGAGTTCTTGACCTTGCTACGATGAGTGTAACTTGTCCGAGGGTCTGAATCCCTCTCCTGGATGCCTCGGGCCTCCTTTTATAGTCAAGGGGATAGCCACAGTGGCACACAGGAGGTGGCATCAAAGTACAGTGGCTAAGCTTATCGCTTAGCCATTACGGGACAAGACGCATTTAATGTGCCCCTTAGGTGTCCCCCTCACTTTACCACTGCCTCGCCCTGCTTTGACACGCGCCCGGGCCAACAAGGCGGTCAGCGCCATGTAGGCTGGCAGGCTGCTGAGGTGGCGCGGTGGTAGGGCCTTCACGAAGATTTGCATGCCACCACGTAGGCATGCGCTGAGTTGGCTTGGAAGCCTCACGTCGACACGTAGGCACCTGCCTAGCTCGTGGGCTGGTAGCTGCATGGAAGAGGCTATGGTAATTTGGCGGGCATGGGCCTGGCTGTGGCCCCGTGGATGTCCTCGGCAAGGGCCTTGCCGGGGCCCTAGCAAGGGTCTTGCCGTGGCGTTGTGGTCGTCCCTGGCAAGGATCTTGCTGGAGGTCTTTTGGGTTTTCTCGACAAGGATCTCACCGAGGTTCGTCATCTTCTAATCCTCATCTGACTTAAGCTTGGAGTGTTCATGATCTTCACAAAGATTTTCCTGCCATCATGGAGGTGCCTCCCGAGCCTTGGTTCCAGTGTGGTCGTCGGAAACCTTAGGCTCGAGGGTGGTGCGCTCGGTTGGGGTTGGGCAAGTTGTCCCGACAAGGTCCTTGCCGGGGCTGTGGAGCCGCCCAGCAAGGGTCTTGCCAGGGGAAACCACCTCGCCCTCTTGCTCTTTGTGTCTCTGTGTCGGTGTTGCTTTGACCATCTTGCGGCTTTGACTCCTCGCTCTGCCATGCTAAGCGTGGCGCGGCGTGGCTCATTGCCCGTGTGCAGGTAAAGGGTACAAAGGTGCCCTATACATCCACCTCTGAGAGCCCGGGGTGGGCCACATATAAGCGCAACGCATTGTTGGGCTTGGCCCAAAATGGTGCGCGAGCAGGCGGGGCGGTTTTTACCGCAGTAAATTTTTTCGTCCACTGCGCTTCCCCACGACCCGCGTTGAACGATGACGTGGGATCGTGCGTGTGGGTGATCGAAGCTGGCTTGCGTCATCTTGCGGTGAACAGTAAAGAGGCGGCTTGCGTGTCCTTTCGAGACCGCGGGGCCGCTACTCATTTACTCTCCCCGCCTCGGAACTGTCGTCCCACGCATCCCACTATGCTCGTTCCTTGCGCCACGTATGCTGCATGCATGGCGCGGGGCGGGTGACAGGCGCGGTGGAATATTGGAAGACGCGCGTGCGCGCGTCGATACCCATGCGCCTTTGATTGCGCGAGGAGGGCAGTCGACGGCCTCGCCTGCTGCCAACTTAATGAGCCGGGTTGGCCGAGAGGGGCAGCCGAGCCCTGACCCCGCTCCTTTATAAGGAGGGGAGTGGGAGGGAGGGCACCCCTCAACCTTTCGCCATTCGCCTCCCCCCATCTTTGCTTCTTCCTCCCCTCTGCCATGACGAGAGGGCGTGATGACGCTTCAACGGTGGCGGCGAGGGTCTCTGCTCGACAACGAGTTGCCCCTCCCCAGGAGCCCATGGCTGCGGAGCCGGACGTGGGGGGAGGAGGGAGGGGGCGAGGCCGAGGCCACCGTGGCGCTCGGGGAAGAGGAGGACGGGGTGGCGCATCGGCCTTGCCTCCGCCAGCGGTCCTTCCCCCAATGGAGGGCCACGTCGGGGACCAGCATCGCGAGTTCTTCATCAGGCTGCACCGGCCGATGCGTCGTCGTCTTCGTCTCCCTACTCCATTTGCTCGGGAGATGGAGCTTGACCCGCCGCAGGCGCTGACGCTGCACATGAGGGGTTGCGGGAACATCGGCACATGGGTCGATGTTGATTTCCTAGCCCCTCACATCATGTATCTCCGCCGTGGATGTAAAACCTTTGCTCACATCCACAGCTTGACGGCGGGGCTCATCCTCTAGTTCAAATTAATGGAGAATGGCCTCCTCTCTGTCAAGGTCTTTTGCGACTTCAGGACTCGCCTGAAGTGCTACGTGGAGAGCTCCTCCGATGATGAAGACTCTTCCTCGAGCGAAAGTGACGAGGAGGACAGCGATAGCGGTGACGAGGGCAGCAGGCAGGAGCATGACGAGTTTGACTAGGCGTCGGACCCGCCCTCCCAGGGCGGTGCCAGCAGCAGCATCATCTGCACCGGGCCCCTTCTCCAGGCGGAGCCGGCTCCTTAAACTTCTCGGGGTCGCCTCCTTGGGCGGCTGGCTTGGGAAAGCCGGAGAAGGCAAAAAGGCGGGTGGCGGGTCGTCAAGTCGGAGTACGATGGCACCGACACCTTCGTAGCGTATTGACGGACCGCTGCCTCATCTTCCAGCTCTTCTCCCGACACCATCATCACCAGCCTTCCCCTAGGCGGCTGCCGGCATGTTCTCTTGGCGCCTTCTGCTGCTCGTACCTATCCTAGGCGCACCTCCTGCCCTTTCGCCTTCTTGCTCCGTTTCCTGAGGAGAGGGACAAGAAAGGGATTACGGGCACCTTATGTTTTTTTAGCTTGTAAGCCTACGGGCCTTAGTTAGATTTAAAACTTGTAATCCCCCTGCTCATGTTTACATTCCGTATGAACTATACCTGTGTGGGTGTATTAATGAAAAAGGGTGTTTGCCGGGTTCTTTTTGCGTGAGCAAAGCCCATACCAAGGAACGAATCCTTCTTACTTTTAACGTAAACATTGTCACTCGGCAACAGGCCTTGCCGCTCCCTTTCTTCATTCGACCATGCTCGCGCTCTTGGTGGAGACATGGGTGAAGTAGGGTTAAGCCCTACGCTTGCTTCCTCGCCACCGCGGCTACAACCAGACCCCGACTCAAGAAATAATTCTAGGGCACGGGCAGGGGGAGCACGGTAACTTAGGAGAAAAACGAGGTTTCACATGTCCCAACCCACACGGAAATGTAAAACAGGGGAAGGAAAAACTTATTTGAATCTGCAGCCCTCGGCAACCTCAGTTTGCCGGGAGCGGACCCTTGTATCTTCAACCCTCGGCAAGCTTGGCTTGGGGGGGCTGGGGCGCTGGCCCATTCTTTTTTCCTCATCCAGCTTGGCGGGAGTGCTCACATTTCCTGTGAACCAAAGGAAATGGAAAAGAAACAGGGAGACGCAGACTCGGCCTCTATTCTAGGGGTTAGTCACAGCAAAACACTAGCAACCCTAACCGAGGGAGAGACTCAACCTAGCATGCATGCTATAACTTAAGGCGCCAGCGCTTTGTTTATTTATGCTCAGGGTCTGCGCCTGGCTTTGTACAGAGGTTTACATGCCTTGTCGGCAAGGCTTGTACAAAAGGTGGCTTGCCGGGGGGCCTAGCAGCAGCGCTATATGTAAAACTTGCGAAGATCTTTGGATGTTCGGGGAGTTGCTCCTGGAATGGCATCTTGGTCTCAGCGGACTACGCCAGGCACTGGTGACTCGTGTTACCCGATAAGGGCCTTCCCACTTCGGCGTGACCTCGTTGGAATTCTTGGCCAACTGAACGCGCCGAAGAACAAGGTCGCCTTCCTCAAAGCTTCGGGCATGAACCTTGCGGCTATGGTAGCGGCGCAAGGCTTCTTTGGTAGCGTCTTTGCTCTCACTGACCGCCCAAAGGCGATCTTCCTTGAGGAGCATCGCATCATCTTGCCGCAATCGCTCTTGCTCAAGCTCATCATAAGCAAGCACTCGAGGTGACCCGTATATGAGTTCCGTGGGGAGAACTGCTTCTGCCCCGTATACCAGGGCAAAGGGTGTCTGGCCGGTGGCTTGATTTGGCGTCGTTCTGATCGACCAAAGAACTGCCGGCAACTCATCAATCCAGCGCCTTCCGCTCTTGTGCAGCATGTCAAAAGTCTTCGTCCTTAGGCCACACAGCACTTCAGCATTTGCCCTCTCCGCTTGGTCGTTGCTCCGTGGGTGTGCCACGGAAGCAAAACAGACCTTGTTGCCGAGGTCACCAATGTATTGCATGAAGGTGTGGCTTGTGAACTGCATGCTGTTGTCGGTGATGACTCTATTCGGCACACCAAAGCGGCAAACTAGCCCCTTAAAGAATTTGACGGCTGACTGTGCGGTCACCTTCCTCACTGCTTCCACCTCCGGCCACTTTGTGAACTTGTCGATTGCAACGTACAAGTACTCAAAGCCCCCGACGGCACGGGGAAAAGGGCCCAATATGTCGAGCCCCCAGACCGAGAATGGCCAGGAGAGAGGGATTGTCTGCAAGGCTTGAGTTGGCTGATGAAGCTTCTTCGAATGGAACTGGCACGCTTCACACTTGGTTACTAGTGCCGTCGCATCCTGGACGGCAGTGGGCCAGAAGAAACCTTGCCGGAAAGCCTTACCGGCAAGGGCCGTCGACCCTATGTGGGAGCCACATATGCCTCCATGTATCTCAGACAAATGCTCCACTCCTTCCTCCCGGGGAATGCACTTCAATTTCACTCCATTTGGTCTCTTTCTATATAGAACGTTGTGAATGAACTGGTACAGGGCAGACCGGCGGGCTACTTTCTCTGCTTCTTCCTGCTCCTCAGGAAGCTCCCCTGTCTGGAGGAATTGGACGGTATGTTGCGCCCATGCTGGAGCCTGTGGCTCAACGGCAAGGACCAAAGGCATTTCCTTTGCCGTGGGAACGGTTGCCTCCATGGCAAGGGCTTGGCGCCCCGCCGGAGTCGGTTGTCCTATGGCAGGCTCGGCGTCCACGGAAACATCTTCGCCGGCGGCTCCAGGGAGCTCGGTGGGGAAGTACTTGCCGGGGCCTGACTTCCTTCGCTTGTTCTGCTGTGTTGATGGTTCAACTAGGTTGATGGTTCAACGGATGGTTGAGTTAACCGAAGCACAAAAGAACCTGGTTCCACAGGTAGCTTGAGGGCAGCGCGCTTCGACAGGTAGTCAGCGATGCCGTTCTCCACTCAGGGGACATGCTCTGCCTGTATACCGTCAAAGCGCTCCTCTAGTTTCCTCACTTCATCCACCTAAGCTTCCATCAAAGGGCTTTGATAATCCTTGTTGATATGCCTGACGACAAGCTGTGAATCACCCCCAACGATGAGCTTCTTGACCGCGAGGTCTGCCGCGATCCTGAGACCGGCAAGCAATCCCTCGTATTCAGCAGTGTTGTTCGTGGACATCTCCCTAGGAAAGTGCATCTGGATCACATACTTGAGGTGCTCTCCGGTGGGTGCAACGATTAGCACACCAGCACCGGCGCCTTGTAGAGAAAAAGCCCCATCAAAGTACATAATCCAGTTGCGACTTGTTTCCTTGCCGGGGAGAGTGGTCTCCTGGACCTCTTCGTCGGGCGTTGAGGTCCATTCGGCAATGAACTCCGCCAAGACTCTGCTCTGAATCGTCGAGGTGCTTTCGACCTTCAACCCAAAGCTTGACAGCTCCAAGGCACATTCCACAATCCTCCTCGTTGCATCTGGGTTATGCACGTTGCAACGGGAGGCGGGTGACGACGATGATCTCGTGCGCTTGGAAGTAATGACGCAGCTTCCTCAAGGCCATAAGGAGGCCGAAGAGCAACTTCTGCACACCAAAGTACCTCGTTGCACCACTTCACCTAGTTGCATGGGACTTGTCGCACTGGTGTCAGACCTTGCCAGGGGATCAGCCTTGCTGGGGAGAGTTCTGGCTTGCCATCCGCCAACTTTGCTGTTGAGGCTACCTCTTTGTCGACCTCCCTCTGCGCCACCAGTGCGGCGCTAACCACTTGATTCGTTGCTGCCAGATACAGCAGCAACGGCTTTTGTGGTTTGGGCGCAACCAGCACTGGGGTGGATGAGAGGTATTTCTTCAAATCCTACAGCGCTGCCTCGGCCTCCGGGGTCCACTCCATTGGGCCCGCCTTCTTCAAGATCTTGAAAAAGGGAAGGGCATGCTCAACGGACATGGAGATGAATCTGCTCATGGCGGCGACGCAGCCAGTGAGCCGATGCACGTCCTTGATCCGCTTAGGTGCCTCAATCTGCTCAATGGCCTTGATCTTGTCTGGGTTTGCCTCAATCCCGTGCTGCGACACAAAGAACCCGAGAAGCTTGCCGAATGGGACACCAAAGACACACTTCTCAGGGTTCAACTTGAGGTTGATCTTGCGCAAATTTGCAAACGTCTCTTCCAAGTCTTGCACAAGTGTCGCCTTGTCCTTGGTTTTGACCACTATGTCATCCATATAAGCTTCCATATTTCTATGTAGCTGGGGCTCAAAACCAATTTGGACTGCTCTTGCAAAGTTCGAGCCAGCACTCTTCAACACGAAAGGCATCCGTAAAAATCAATACATACCACACGGGGTGATGAATGTTGTCTTCTCCTCATCTTCTCTTCTCATGAAAATTTGGTGGTAGCCTGAGTAGGCGTCAACGAATGATAACAGGTCACACCCAGCCGTGGAGTTAACTATCTGGTTGATGCATGGCAATGGGAAAGGATCTTTTGGACAAGCCTTATTGATATCTGTGTAATCAATACATAGCCTCCACTTCCCGTTTGCCTTGCGCAGCACCACCGGATGGGCCAACCACGTCGGATGGAGTACCCCTCTTACCAAGCATGCCGCCTCTAGCTTCCTGATCTCTTCCGTGATGAACTCCTGCCTCTCCAGAGCTTGATTCCTAACATTCTGCTTGATGGGCCGCGCATGAGGACAGACAACAAGATGGTGCTCAATCACTTCCCTGGGAACGCCGGGAATGTCAGATGCTTCCCACGCAAACACATCGACATTCGCCCGCAGGAAAGTGATGAGCTCACCTTCCTATTTGTTGTCGAGGGTGGAGCTTATGGTGAAAGTGAAGGATATATGCCCTAGAGGCAATAATAAAATTATTATTTATTTCCTTATTTCATGATAAATGTTTATTATTCATACTAGAATTGTATTAACCGGAAACTTGATACATGTGTGAATACATAGACAAACAGGGTGTCACTAGTATGCCTCTACTTGACTAGCTCGTTGAATCAAAGATGGTTAAGTTTCCTAACCATAGACATGAGTTGTCATTTGATTAACGGGATCACATCATTAGGAGAATGATGTGATTGACTCGACCCATTCCATTAGCTTATCACTTGATCGTTTAGTATGTTGTTATTGCTTTCTTCATGACTTATACATGTTCCTACAACTATGAGATTATGCAACTCCCATTTACCGGAGGAACACTTTGTGTGCTTCCAAACGTCACAACATAACTGGGTGATTATAAAGGAGCTCTACAGGTGTCTCCAAAGGTACATATTGAGTTGGCATATTTCGAGATAAGGATTTGCCACTCCGATTTTCGGAGAGGTATCTCTGGGCCCTCTCGGTAATGCACATCACTATAAGCCTTGCAAGCAATGTAGCTAATGAGTTAGTTACAGAATGATGCATTACGTAATGAGTAAAGAGACTTGCCAGTAACGAGATTGAACTAGGTATTGATATACCGACGATCGAATCTCGGGCAAGTAACATACCGATGAAAAAGGGAACAACGTATGTTGTTATGCAGTTTGACCAATAAAGATCTTCATAGAATATGTGGGAGCCAATATGAGCATCCAGGTTTCGCTATTGGTTATGGACGAGAGACGTGTCTCGGTCATGTCTACATAGTTCTCGAACCCGTAGGGTCCGCACGCTTAAAGTTAGATGACGGTTATATTATGAGTTTATATGTTTTGTTTTACCGAAGGTAGTTCGGAGTCTCGGATGTGATCACGGACATGACGAGGAGTCTCGAAATGGTTGAGACATGAAGATTGATATACTGGACGACTATATTCGGACACCGGAATGGTTCCGTGGGTTATCGGATGTATACCGGAGTACCGGGGGGTTACAGAACCCCCCGGGGGGGTTAATGGGCCACATCGGCCCAAATTGGAGTAGAGGAGGGGCGGACAGGGTAGGTCACACGCCCCCCTCCCCCTCTAGTCCGAATAGGACATGGAGGGGGGCGGCGCCCCCCGTTTCCTTCCTCTCCTCTCTCCCTTCCTTCCCCCTCTCCTACTTGGACAAGGAAAGTAGGGAGTCCTACTCCCGGTGGGAGTAGGACTCCTCCCTGGCGCGCCTCCTCCTGGCCGGACGCCCCCTCCCCCTTGCTCCTTTATATACGGGGGCAGGGGGGCACCTCTAGACACAACAATTGATCCTTGAGATCCATTAGCCGTGTGAGGTGCCCCCCTCCACCATATTCCACCTCGATAATATCGTAGTGGTGCTTAGGCGAAGCCCTGCGTTGTTAGAGCATCATCATCGTCACCACGCCGTCGTGCTGACGGAAGTCTCCCTCGAAGCTCGGCTGGATCGGAGTTCGAGGGAAGTCATCGAGCTGAACGTGTGCTGAACTCGGATGTGTCGTGCGTTCGGTACTTGATCGGTCGCATCGTGAAGACGTACGACTACATCAACCGCGTTGTGCTAACGCTTCCACTTTTGGTCTACGAGTGTACATGGACAACACTCTCCCCTCTCATTGCTATGCATCACCCGTATCTTGCATGTGCTTAGGAATTTTTTTGAAATTACTACGTTCCCCAACAGTGGCATCCGAGCCTGGTTTTATGCGTAGATGTTATATGCACGAGTAGAACACAAGTGAGTTGTGGGTGATACAAGTCATACTGCTTTCCAGCATGTCATACTTTGGTTCGGCGGTATTGTTCGATGAAGCGGCCCGAACCAACATTACGCGCACGCTTACGCAAGACTAGTTCTATCGACGTGCTTTGCACATAGGTGGCTGGCGGGTGTCAGTTTCTCCAACTTTAGTTGAACCGAGTGTGGCTACGCCCAGTCCTTGAGAAGGTTAAAACAGCACTAACTTGACAAACTATCATTGTGGTTTTGATGCGTAGGTAAGAACAGTTCTTGCTCAGCCCGTAGCAGCCACGTAAAACTTGCAACAACAAAGTAGAGGACGTCTAACTTGTTTTTGCAGGGCATGTTGTGATGTGATATGGTCAAGACGTGATGCTATATTTTATTGTATGAGATGATCATATTTTGTAACCGACTTATCGGCAACTGGTAGAAGCCATATGGTTGTCGCCTTATTGTATGCAATGCACTCGCCCCGTAATTGCTTTACTTTATCACTAAACCGTAGCGATAGTCGTAGAAGCAATAGGTGGCGAAACTGCTACGATGGAGATCAAGGTGTCGCGCCGGTGACGATGGTGAACATAACGATGCTTCGAAGATGGAGATCACAAGCACAAGATGATGATGGCCATATCATATTACTTATATTGATTGCATGTGATGTTTATCCTTTATGCATCTTATTTTGCTTTGATTGACAGTAGCACTATAAGATGATCTCTCACTAAATTTCAAGGTATAAGTGTTCTCCCTGAGTATGCTCCATTGCGAAAGTTCTTCGTGCTGAGACACCACGTGATGATTGGGTGTGATAGGCTCTACGTTCAAATACAACAGGTGCAAAACAGTTGCACACGCAGAATACTCAGGTTAAACTTGACAAGCCTAGCATATACAGATATGACCTCGGAACACTGAGACTGAAAGGTCGAGCATGAATCATATAGTAGATATGATCAACATAGTGATGTTCACCATTGAAAACTACTCCATCTCACGTGATGATCGGACATGGTTTAGTTGATTTGGATCACGTGATCGCTTAGATGATTAGAGGGATGTCTATCTAAGTGGGAGTTCTTAAGTAATATGATTAATTGAACTTAAACTTATCATGAACTTAGTACCTGATAGTATTTTGCTTGTCTATGTTTGTTGAAGATAGATGGCTTTTGTTGTTGTTCCGTTGAATTCTAATGCGTTCCTTGAGAAAGCAAAGTTGAAAGATGATGGTAGCAATTACACGGACTGGGTCCGTAACTTGAAGACTATCCTCATTGTTGCATAGAAGAATTATGTCTTGGAAGCACCGCTGGGTGCCAGGCCTGCTGCAGATGCAACTGACGACGTTAAGAACATCTCGCAGAGCAAAGCTGATGATTACTCGATAGTTCAGTGTGCCATGCTTTACGGCTTAGAGCCGGGACTTCAACGATGTTTTGAACATCATGGAGCATATGAGATGTTCCAGGAGTTGAAGTTAATATTTCAAGCAAATGCCTGGATTGAGAGATATGAAGTCTCCAATAAGTTCTATAGCTGCAAGATGGAAGAGAATAGTTCTGTCACCGAACATATACTCAAATTGTTTGGGTATAATAATCTCTTGATTCAACTGGGAGTTAATCTTCCTGATGATAGTGTCATTGACAGAATTCTTCAATCACTGCCACCAAGCTACAAGAGCTTCATGATGAACTATAATATGCAAGGGATGAACAAGTCTATTCCCGAGCTCTTCGCAATGCTAAAAGCTGCAGAGGTAGAAATCAAAAAGGACCATCAAGTGTTGATGGTCAACAAGACCACCAGTTTCAAGAAAAACGGTAAAGGGAGGAAGAAAGGGAACGGCAAACAAGTTGCTGCTCAAGAGAAGAAACCCAAGTGCGGACCTAAGCACGAGGCGAGTGCTTCTCCGCAAGCGAGACTAGTCCTGGAGGCGAGAACTGCCCCAAGTATTTGGCGGATAAGAAGGATGGCAAGGTGAACAAAGGTATATGTGATATACATGTTATTGATCGTGCCTTACTAATGCTCGCATGATAGCACCAGGTATTTGATATTGGTTACATTGCTAATATTTGCAACTCGAAGCAGGACTACGGATTAAGCGAAGATTGGCTAAGGGCGAGGTGACGATGCGCGTGGGAAATGGTTCCAAAGTCGATGTGATCGCGGTCGGCACGCTACCTCTACATGTACCTTCGGGATTAGTTTTAGACCTGAATAATTGTTATTTGGTGCCAGCATTGAGCATGAACATTATATCTGGATCTTGTTTGATGCGAGACGGTTATTCATTTAAATCAGAGAATAATGGTTGTTCTATTTATATGAGTAATAACTTTTATGGTCATGCACCCTTGAAGCATGGTCTATTTTTATTGAATCTTGATAGTAGTGATATACATATTCATAATGTTGAAGCCAAAAGACGCAGAGTTGATAATGATAGTGCAACTTATTTATGGCACTGCCGTTTGGGTCATATTGCTGTAAAGCGCATGAAGAAACTCCATACTGATGGACTTCTGGAATCACTTGATTATGAATCACTTGGTACTTGCGAACCGTGCCTCATGGGTAAGATGACTAAAACGCTGTTCTCCGGAACTATGGAGCAAGCAACAGATTTGTTGGAAATCATACATACTGATGTATGTGGTCCAATGAACATTGAGGCTCGCGGCGGGTATCGTTATTTTCTCACCTTCACAGATGATTTGAGCTTATATGGGTATATCTACTTAATGAAACATAAGTCTGAAACATTTGAAAAGTTCAAAGAATTTCAGAGTGAAGTGGAAAATCATCGTAACAAGAAAATAAAGTTTCTACGATCTGATCATGGAGGAGAATATTTGAGTTATGAGTTTGGTTTACATTTGAAGCAATGCGGAATAGTTTCGCAACTTCACGCCGGAACACCACAGCGTAATGGTGTGTCCGAGCGTCGTGTCGTACTTTACTAGATATGGTGCGATCTATGATGTCTCTTCTGATTTACGCTATCATTTTGGGGTAATGCTTTAGAGACGGCCGTATTCACGTTAAATAGGGCACCATCAAAATCCGTTGAGGCGGCCTTCTGAACTGTGGTTTTGCAAGAAACCAAAGTTATCGTTTCTTAAAGTTTGGGGCTGCGATGCTTATGTGAAGAAACTTCAACGGATAAGCTCGAACCCAAATCGGAGAAATGTGTCTTCATAGGATACCCAAAGGAGACTATTGGGTACACCTTCTATCACAGATCTAAAGGCAAGACTTTTGTTGCTAAATTTGGTTCCTTTCTAGAGAAGGAGTTTCTCTCGAAAGAAGTGAGTGGAAGGAAAGTAGAACTTGATGAGGTAACTGTACCTGCTCCCTTATTGGAAAGTAGTTCATCACAGAAACCGGTTCCTATGACAACTACACCAATTAGTGAGGAAGCTAATGATATTGATCATGAAACTTCAGATCAAGTTACTACCAAACCTCGTAGGTCAACCAGAGTAAGATCCGCACCAGAGTGGTACGGTAATCCTATTCTGGAGGTCATGTTACTTGACCATGGTGAACCTACAAACTATGAGGAAGCGATGATGAGCCCAGATCCGCAAAATGGCTTGAGGCCATGAAATCTGAGATGGGATCCATGTATGAGAACAAAGTATGGACTTTGGTTGACTTGCCCGATGATCGGCAAGCCATCAAGAATAAATGGATCTTCAAGAAGAAGACTGGCGCTGATGGTAATGTTACTGTCTACAAAGCTCAACTTCTTGCGAAAGGTTTTTGACAAGTTCAAGGGGTTGACTACGATGAGACTTTCTCACCCATAGCGATGCTTAATTCTGTCCAAGTCATGTTAGCAATTGCCCATTTTATGATTATGAAATATGGCAAATGGATGTCAAAACTGCATTCCTGAATGGATTTCTAGAAGAAGAGTTGTATATGATGCAACTAGAAGGTTTTGTCGATCCAAAAGGTGTTAACAAAGTGTGCAAGCTCCAGCGATCCATTTATGGACTGATGCAAGCCTCTCGGAGTTGGAATAAACACTTTGATAGTGTGATCAAAGCATATGGTTTTATACAGACTTTTGGAGAAGCTTGTATTTACAAGAAAGTGAGTGGGAGCTCTGTAGCATTTTTGATATTATATGTAGGTGACATATTGTTAATTGGAAATGATATAGAATTTCTGGATAGCACAAAAGGATACTTGAATAAAAGTTTTTCAATGAAAGACCTCAATGAAGCTGCTTATATATTAGGCATCAAGATCAATAGAGATAGATCAAGACGCTTAATTGGACTTTCACAAAGCACATACCTTGATAAAGTTTTGAAAAAGTTCAAACTGGATCAAGCAAAGAAAGGGTTCTTGCCTGTATTACAAGGTGTGAAGTTGAGTCAGAATCAATGCCCGACCACAATAGAAGATAGAGAGAAAATGAAAGATGTTCCCAATGCTTCAGCCATAGGGTCTATCATGTATGCAATATTGTGTATCAGACCTGATGTATGCTTAGCAATAAGTTTAGCAGGGAGGTACCAAAGTAATCTAGGAGTGGATCACTAGACAACGGTCAAGAATATCCTGAAATGCCTGAAAAGGACTAAGTAAATGTTTCTCGTTTATGGAGGTGACAAAGAGCTAGTCGTAAATGGTTACGTCGTTGCAAGCTTTGACACTGATCCGGATGATTCTAAATCGCAAACCGGATACGTGTTTATATTGAACGGTGGAGCTGTCGGTTGGTGCAGTTCTAAACAAAGCATCATGGCGGGATCTACGTGTGAAGTGGAGTACATAGCTGCTCCAGAAGCAGCAAATGAAGGAGTCTGGATGCAGGAGTTCCTATCCGATCTAGGTGTCATACCTAGTTCATCGGGTCCAATGAAAATATTCTGTGACAATACTGGTGCAATTGCCTTGGCAAAGGAATCCAGATTTCACAAGAGGACCAAGCACATCAAGAGACGCTTCAATTCCATCCGGGACCAAGTCCAGGTGGGAGAGATAGAGATTTGCAAAATACATACGGCTCTGAATGTGACAGACCCATTGACTAAACTTCTGTCGCAAGCAAAACATGATCATACCTTAGTACTCTTTGGGTGTTAATCACATAGCTATGTGAACTAGATTATTGACTCTACTAAACCCTTTGGGTGTTGGTCACATGACGATGTGAACTATGGGTGTTAATCACATACAGATGTGAACTATTGGTGTTAAATCACATGATGATGTGAACTAGATTATTGACTCTAGTGCAAGTGGGAGACTAAAGGATATATGCCCTAGAGGCAATAATAAAGTTATTATTTATTTCCTTATTTCATGATAAATTTTTATTATTCATGCTAGAATTGTATTAACCGGAAACTTGATACATGTGTGAATACATAGACAAACAGGGTGTCACTAGTATGCCTCTACTTGACTAGCTCGTTGAATCAAAGATGGTTAACTTTCCTAACAATAGACATGAGCTATCATTTGATTAACGGGATCACATCATTAGGAGAATGATATGATTGACTTGACCCATTCCATTAGCTTAGCACTTGATCGTTTAGTATGTTGCTATTGCTTTCTTCATGACTTATACATGTTCCTACAACTATGAGATTATGCAACTCCGTTTACGGAGGAACACTTTGTGTGCTACCAAGCGTCTGGCGTGGCTGGGTAATTATAAAGGAGCTCTGAGTGTCTCCAAAGGTACATCTTGAGTTGGCATATTTGGGATTAGGATTTGTCACTCCGATTGTCGAGAGGTATCTACGGGCCCTCTCGGTAATGCACATCACTATAAGCAATGCAAGCAATGTAGCTAATGAGTTGAATTCGGAGTGGCGCATTACGTAGCGAGTAAAGAGACTTGCGGTAATGAGATTGAACTAGGTATTGAGATACAAGCGATCGAATCTCGGGCAAGTAACATACCGATGACAAAGGAAAAACTTATGTTGTTATGCGGTTTGACCGATAAAGATCTTCGTAGAATATATGGGAGCCAATATGAGCATACAGGTTCTGCTATTGGTTATTGACCGAAGACGTGTCTCGGTCCTGTCTACATAGTTCTCGAACCCGTAGGGTCCGCACGCTTAAAGTTAGATGACGGTTATATTATGAGTTTATATGTTTTGATGTACCAAAGATATTTTGGAGTCCCGGATGTGACCACGGACATGACGAGGAGTCTCAAAATGGCCGAGACATGAAGATTGATATATTGGACGACTATATTCGGACACTGGAATGGTTCCGGGGGTTATCGGATGTATCGGAGTCTGGGGGTTCGGAACCCCGGGGTTAATGGGCCACATGGGCCCAAAGTGGAGCAGAGGAGGGGCGGCCAGGGCAGGCGCGCACCCCCCTCCCCCTCTAGTCCGAATAGGACAAGGAGGGGCGGCGCCCCCCTTTCCTTCCTCTCCTCTCTCCCTTCCTTCCGCCTCTCGTACTTGGACAAGGAAAGGAGGGAGTCCTACTCCCGGTGGGAGTAGGACTCCTCCCTGGCGCGCCTCCTCCTGGCCGACCGCCCCCTCCCCCTTGCTCCTTTATATACGGGGGCGGGGGGCACCTCTAGACACAACAATTGATCCTTGTGATCTATTAGCCGTGTGCGGTGCCCCCCTCCACCATATTCCACATTGATAATATCATAGCGGTGCTTAGGCGAAGCCCTGCATCGGTAGAGCATCATCATCTTAACCACGATGTCGTGCTGACGGAACTCTCCCTCAAAGCTCGGCTGGAACTCAGAGGTGCCGTGCGTTTGGTACTTGATTTGTCGGATCGTGAAGACGTACGACTACATCAACCGCGTTGTGCTAACGCTTCCGCTTTCGGTCTATGAGGGTACGTGGACAACACTCTCCCCTCTTGTTGCTATGCATCACCATGATCTTGCGTGTGCGTAGGAATTTTTTTGAAATTACCATGTTCCCCATCAGAAAGCCCCCCCCGGTGTCGTCCTCTCTGACGGACACCATCTTGGTCTCTGGTGGTGCAGCTCTGGACTTCTTGCTCTTGCCGGTAGAGCTCTCTAGCACGTCCTCGATGGGAGTGCAACACTCCGGAGAGGTGTGCTTGCCGGAGTGGGTGCGAGAGGTCTCGCCGGTCTTCTTCCTCTCGGGACTCCAGCGGCAGGAGCAAGTGCCTTAGCGGCAGCTGCTGCAACTGCTTCCCGGTAGAGTTGGTCGGCGCATATCAGCGCGTCCTTCTTGTCGGAGGGGACGGTGATGATGTTCATCAGCCCCGGTATCTTCAGTGTGTTGTAGGCGTAATGTGACGCTGACATGAACTTGGCAAGTGTCGAGAGGCCAAGGATCCCGTTGTAGGGCAAGGGGATCTCGGCCACATCGAAGACAATCCTGTCCGTCATGTAGTTCAGTTCCCCCCCCCCAAACGTCACGGGCAGCGTGACCTTACCCTTTGGTTGGCTTCTCCCCGGATTGACCCCTTGAAACGTGCCCGTCTCTTCAAGGTCTCCATCAGGAATCTGCAGCCTTTTGACTACGATCGGCGAGATCAAGTTCAGACCGGCCCCGCCGTCAATTAGCATCTTTGTCACTCTGAGGTTGCGGATTGTTGGTAAAACCAACAATGGCAAACACCCGACTGCAGTTGTGCGATCGGGGTGGTCCTCGGTGTCAAAGATGATAGGCGTGTTGGACCACTTCAGTGGCTTCCATGCATTGAGTGAAGGCTCCACTGTTGTGATCTCACGCGCCCACTCCTTGAGTTGGTGGCGAGAGGTGTGCAGCGAGGCGCCACCATCGACACACATGGCCTCTATAGCTTTCTAAAAATCGTGGTTGCCGGACTTGTCGTCCTTGTCATGATCATCATCTTCCTGCTTCTTATCGCGGCCCCGAGCAGGCCTCTCTTGCTGGTTATCCTTGCCGCGGCGGCCTCCCTAGCCACCATGCTTCTTGTCGGATCCTTCGGCACCGTCTTGACCCTTCTCCTTGTCCCGCCTCTCATATTCGGCCTTCTGCTTCTCAGCGAGCAGTTCAACTTGTCGGCAGTTCTGGAGTTCGTGGCCTTTGGTGCGGTGGATCTTGCAATACTGCTTGTCGGAGCCCCCTGGCTTGTCGGCAGCCGCCAAGGCACGGCAAGCGGCACACCAGCAACTTCCTTGCCGGGGTCGCTCGCCTTGGCCTTCTTGGCGGCGCTGGTGTCATCGGACCCCTCGACAGCAAGTATAGTCTTGCCTTTGCGCTTCCTGTTATGGCGCCGGCCCTTCTTTGTCGGGGCAGCAGTGTCGTCGTCCGTGGAGTTGGTTTCCGCCCCGGTATCCTCACTGGGGTACTTCCTCCCCTCTTCCGCCCGAGCGCACCTTTCGGCCAGAACATAAAGTTCGGCCACATCCCTAACCTTGTTCATCGCCAGCTCCTCACGCATCTTGCGTTTACATTCTGATGGAATGCACTGATCACGGCGGCGGTATGAACGAGTCTGGGATGTTATACTGCACTCGGCTGAACCTTTGGATGTACTTGCGCAGGTTTTCTCCTTCCTTCTGGGGGATAATATGCAGGTCGCTTGCCTGGCCATGAGCTTGATGGCCTCCAGTGAAGGAGCAAACAAACTCATGGCACAGATCCGACCAAGAGGAAATGGAGTCCACCGGCATGTACACCAACCATGACATGACGTTGGGCTTGAGCGCCAAAGGGAAGTAATTGGCAAGCACCTTATCGTTGCGGGCTCCAGCAGATTGCATCGCGTTGGTGTGATCTTTGAGAACTCGGCGGGTGAGTCTTGCCATTGTACTTCGCCAGCGTCGAGGCTTGAGCGTCGCGGTGGGAGGGCCCTTTGGAACTGCCGTAGCTCACGGGTGAAGGCCGGACAACCCACCTCGTAGGGTAGGCCACCGTAGCCTCCTGGTGCTGGGTGGTCCATAGTGGGTCCTGCCCGCCTGTCTGATTGGTGGCGTGCATCACGCCGGTGCTCGATGATGGTTCGAGTGTCTTCAAGGGCTCGCTCCCTGAGAACTTGACGCTAGTCACGGTGGGCCCACGAATCGGACAATGCTATGGAGATATTATAGCACGCGTCATCATGACGGATCGACACCCGCGGTGGCTGGCGTGGGGGAGGAGAGTGCACCGTGGCCGCATCGCTCCAGGCCCTTCCACCGCTGGCATGCGGTGGCTCGACGGAGCGACGACCTATGGGCCCTGCTGGCCACGGCTCATCTTTACTAGCGATGCCGACGAGGCTCCGGAATGTGGATCTCCACTCGCGAGCCTCTCCGCAGTAGGAGGAATGTCGAGGAGCAGCTGCGCGCGCGCCAGAGCTTCTGCTGGTGTGGGCGGCGGTGAAAGCTGCGTGGACCATGATGCGCTTCAACTTCTAACTATGTTAGAAAGAGGTCTATCATGGCCCTGTGGTTGTCCGCCATTTTCACCAGCACCTCTGCGTGCATGCTGGCCTTCCTCGTCCCGTGAAGGACGCGCGGGACTCTTCCTAGGGTCACCAGCGGGGTGGCGCTGCTCATCGCGCACAACTTGAGAAGAACGCGCCGTGGGCGCCGGTGTTAGTGTCTTGGAGGCCGTCGCGCCGCCATCGGGCGGCATGGCGACACCTCTGGAGGGCCCCGCACTGCCTGCGCGGGGGGGGGGCAACTCTGTCTCTAAAGTTTGCGGCATGCGGCCCGTCGACCGGCACACGCACGACGCCGCTCGCCAGGTCTGGACTGCCAGGGTGAAGTGGGTATTCCAGGCCGCGCCTCGAGTTCTTTCTGCGACCGGACCGCTGCTGGTCCGCATCAGTACAAGCAGTCCAGTTCTGAATGAACCGATCGCCGTGGTCATCTTCCTCTTGGGAGCCATGGCGACGAAGAGCTGTTCGACTAGCTGCTAAACCAGATTCTCATGACCGCACTCCCCTACCTGGCGCGCCAAAGATGTCGGTGGAAACGACACCTATGGGATCACGGGAATCCCCACTACGGTTGCGGGGCGCGGGGTCGTGAGAAGAGCGGGATCAGCAATCAGCACAAGCACTCGGGTTGTTTACCCAGGTTTGGGCCGCGAGGATGCGTAATTCCCTAGTCCTGCTTTGGTGTGGATATCAGTGTTCTTGCAGTTCTTGAGCTAGCTACGATGAGTGTAACTTGTCCAAGGGTCCGAATCCCTCTCCTGGATGCCTCGGGCCTCCTTTTATAGTCAAGGAGATCGCCATAGTGGCACACAAGAGGTGGCATCGGAGTACAGTGGCTAAGCTTATCGCTTAGCCATTACGGGACAAGACGCATTTAATGCACCCCTTAGGTGTCCCACTCACTTTACCGCTGCCTCGCCCTGCTTCGACACACGCCCGGGCCAGCGAGGCGGTCCGCTCCATGTAGGTTGGCAGGCTGCTGAGGTGGCGCGGTGGTAGGGCCTTCATGAAGATTTGCATGCCACCATGTAGGCGTGCGCTGACTTGGCTTGGAAGCCTCACGTCGACACGCAGGCGCCTGCCTAGCTGGTGGGCTTGCAGCTGCATGGGAGCGGCAGTGGAAATTTGGCGGGCGTGGGCCAGGCTGTGACCCCGCGGATGTCCTCGACAAGGGCCTTGCCGGGGCCCTGGCAAGGGTCTTGCCGTGGCGTTGTGGTCGTCCCCGACAAGGATCTTGTCGGAGGTCTGATACGTCTCCAACGTATCTATAATTTATGAAGCATTCATGCTATTTTATTATCTGTTTGAATGATTATGGGCTTTATTATACACTTTTATATTACTTTTGGGACTGGCCCATTAACCGGAGACCCAGCCCATATTGTTGTTTTATTGCCTGTTTCAGTATTTCGAAGAAAAGGGATATCAAACGGAGTCCAAACGGAATGAAACCTTCGGCAGCGTGATTTTTTGGAAGATTATGATCCTGGAGACTTGGAGTTCACATCAAAAGATCCTCGAGGCAGCCACGAGATAGGGCGCCCCACAGAGGCGCGCCCCTGTCTTGTGGGCCCCTCGGCACCTCGACCGACTTCTTTCGCCTATATATGCCTCGTGCCTAAAACCATCGAATATCAAGATAGATCGGGAGTTCCGCCGCCACAAGCCTCTGTAGCCACCAAAAACCTCTCGGGAACCCGTTAGGCACCTGCCGGAGGAACCATCACCAGTGGCCATCTTCATCATCCGGCGCTCTCCATGACGAGGAGGAGTAGTTCACCCTCGGGGCTGAGGGTATGTACCGATAGCTATGTGTTTGATCTCTCTCTCGTGTTCTCTCTATGGCATGATCTTGATGTATCGCGAGCTTTGCTATTATAGTTGGATCTTATGATGTTTCTCCCCCTCTACTCTCTTGTGATGAATTGAGTTTCCCTCTTGAAGTTATCTTATCGGATTGAGTCTTTACTTTGAGAACACTTGATGTATGCCTTGCCATGTTTATCTGTGGTGACAATGGGATATCACGTGCCACTTGATGTATGTTTTGGTGACCAACTTGCAAGTTCCTCCCATGAACCTATTCATAGGGGTTGGCACACGTTTTTTTGACTCTCCGGTAGAAACTTTGGGGCACTCTTTGAAGTACTTTTATGTTGGTTGGATGAATTTGAGATTGTGTGACGCATATCGTATAATCATGCCCACGTATACTTGAGCTGACAATGGAGTATCTAGGTGACATTAGGGTTTTGGTTGATTTGTGTCTTAAGGTGTTATTCTATTACGAACTCTTGAATAGATTGATCCGAAAGAATAACTTTGAGGTGGTTTCGTACCCTACCATAATCTCTACGTTTGTTCTCCTTTATTAGTGGCTTTGGAGTGACTCTTTGTTGCATGTTAAGGGATTGTTATATGATCTACCTATGTTATTATTGTTGAGAGAACTTGCACTAGTGAAAGTATGAACCCTAGGCCTTGTTTCCTATCATTGCAATACCATTTACGCTCACTTTTATCTTTAGTTACCTTGCTGTTTTTACATTTTCAGATTACAAAAACCTATATCTACTATCTATTTTGCACTTGTATCACCATCTCTTCGCCGAACTAGTGCACCTATACAATTTACCATTGTATTGATTGTGTTGGGGACACAAGAGACTCTTTGTTATTTGGTTGCAGGGTTGTTTGAGAGAGACCATCTTCGTCCTACGCCTCCCATGGATTGATAAACCTTAGGTCATACACTTGATGGAAATTTGCTACTGTCCTACAAACCTGTGCACTTGCAGGCCCACCAACGTCTACAAGAAGAAGGTTGTGTAGTAGACATCAAGGTCTTGTGGGTTTTCTCGGCAAGGATCTCGCCAAGGTTCGTCGTATTCTAATCCTCATCTAACTTGGAGTGTTCATGATCTTCACAAAGATCTGCATGCCATCATGGAGGTGCCTCCCGTGCCTTGGTTCCAGTGTGGTCATCGGAAACCTTGGGCTCGAGGGTGGCGCGCTCCGTTGGGGTTGGACAAGCTATCCCAGCAAGGTACTTGCCGGGGCTGTGGAGGCCGCCCGGCAAGGGTCTTGCCAAGGGAAACCACCTCGCTCTCTTGCTCTTTGTGTCTCTGTGTCGGTGTTGCTTTGACCATCTTGCGGCTTTGACTCCTCCCTCTGCCCTGCTAAGCGTGGCCGCAGGCATGGCTCTGACTGCCTGTGCATAGGTAAAGGGGTACAAAGAAGTGCCCCTACTTCTGTACACCGACACCAGCAGATAGTTGTAAGCCAACAGACAGATCCTAACCCGGCAAGTACTTAGCCATGAAAATGAGCTGCCTGGAGATAAGAAGCCCAGGCGTTAAGAAGCCCATGTTAAGAATCCCAGGGTTAAGAAGCCCGCGATAAGAAGCCAGAAATAGGCTAAGTCCTGATCCTACTAGGACTCTACATGTAACCCGCCCCTTCAACTTATATAAGGAGGGGCGGGGCACCCCAAGAGGGTCAGGTTTTGACAGGTTAAGATAGTCACGACTTAAACAGATAAGTCTTAGACAAGATCAAAGTAGATGCTCTCGAGATAGAGGTAGCGAAACACCGCCCTTGTAACCGAGATTATCATCATTATCAATATCAATCGAGCAGGATGTAGGCTTTTACCTCCATCGCGAGGGGCCAAGCCTGAGTAAAAGCTCGTGTCTCTTGTCCCGCTCAACCCTGTTCAAGCTACTACTTAGATGTGTTGGCCTCACGACTAAGTCCTCACACCAGGACATCTGCCAAGACAAAACCACGACAGACATGAAACCGGATAATCTTCGTATAGCATTAGGTTACCTCAACGGGGATATGCATGTTGCCAACAATAAGAATTTCATACTTCTTTTTGACAGTAGGAATAGGGCATTCACAACCTCCAATAGTAATTGTTGTATTTCTTTCAATTGAATTGATACTATTCACTTGAGGTTGTTTCTTCGGAAAGTGTCGGTGTACTAAAGTAGGGGTACCTTAGTATCCCGAACTTGTGCACGGGCAGTCGCAGCGCCCCGCGGCAAGGCTTGCCGGATGCCCGCCAAGATCCTCCGTAGTTCCTATTAAAGCCATTCAAGAACAAAGTGTTTTAACTAAGAAGACAAGGCCCCAACAAGAGGAGTTTGCCGGGAAGGACAAGGCCCCGGCAAGAGGAGCTTGCCGGGAAGGCCAACCAAGGCATTTCAAGAAACTTGCCGCTGACGCGCGCGCGTCCGGCGAGACCAGCGAGGCGACAAGCTCCGGTAGCGACAAGACAACGACGCGGCAAAGGCGGTTGCCGCGGCGAAGCCACCACTCTGTGCCCACGCTCCAGCGCATCCGTCGATGTGTCGCCGCAGGACCGTTCCAGGCGCACGTGGTGGGAAGCTGTGCAGCCAAGCGGTGCGAGGTGGCAAGTGGAGATGACAAGAAGGCCATCGTGGCAAGCAGTGGCGCTCCTAACGGTCGCTTTTCTGCACTGTTTAGGCGACGCGGACGGGCATTTAATGCTCTTGTCCCCTGCCGTCAGAGTTAGGTAGGATCCACTGTAGATGGTAGTTGTACCAACCACACCTTTTACGCTTTTACCCCTGCATGCGTTGCCACCTATCGGTGACCCCTTTAGCCTATAAAAGGAGGCCCATGCGCAACGTAGAAGGGGTTCGACTCATTCGAAACCAGAACACTTCCACGCTCTCGAGCAAGAACATAATACAACCACAAAGCAGCAGTAGGAGTATTATCTCTCCGGAGAGCTCCGAAGCGGTAAAATCGCTCGCGTGCTCGCCTCGATCCGCTCTTCGTCGCCCTCCGCTCCTGCCGGACGAAAAGGGCCTGCCCCATAGGTGCTCGTTCCCCGACATCTTTGGCGCGCCCGGTAAAGGCGTCGAGGTTGTGTGAACCCGATCCGGCGTTCACGCGAGCCAAATCTTCATCTGTTTCATCATCTTCATCGACATGCCACGAAGAAGAAGGCGGAGGTGGGCGCTCCGTCCACGTCGATCCCACCGCCACCGAGCAAGCGGCGGTGGGGTAGAACGCCAGCGGAGAGCGAGCGCCGGCAGGGAGCTCACATTGTTACCAGATCCAAGGACAAGGCCCCGCAAACTTCGGCGTCCGTACACGCACCACGCCCATCTCAGGAGGCGCGGGACCGACTACGTCATGGTGCTCGCAGCACCATACTCGCGTTAGAACAAGGCCAAGCTGGTGGATCTCGGGGCGTTCAAGACCAGCATGCCCGTCAGCATGCCGGCACGAGTGAATGCGGTCGCTGGGCGAAGTACTGCTCCTTCCAACCCAGTTGGAAGTCCGAGCATATCCCGCTCCTCGCACCGTTCACCGCCACCACCGAAGACTCCAGAAGAAGCGTTGGCCCGAGCCCAACTGCTCCTGGATTACCCTCCAACGGCGGACAAGATCGGCGATTGGAGGCCACCGTCGAGCCTCGCCGGCCGCCAACGGCGATACTCCACGGCAGCCAAATGCGTCGCAGCCGCGGCAAGATTGCCTGACGCGAGCCGATGGCGACAAGACTGGCGGAGGTGCCACAGCCGTGCACTCCCCGCCTCGAAGGCCAAGATCGCCGACTCGTCGGGTCAACCCCGACACTGACTCCACGACGTCGTCGGATCCGCGAGCTCGTCGTGATCAGCGCCAAGTTCTTCAAGAACGGCAACAAGAAGATGCTCGTACCCGCATCGAGCGTCAAAGAGAAGCGCGACGTCAGTCAGACCAGCGCGCTGGGCCCACTGTTGATATGCACGCACCCGGGGAACCAGGCGACTTGCCGTACGCGGTAGGTTGCCCTGCGTTCACTCGTGAGCTGCGGCAAGTCGATGGCCCAGCACAAAACTTCAAGCGGATGTACCCGAAATGCGATGGCAGGTTGCATCCATCGGAGTTCCTCAGCATCTACACCATCGCGGTGCAAGCTACCGGGGGCGCGACAAGAACATCCTCGCCAACTACTTCCCGCTGGTACTCAAGCCCAATGTCAGGTCCTGGCTCATGCACTTGCCGGACAACTCCATCTCCTCATGGGCGGATCTGTGCCATCAGTTTGTCGGCGCCTTCACAGGCGGCCACAAGCCCCATGGCCAAGAGAGTGATCTTCATTTGCTCGCCCGGAAGGAAGGAGAACCCTGCAGAAAGTACATTCAAAGGTTCAGCCAAGTGCGGTGCAACATTCGGGCGTCCACCTGCGCGGTCATCGGCGCGTTCCATCGAAACGTCTTGCAACCGTAGAGATCACGGGAGGAGATGGCAATGTGCAAGATCGAGATGTCGACAAGCTATGCATACTGGCCGACAAGTGTGCGCGTCTTTGAAGAAGGAGAAACTCCCGGGGAGAATGCAGCAGCAGGAGGATCTGACAGTGAAGAGGCCGCCCCGGCAAAGAAAAACCGGAGGTGGAACAACAGAAGAAGGAAAGGCAAGGATGTGGTATCTGTCGAGCAGTCCGGCAACGGAGGTGGTGCCAAGGAAGCAGAACCTGTGGCGGCCGCCGACAAGCAGGGCGGCTCCGATAAGCAATACTGCAAGATCCACCGTACCAAGGGCCATGACCTCCAAAGTTGCAAGAAGGTCGAGCAGCTCGTTGAGCTACAAAAGGCTGAGTACGAGAGACGCGACAAGGAGAAAGCCCAGCAAGGTACTAGTGGGTCCGGCAAGAAGTGTCCTGGCCGGGGAGGGCGCCGCGGCAAGGCCAAGCAGCGACAAGGAGACAGGCCTCCCCGTGGCCGCGACAAGGATGAAGATGAAGACGAAGATGACGACATGGATGATGACGAGGCCGACGGCGGGAGTTTGAAAGCAGCAGAGGTTACGTGCATTGGCGGTGCTTCTCGCATACCTCGCACCGCCAGCTCAAGCGATGGGTGCGGGAAGTTAATGCGGCGAGCCACCGGTTGAGTCACGTAAGCCTCTAAAGTGGTCCAGCCGCCTATCATTTTGACATTGAGGACCACCCGATCGCATAAGCTGCGGTCGGTGCTTGCCGATGTTGGTTTCACCAACTATCCGCAACCTCAAGGTCACAAAGATGCTAGTTGACGGTGGGGCCGGCTTGAATCTGATCTCCTCCGCGGTACTCAAGAAGCTCCAGATCCC
The DNA here is from genome assembly GCA_021437245.1 of Aegilops speltoides. Taxonomy (NCBI): domain Eukaryota; kingdom Viridiplantae; phylum Streptophyta; class Magnoliopsida; order Poales; family Poaceae; genus Aegilops; species Aegilops speltoides. Next base: position 60,155,581 of record CM038144.1, on the reverse strand, counting down.
CGACAGCGAGCTCGAAGAGACCGGTACGTTCCAAGGAATTAATCCGGGAAGGAGCAAGCCGAAGGGGAAGATCACGTTGCTGGTAACATTTGGCAGCGAGCTAAACTTCAGGATTGAGAGGGTCACTTTTGATGTTGCCGATTTTCCATTGCCATACAATGGAATACTTGGCCGTCCAGCACTCGCCAAGTTCATGGCAGCCTCTCACTATGCCTACAACGTGCTCAAGATGCCAGGTCCGATAAGTGTCATCTCTGTCCCTGGCGACAAGAAAGATGCCCTTATCTGTACCGACAAGATCTACCGAGAAGCAGCAGCCGCAGCAGATCGCAAGACACTTGCCGCTGAAGCTCCCGGGGGGAAGAAGAAGACCAAGTCCGGCAAGAGCTCTGATGCTCACTCCGGCAAGCGCACCTCTTCGGAGTGCTGCGCTGGCAAGTGTAAGAAGACAAAGACAGCTTGGCCAGAGACCAAGAAGGTGGCTGCCAAGGAAGACGGCACTGGTGGTACCTTCACCATCAGTACCACGCTTGATCCTAAATAGGAAAGCACGCTCGTTGCTTTCCTACGGGCGAATGTCGATGTGTTTGCATGGCAACCATCTGACATCCCCGGTGTTCCCAGGAAAGTAATTGAGCACCACCTTGCCGTCTGTCCTCACGCACGGCCCGTCAAGCAGAAAGTAAGAAAGCAAGCAGTGGAGCGCCAGAGTTCATTGCGAAGAGATCAAGAAGTTGGAAGCGGCGGGCCTTGTCGGTGCTCCATCCTCGTGGCTGGCCAATCACGTAGTGATGCGCAAAGGCGAGCGGAAAATGGAGGCTTTGTATTGACTTCGCGATGTTAATAAAGCTTGTCCCAAAGATCCATTTCCTTGCGGCGCATTGACCGGATTGTTGACTCCACGATAGGATGTGATTTGCTTTCATTTCTTGATGCATATTCGAGATATCATCGAGATCTTCATGGCGAAGAGGATGAGGAAAACCGCATTCATCACTCCATGTGGCACATACTATTTTGTACGAATGCCTTTCGGACTAAAGAATGCTGGTTCAACATTTGCAAGGGCAGTTCACGAAGCTTTTGAGCCACAGTTGCACGAAATGTAGAAGCTTACATGGATGACATAGTGGTCAAGAGCAAAGACAGAGCAACTCTGATCCAAGATTTGGACGAGACCTTTGCAAATCTGCGCAAGATCAACCTCAAGCTCAACCCCGAGAAGTGCATGTTTGGAGTTCCTTCCGGCAAGCTTCTTGGGTTCTTCATATCTCAGCGGGGGATTGAAGCCAATCCCGACAAGATTAAGGCAATTGAGAAGATCGAAGCACCGAAGCGCGTCAAGGATGTACGAAGGCTTGCCGGCTGCGTGGCTGCTCTCAGCAGGTTCATCTCTAAGTCTGCTGCTAGCGCCTGCCATTTTCAAAATATTGAAAAAGGCAGGTCAATGAAATGGACTCGAGGCGAGAGGCTGCCTTTGCAGAGACTTGAAGAGATACCTGTCCTCCACTCCAATACTTGGCGCACCTAAGCCGCAAGAGAAGTTGCTACTATATTTAGCGGCAACCAATCAAGTGGTTAGTGCTGCGTTAGTAGCGGAGAGGGAGGTGGATGATGAGCCAGCGACTGCGGCAAGCGCATCCAGCGACAAGCAGGGGGCTTCCCCGACAAGCTCTGGTCCCGACAAAGATGAATCTGTGCAGCCGCAAGAAGAGAAGCAGAAGAAGATGGTGCAGCGCCCAATTTACTTTGTCAGTTCCCTTCTGCAGGGGGCTAGATCAAGGTACTCTGGTGTGCAGAAATTGCTTTTCGGCCTTCTCATGGCCTCGAGGAAGCTACGCCATTACTTTCAAGCACATGAGATCTGGTGTCACTCGCTTTCCATTGAAGAGGATATTGCGAGAATCCGAAGCAATAGGCGGGATTGTCAGTGGGCCTTTGGAACTATCAAGCTTTGGCCTCAAGTTTGAGAGTACTTCAACTATTGAGCCGAGCATTGGCAGAATTCATAGCAGAATGGGCCCGACACGATGAAGAAACTCGAGCGAGCATCCCGTCAAGGAAGCAAGCAAAGAATGGATCATGTACTTTGATGGTGCCTTCTCGCTGCAAGGTGCGGTCTTGGGCGTGTTGCTTATCGCACCACGGAGAGCACCTCAAGTCGTGGTCGGATGCACTTTCCCAAGGAGCAAGCGACAAACAATCCGCAGAGTATGAAGGTTTGCTTGCGGACTCGGGATCATGGCAGACCTTGGGATCAAAAGCTTATTGTCGGGGTGACTCGCGGCTTGTCGTCCGCCGAGTAAACAAAGATTATTAAAGTCCGTTGATGGAAGCTTACATTGATGAAGTGAGAAAGTTGGAAGAGCATTTTGGCGGCTTGCGGATGGAACATGTTCAAGAGCCCGAGCGATGTTGCCGATGGCTGTCAAAATCTGCTGCATTAAAGTTACCTGTGGAACCAGGGATCTTTGTGCTCAGGCTGACTCAACCATCTGTGACACCATCAACTGGACAGAGCAAGAAGAGGAAGTTGATTTCCGGTGACTAGTTTCCGGCAGAGCTCCCCAAAGCCGCCGCCAAGAAGGTCCCCAAGATCAACACCAACAATGCTGAGGAGCAGTCTGCTCCGACAAGCCCTAGGGTTTGTTCCGTTGAAGCAGACGCTCCCGACAAGTTTTGCTCCGGCAAGCTTGCCGGGGAACATCGAGCTCCGGCTGAGCCGCAGGTTCTTGCCGTAGAAGCAGATGTTCCCGCAGCAGCATTTGTGCCTTTAGTGTTGAGCCACAAGCTCCAGCATGGGCACAGCAGATTGTCCGTTTCCTTCAAACAGGAGAACTTCCCGAAGAGCAAGAAGAAGCGGAGAGAGTAGCCCGGCAATCAAGTATGTACCAGTTTATCGACGACATCTTTGTATGAAGAAAGATTCAGCGGAGTGAAATTGAAGTGCATTCCGGGAAGATGGGTGATCTGTTAGCGGAGATACATGGAGGCATATGTGGTCATCACATTGGTGCAAAACACTTGCCGGCAAAGCATACCGGCAAGGTTTCTTTTGGCCGACAGCTCTCCAGGATGCAACTGCACAAGTAACCAAGTGTGAAGCGTGCGGTTCCACTCCAGCGAGATACACCAGCCAGCTCAAGCTCTCCATACAATCCCTTTATCCTGGCCATTTTTGATGCAGGGGCTCGACATCCTCGGCCCTTTCACGAGCTGTCGAGGGCTTTGAGTACTTATGCGTTGCAATCGACAAGTTCACGAAGTGGGCGGAAGTGGAAGCGATGAGGAAGGTGACAGCACAATCAGCGATCAAGTTCTTGGTCGATTGTTTGCGTTTGAGTCCCCAACAGGATCATCACCGACAATGGCACACAATTCACGAGCCGCACCTTCATGCGATCGTCCAAGATCTTGGCGCCAAGGTGCTGCTTAAACCATTGCTCACCCGAGAAGCAATGGTCAAGCGGAGAGGGCAAATCTTTGAAGTCTTTGCGCGGGCTCAAGACGAGAACTTTTGACAGGCTGCACAAGTGTGGAAAGAATTGGATTGAGGAGCTGCGGTGGTTCTTTGGTCGATCGGGGCGACGCCGTCGAGCCAGCGGCGGACACCTTTCACTCTAGTCTATGGAGCAGAGGCAGTTCTCCCCACGGAACTCGTATACGGATCGCCTCGAGTGCTCGCCTATGATGAGCTTGAGCAAGAGCAGCTACGGCAAGATGACGCGCTGCTCCTTGAGGAAGATCATCTTCAAGCTGCTGTACGAGCTGCTCGATACCAGCAAGCTTTGCGCCCCTACCATAGCCGCAAAATCAATGCCAGAAGTCTCGAGGAAGGCGACCTTGTTCTTCGGCGTGTTCAATCCGCCAAGAATTCCAACAAGTTAACGCCGAAGTGGGAAGGCCCTTATCGGGTGAAGCGAGTCACTAGGCCTGGCGCTGTCCGCCTTGAGACCGAAGATGGCTTTCCGGTGAGCAATTCCTGGAACATTGAGCATCTTCGTAAGTTTTACCCATAAGGAGCGGTTGCCGGAACCTGTTCCGGCAACCACCTTTTGTACAAGCCTTGCCGCTGTTGCATGTAACCCTTTGTACAAAGCTGGGCGCAGATCCCTGCATAAATAAAGATCATGTGCTCTGCACATCTTGTCAAAATTCATGCTTTTTTTCTTTTTTTGCATGCATTATCTGACACTTTGTGCAGCACTAACCCCCGGTAAGCAATAACGAGCCCTAAGGCTCCATATCTTTATTTTCTCTTCTTTCTTTTTCTCAAAAGGAAGATTCCCTCCCCCACAAGTTCACCGGGGGGGAGGAGAAGATAATGGTGTGGACCAGGCGTCATTCAAGAAAGTATCGCCTTGCCGGGACGCAAACGACAGAAAAGCTAAGTTGCCAAAGTTTGAGCATGATCAGTTTTAAATTTTTTAAAGTTATCTTCCTTGAACGACCGTGCTTTGTATGGAAAACCTGTGCACGGAGGAACCAACTCGTAGCTAGTTGCGCCCTTACTTTGTTTCGAGTCTGCTCAACAACTTAAGTGTGCTGCGACTAGTTGCGACAAGGTTTCTTGCGGAGCAAACCTTGCTAGCGAGCTGCTGATGTTCCGCACTCAGCGCTCGCGGTAAGGGTGCCTGCGCCGGCAAGTTCCCTAAGAGCGTAGGGTAAAAACATACAAAGGAAGGAATCAAGTAAAGGAAATAACGTAGCAAATACTGCCCAAGATAAAGTTATATTACAAAAATAACTTGCCGCGCTCTAATAGATTGTTCCCATAACTTGTCTAGCAGCGGCAAGAAAAAGGAGAAAACGGACGGCCTAATCTACGCGATCGCCGTCGACCCTCCTGACTTCATTCACCTTGTCCATAATGGGTGCGACAAGGGCCTTGAGCTCTTCAAGATCAGCACCCACCGGCAGCTTCTTAAGGACGTGGGTGAGGTTGATGCCTGGGTTGCGGAAGAGCACCTTCACCAGCACCTTCTCCAGAACTCTGGCGCAGATCGTGCGCGACTCGTCGGCCAGCTGCTTGGGGATCCTTTCCCGGAGTTGCTGGAGCGCCGTCGCCACGCCCTTGAAGAACAGAGTGAGCTTGGCGCTGGGCTGGAGGTTCTCGAGGAGTACCCAAAACCCTCCGATTCCAGCTGCGCCGGCTCCTCGTCGATATTCTGGCGATGTTGGCGAGCCCTCCGTCGAGCTCCACGGTATCCACGAAGGTGTCTGAGTCTCGGCGGCTTTTCGTCGGCGATGCCTCGTTGGCCTTGAGTTCCTGCTTCAAGTCCTCCTCCCGCTTCTTGGCGCCGTCCAGCGTCTCAGTCAGCGTAGCCAGTTTCAGCTCGAGATCGGCATTGGCGTCCTTGGTGGCGTTGAGCTCCTTGCCCTTCTCAGAGAGATGACCCTGCAGCTCGCCATGGGCGAGGGCGTCCTTCTCACATTCGCGCTGGAGCGCGGCAAGCTCTTCATTCTTCGCCTTGAGGGTGGCTTCTAGCTCCGTCACCTTCACCTCCAGCTCCTTCTTGGCGGCCTCGGCAGCTGCAGCAGCATCTTTCGCTTCCTTGAGGGACCCGCCAAGTGTCTCCTCGCGCGCGACAAGCTCCTCCTCATAGCTGTCCAAGTTGACCTTCCACTGCGTCAGCTCGCCTTCTCGCACGGACATCTCCTCGATGGCAAGCCGCTGCTGCTCTTCGGCTTCAGCCTTCTCGAGGAGGAAGGCCTTCCGCGCCTCGGCAAGCTGCGCCCTCTCCTCTACAATGGACCGGAGGGCCTCTTGGTTGCGGCTCTAGAGCTCCTCCGCATGCTTCTCAATGTCTACTCCCGCCTGCGCGACAAGCGCTTCCCGGGACTCCAGTTTGGCTTGTCGGGCGCGGTAGAGTGACAACAGCTTCCGGAGCAGCTGCTCCTCTTCAGACTTCGCGCTGCTGCTTGCTTGCACGTCAACCTTTGTCGGCCAGCGAGGCGAGCACTTCTCCGTCAAAAGCTTCTCCCTCGACTGGCGCCCTGGAGCTTGACACCCAGGGGAGCTTGATGAAGACACCGTCGCCGGCCTTCAAGTGGGCGCCGGACTGGGGCTCTTCGGAGCCTGCGTTACGTCAGCGGCGGAGGGATAGGCGGTCGGCGTAGCGCCTTGCGCTCCTGCGGCCCCTAGGTCGTCAGTGCGATCGCCGGATCCCTTGCCAGCTCCTGCGCCAGCAGCCTTGGCGGCCTCTTCGTCGGCGGGATCATCAGCGCCGGCCTCTTCTTCGGTGGCAGCGGCATCGTCAGTGTTGTCGCACACGTTCTCCTCGCCGGTGGCCTTGGTCTCCATCGGCTCCGTGGAGGGAGGATCTGAAGACAGGAAGAGGGAGAAAAAGTCAAGCAAATATCCAAAAAAGAAGATCAGAAGAAGAAGAACCCAAGGGAAGTTTTCTGACAAGAAGGATTACTTGTGCTGGGCTCTGTAATCATGGGCTCCACCACCGGGGGATCACTGGTAATGTCCCTTGTCGGAGAACAGCCCCCTTCCGGGGACCTCTCCCTTGCCGGAGAGTGCTCCCTTGCCGGGGAATCATCCCTTGGCGGCGTAGTGGAAGCAGATAGCACATCAGGGGCGGCTTCTGGCTGTTCCTGGTGGGCCTGTTCTGCTCCTACACAAGCAAACCAACAATCAAGATATCAGCAAGGAAAGAACACCCATGCGCGCCCAACAGCGGGAAATAAGACTATGTACTTACGCTGGGGGCTGTCTTTGGGCTGCTCCGAGGAGTGATTGCGGGTCCGACAAGGTGGTCTTGGGCGTGCCCTCTATCATCCTGAGAGATCGTCCTTGATGACAAACCACGGGGACCTTGGCTCTCTTTGCCGCTCTCTGGGCGAGTCTGAAAAAGGAACAAGGTTGGAAGAAAGCGGATCAGATACAAGACAAGAAACAACAAGAATTGAAGAAAAATAAGCACTGTGAGAAACTTACTCCTCTTCTTCCTCCTCGTCGGAGCTGAGCGCGGAGAGATCGAAGTCTGGTACTCTTTCGGCGTGACGAAGCGGAGGAGTAGGCTCCCTTGGCCGCTTGGCGGGAGCTGCGGCAGGATCAGAAGCGGCGGCCGAAGATCCGCTCCGATTGCGGCGGTGTGAGATGCTCCCGTGTAGCAGTGCTTGCCATGATGGGCGTGTCATGGCGTGGCAACTGTTGGCCCGTTTGCCGCCCTGCTATGTCTCCGGTCCTGCGGAGGCGCCTTCTTGGTGGAGCTGGGGGGCTGCACTGGGAGCTCTGCTTGCGGCAAGTTGCTTGAGGACGGTTGGCCGCTTGTGCCCTCGGCGGGCTCGCTCGATTCAGCTTCGGGCTCTCCCTCGCCAGCGACCTCCCCGACAAGTTCCTCCCGTTCGGCAAGGCTTGCCGCCTCGGCTGCCTCTGCCTCCTCCACAGTAAACCCAAATTCGCCAGCGGCGGCGGCCGCTGCCGCCTCTTCTGCCCTGGTGGCAATGCGCCGCATCTCGTCATTGGTGGTGTCGCGGGAGAGGAGCCTCTGCTCGTCGGCGTGGACCGCCACCTCCACCAAGCTATCAAAGAACTGCTGCACTACGTCGTCGGCGGGTTCCTGCCAAGTTGGAATAATTCCATGCGAGTCGCACTCCGGCATCATTGCGCGGATGCGATCAAGCCTGAGTTGTTACTGTGGGGCGGCATACTGTGGCAGCCGGAACCACTCGGGATGATTGGGGTCGTGCTTGAACAGCTCCTTGAGCGTCCCATCCAACTCAAAGACAGTGAAATTAAAATTGAGGCCCGGGCGCAGCCTCATGATATCCGCCGGACCCCCGAATAGCCAAGCGGGTCTCCCCCTCTCCTGCAGAGGGGCGATGTAGCGGCGAAGAAAGTCCGCGCCAATGGCACCTACAGTTAGTCCGGCAAGCCTGAGCCGCAAGATCCGGGTGGTGGCGATCTTCAATCTAGCATCGTCCGCCGCCAGGGCGCTCCAATCGCTACCGCGCACTACTCGGGCTTGCCGCAAGTTGGTGAATGGCTGTGGGTTCTCATCAACAATCCAAAACCACTCCGCTCTCCACTCCTCCCATTTGCTGCGGAGCTCCCCCTCCAGATAGACCTCCTTCATACCAGCTCTCGAGATCCAGGCGATCCCGCCAGCTAAGGGCTCTCCTTTCTCGACCCGGGGCATGAAGTAATGGCGGAAAAGGGCTACGTTTGGGTGGATTCCGAAAAAGTTTTCGCAAAGATGTGCGAAAACCGCCATGGTCAAAACGGCGTTGGGGGTGAAATCAAGGAGATGAAACCCGTAGGTGTTCATGATATCATAGAAGAAATCGGAAAAGGGCAGGCAGAGCCCGCAATAGAAGAACAGAGCAAAGAAGGGGTATCCTTTTGGACACCGTTTCGAAGTGGAAGCGGCGGCGGAAAGTACCTGCGTGCGCGGATGCGCTCGTGTCTCCATCGACCAGAAGAGATAGAACCATTCCCTCAGCTCCTTCGCGGAGAGCTCAGTGGGGAAAAGTGCCCGCTCCTTCCGCAGCGCCTCAAGCCGCAGCGCCTCGGCCGACTTTGCACCCTTCCCGGTCTTGAGCCATGGCGGGCGGTGGGGAAGCGAGGCGCTGGCGGCGGCGGCGGCGGCGAAGCGGGCGCTGCTCTCTTCGGCTTTGGGAAGTGGAGGGGAGCGGCGGAGATTTCTGAGGAAGGAACCGCAAGTGGCGAAGGTGGGGGAACTGCCCCTGTTTCCTCTGCTTATAAAGAGGAGGAGGCGAACATTGCGCTTTCTCCGAATAAAGAATCACCCACGATCTCTCCCACGACGCCGCGTTCGACGCGCGTGCGTTCTGAGGAGGGCGCGGTGAATCTGAGTTAGATATGGTGTGGACCCAGGCCGCATGTGCCCGTGCCCTGTTTTGGGCCTGGCCCAACAGCGCTCGGCACCGTGTATGGCCCAGGCCCGGGGGCTCCTGTCGGTGTACTAAAGTAGGGGTACCTTAGTATCCCGAACTTGTGCATCGGCGATCGCGGCGCCAGCGGCAAGGCTTGCCGGGTGCCCGCCGAGATCCTCCGTAGTTCCAATTAAAGCCATTCAAGAACAAAGTGTTTTAACTAAGAAGACAAGGCCCCGGCAAGAGGGGTTTGCCGGGAAGGACAAGGCCCCGGCAAGAGGAGCTTGCCGGGAAGGCCAACCAAGGCATTTCAAGAAACTTGCCACGACGCGCCGCGCATCCCGGCAGGACCCGGCGGGCGACAAGCTCTCGGGCGCTACAAGACAACGACCGCGGCAAGGCGCTTGCCGCGGCGAAGCCACCACTCTGTGCCCACGCTCCAGCGCATCCGTCGGCGATGTCGCGCGGGACGTTCGAGCGCGCGTGGCGGGAAGCTGTGCAGCCAAGCGGTGCGAGGTGGCAAGTGGAGATGACGAGAAGGCCATCATGGCAAGCGGTGGCGCTCCTAACGGTCACTTTTCTGCACTGTTTAGGCGACGCGGACGGGCATTTAATGCTCTTGTCTCCTGCCGTCAGAGTTAGGTAGGATCCACTGTAGATGGCAGTTGTACCAACCACACCTTTTACGCTTTTACCCCTGCATGCGTTGCCACCTGTCGGTGACCCCTTTAGCCTATAAAAGGAGGCCCATGCGCAACGTAGAAGGGGTTCGACTCATTCGAAACCAGAACACTTCCACGCTCTCGAGCAAGAACATAATACAACCACAAAGCAGCAGTAGGAGTATTAGCTCTCCGCCTCGATCCGCTCTTCGTGCGCCCTCCGCTCCCTGCTGAACCGAAAAGGGGCCCTGCCCCATAGGTGCTCGTTTCCCACGATAGAAAGTGTATTGTATGTTCATTACCATTGACATGAAAAGTGACATTGCCTTTATTGCATTCAATAACAGGCCCAGCAGTATTCAAAAAGGGTCTACCGAGGACGATCGACATACTCTACTACCTGTGTCGGCGTATTTATACCATGTATTTCTTCAGTAGGTGTCAAATTCTTAACATCTTTAGCTTTTTAATACCTTTTTATGTCATAGACTTCTTTGCCTCTTGGATATCTTCAAGACTGAGGAATAGCATACCTAACTTCTTCATAGTACGCTTAGGCTGTGGTTTGAGAAGAGTCCAGTCATTATCATTACTCAATATATTATTCAATAGTTCTTCAGCTTGTTTAACAGTTCGTTCCATGAAAACACAACCAGCACAACTATCTAGGTGATCCCTAGAAGCATCAGTTAGTCCTTTATAAAAGATATCAAGTATTTCATTTTTCCTGAGAGGATGATCAGGCAAATCATTAAGTAATTGGAGAAGCCTCCCCCAAGCTTGTGGGAGACTCTCTTCTTCAATTTGCACAAAGTTAAATATTTCATGTAGAGCAACTTGTTTCTTATGAGCGGGAAAATATTTTTTAGAAAAGTAATTATCATTTCCTGGGAACTACGCACACAACCAGGAGCAAGAGATTTATACCATGTCTTAGCATCACCCTTTAACTAGAAAGGAAATAACTTCAGAATATAGTAGTAGTGAATTTTTTTTCTCATGGGCAAATAGGGTGGCTATATCATTCAATTTAGTAAGATGTGCCACAATAGTTTTCGAGTCATAACCATGGAAAGGGTCATATTCAACCAAAGTAATGTAACGCCCCGAGACTGATGCTCCAGAAGACTTCCAGCTACTCCGAGTTTCGTCATGTGATTTGTTTTGTTTGTTGCTTTCATCTTTGCATCATTTGCATTGCATCATGTCATCATGCCATCATCTCATAAATCTTTTGCACCTCAACTAAATAAATTGCATAGATCTTTTGATCTATTTAAATCGAGGGAATTCACGATGGTGATTTCTCTTTATAATATATCCTCCCGATATTAGTGGAGCTATTATAAAATAATCCATTCTTTGGAATCACCATAACACACTTGCAAAATCCCAATGCCCTTTATTATTTCAATTTTTGTCCCCTAACTTTACCATATATCCTTTCGTCATTTTCCGGAGCTCCACCTAAATTCTCAATATTTTTGGACTCTTCTAAATCCTTGCCCTTGTTCAAACCTTTTGAATTAAATTCAAATGCCTTAGAATTTAGTTCTTGCATTCTTGCCCCTCCATTTTCCTTGGAACAAGCATATTTTCTGAGTCCGTAAAATTTATCCCCATGTCAAGTTCTTTCCAAAGCCTCTCTTTCTTTTCTTCTCTCTATTTCTATTTCGATAAAATATGAAATTAGAGAGTAAGATGCAACCAAGCAGCCAGGCCGGCCTGTTTCCCCCGCGGCCCAATTGCTCCTGGAGGCCCACCTAACCCCTGCCTATCTAACCCTAGCCCGATCCCACGCATCTCTCTTCCTCCCCTCGCTCCCTCTGAGCGCCGCCACGCGCAGCCCCCGATCCCCATCGCACGCAGCCTCAGATCGCCCGAGGCGCCGCCCAACACTCGACCCCACTCCCTTCTCTCGATCCCCATCTCCCTCCTCGTCGTTCCTCAGCACCGCGCCTCCACCTTCCTTCGTTCCGCGCCAACCACCAGGAAGCCTCGCCACCCATCGCATCGGGCTCCCCCGCAGCCATCCCCGCCGCCATCTCTCCCTCTGCTCCTCCTCTGCCTCGCCCCTTCCTCCCCGCAGCGCCCGAACCCTCCTGCTTGAGCCCCGCGTTCCGCCCTCGCCGAAGAATCGGACCAGCCCGGACCTCCTCTGTACCTCATCTCTCCTTCTCCCCTCGCCCGCAACCCGTGCTATGGGCTCACGGCCGCGCCATGGCCGCCTCCCTCCATTGCAGTCACGCCCTTGCTAGCCAGGAGCTCGCCCCCGAGCTCGGCCAACTCCGGCGGCCCCGGCGCCCGCGCCAAGCTTGCCGCCTCGCCATCTGGTTCCGCCTCAGCCATCCCTGAGCGCCACCGTCCGGCTCCCGTCGCCCCTTTGCAGGAGCAGCCCCATGCCCCGCCTCTACCTTGTTCAAGCAGGGAGGAGGATGCGCCTCCGCTCGCCCTCCTCGACCAGGAACGCCAAGGCCAAGACCAGCCCCGGGCAGGACCTCGTGTTCATCTACATCGCCAAGACCCTAGGCCTTTTGGTGTTGCTCTGTTTTGGAACGCCAAGTCCTCGGCGCCGAACCCGTGTACAACTCTGTTTCCTGCCTAGAGCGACTACCGTCGGCGTGCATTTCGCCAAGTACCACTACCGACGAGCCCCGAAGGACTTGGTTGCGACAAGTTCCTCTCCAAACATGAACGTCTACTTCCACGACGTCCGTGAACCACTACTTCAACTACCGTCGACCCTCGAAGACCCTGTGGACCCCGAACATCCACGGGACATGAGCAACTACTTCCACTACGAGATGTACCGCTACCATCGACACGAGTACAACTACTTACCTCGACGACTCGAACCGCCCCGAAATGCACGCTTCGAAGGTATAACCACCGAGAACGACCGCTGGGGAACGAGTGCTTTGTTATATAAGATGCTCGTGTTTGCACCGTACCCGTTTGTCTTTGCACGTTCCTCCTCGTTTGCCATGCCGTCGACCCGTGGGAACCCGGTAGTCGGGAGCACCCCACCATCTTTTGCATGTTCCGCACATCCGCACACTTGCTCTTTTGCACCGGTATCTCAATGAGTTATCGGATCATCGGAATGTTGCCGTGGCACCATTTTCGTTATCGTTGTCGTGGCACCATTTTCGTTATCATTGCCGTGGCACCATTTTCGTTATCGTTGCCGTGGCACCATTTTCGTTATCGTTGCCGTGGCACCCCTTTCGTTCCGCCATGGCGACAAATGCTTCATAACATGCTCTTGTCAACATTTTCATAAAAATTGCATAAACTTGCATATGTCATCCGCATCATGATAACAACATTTAAATGCTTAAAATTGTTGTTGCATTAAATTGCTAAATGCATATGGGGATTTCCGGAATTGTTGTTTGTTGTTCCGGCCTCATTTAAACTTGCCTAAATTGTTAGTTTAATTATGCTTCACCTCTTGCCATGTTAATTAACATTTAATATTGTTTCGTAACATAACCGAGAGAGAACTAAATAATTGATGTGGTGTTCCGTCAATATGCAACTCGTTGCATATTGAGCTCCACTTAATTTGTAGTATTGTTTGTTGCACTTTGCCATGCCATGCCTCATTAAACCGGACATGCATCATACTTGTTTGTGCATCATGAGTTTATGCTTGTGTGTTTACTATGTTGTTTGTTTCTTTCCGGGTTGCTTCTCTCGTTAGCTTCGGTTTCGTTCCGGAGTTGTGAGGACCCGTTCGACTTCGTCTGTTTGTCTTCTTCATGGACTCGTTCTTCTTCCTTGCGGGATTTCAGGCAAGATGATCATACCCTCAAAATCACTACTATCTTTGCTATGCTAGTTTGCTCGCTCTTTTGCTATGCCAATGCTATGATGCCTACCATTTGCTTGTCAGCCTCCCAAAATGCCATGAACCTCTAACCTTTGACACCACTCCTAGCAAACCGTTGTTTGGCTATGTTACCGCTTTGCTCAGCCCCTCTTATAGCGTTGTTAGTTGCAGGTGAAGATGAAGTTTGTTCCTTGTTGGAACATGGAGATGTTGTTCCTTGTTGGAACATGTTTACTTGTTGGGATATCACAATATATCTTATATTATTAATGCATCTATATATTTGGTAAAGGGTGGAAGGCTCGGCCTTATGCACAGTGTTTTGTTCCACTCTTGCCACCCTAGTTTCCGTCATACGGTGTTATGTTCCCGGATTTTGTGTTCCTTACGCGGTCGGGTGATTTATGGGACCCCCTGACGGTTCGCTTTGAATAAAACTTGTCCAGCAAGGCCCAACATTGACTTTTACCATTTGCCTCACCTAGCCCTTTTTCCCTTGGGTTTCGGAGCCGAGGGTCATCTTTATTTTAGCCCCCGGGCGGTGCTCCTTCGAGTGTTGGTCGAAGCAGGCAGGCTGCGGGGCCACCTCGGGCAACTCGAGGGCTGGCTTCACTCGTAGGCTGACCCATCCGGTGTGCCACGAGAGCGAGTGCGTGTGACTCCTATCGGGATTTGTCGGCACATCGGGCGGCTTTGCTGGTCTTGTTTTACCATTGTCGAAATGTCTTGATGTACGGGATTCGAGACTGATCGGGTCTTCTGGGTGAAGGTCTATTCGCCGTTTATCGCGAGAGCTTGTCATGGGCTAAGTTGGGACACCCTGCAGGTATAAACTTTCGAGAGCCGTGCCCGCGGTTATGTGGCAGATGGGAATTTGTTAATGTCGGTTGTAGAAAACCGAAGTTGACCTTAATTAAAATACATCAACGGCGTGTGTAACCGTGATGGTCTCTTTCCGTGGTCCGGAAGTGAACTGATGTTGGAGTTATGCTTGGCGCGAGTTGCTATAGGATCACTTCTTGATCATACTTTTATCGACCGTGCTTTGCCTTCTCTTCTCGCTCTCATTTGCGTATGTTAGCCACCATATATGCTAGTCGCTTGCTGCAGCTCCACCTCATGCCTTTACCTTACCCATAAGCTTAAATAGTCTTGATCTCGCGGGTGCGAGATTCTTTGAGTCCTCGTGGCTCACGGATACTTCAAAACCAGTTTGCGGTGCCTATGTTACCCGAAAGGGTGGCGCAACCAAGCTCAAGGAGGAGCTCGATGAAGATCTTGCCCTTTGTGTTGTTTCGTTCTAGTTGATCGATAGTGGAGCCCGGTTAGGGTCGATCGGGGACCTTTATCGCATTTGGGGTTCTTCTTTTATTTTGGTTCCGTAGTCGGGCCTTGATTGTATCTGGATGATGTAATGCTTTATTCATGTAATTGTGTGAAGTGGCGATTGTAAGCGAACTATGTAACTCTTTCCTTATGTATTACATGGGTTGTGTGAAGATTACCTCACTTGCGACATTGCTTTCAATGCGGTTATGCCTCTAAGTCGTGCCGACACGTGGGAGATATAGCCGTGTCGAGGCGTTACAAGTTGGTAATCGAGCCTTCCGACCTTAGGAGCCCCTTTGCTTGATCGTTTTTAGCGGCGAGTTGTGTCTAGAAAAATGTTTTGAGTCATTTAGGATTATATATATCGGAGAGTTATGAATTCTTTTTACTCCTCGGTCTCTTAAATCGCTCTGGTGAGGTCTCTGGCGTAGAAGTTTTGACTCTTCTCTTCTCAAATTTCACTAAAAAAAATTTAGGATCACGCGGGTATCTTGGAATCGTTCTGATGGTTTTATGATGACAACATTGTCTTGGTTGCCTCCGTCGGCAGTGTTTTTTTTGGAGGTGTCGAGGAGTTGAGCTACGAGGTGTTGTCGTCATAATTTTATCGTTGCAGTTCTAGAATACTGAGTTTAATCGCCGACATCGAAAATCTCTTTTATGCAGTTGTTGGTGAGATAACCCGCTAACCCGATCTTGAGGTGAGTGCGGGAGTATTGCCATGACTTCGTATAACGGATGCTTTTCGAAGGTTGAGGTACACGATTTCCGAAGGTTTCTTGGTTATGTGTTGACGGATGGATACAACTTGGATGTAGGTATTGTTAGTTTGGGTGAGATATATTGCTTCCCCTGTATCCCCAACACCAGATTGCATAACCAGAAAGTTTCGGGAGTTTTATAGGTGGGAATTCAAGTAGCTCCTAGAATATCTCCTCGACAGATGCATGATATGGGATTGGGTAAATCTCTATCATATGTATTTGTTCCGGCTTATTCTGCAAGCCGATCCTTTGTTTTGTTTTATTTGTGGTATTCGAGTTGCTTCAAAGTCAAGTGTTGATTCCATACCTTTCCGAAATGGTGTTCTCATACTCCGATGTGAATACCAATCCTTCTCGATAATCGAGATTGTCATGTCAATCCTTTTTCAACCGGCGTGTTTCTCTCAAGTGGATCCGATCACTTCAACATCAGCAAGACCAATCATCATTTCTTCTCAACGGTGTTTGTTTCATCCGTCTCTAAGTTGCCTTCGTTTTTCCCGCCCTCCCACCCTTTTTCTTCAGGGACACAGATTTCTTAATCAAGTATCCATTTATTCATGTGAAGTTTCTCCATTCTTTTCCGTCAATGTTCTTACCGGTGGTTCTCAAGAAGATGTTCTACTAGTTCGTCATTCCTCATTCCTTTCTCTTCTCCGGTGGATTCAAGTCAAGTTTTGTTGATCATACCTTTTTCCTCATTTCAATGTCTTCTCATACCGGTGCACCCCATTATCATTCTACTTCTCGCTATTTGTTATTCCGGAGTGCTCAAGATATCTCGAAGATTCGTGTTTCCACTCTGCATTCGTTCAAGCTCTTTCGAGATTGGTATCTCATTCAAGTCATTTAATTCAACCGGTGCAACATCTCTTTTAAATCTTTTCAACGGTGTTCTTTTGAGTGGGCCCTAACCCACAGGTCTTTTCGAGGATCTTACGACTCTTCTATTTTTCCCAGAGCTATCCTAAATTCTTCTCCAAGTTTGACGTAAGAATGAGTTATCATCAGTCAAATGCTTTTCTCCAAGATCTTTCAAATTATTTTCATTGTTGGCTCAACCTCTTTGCTTTTCATTCTCCCGGAGTATTTCAACAATTTTGGTGGTGTTTCTCGTCGTCATTTGAAGACCGAAGAAGAGTTTCTCTTTAATCTTGCTCTATTCTCTTCAAGATTCATGGTGCTAGCTTGTTGCCATCCTCTCATAATTGTTTTCGATTGTGAGAATCTTTTTCACCCATCCGGAGCATTTCATGAGTTATTTCTATTTCTTTCCTCCGAAGGTCATCATGTCATAATTCCTCATTCTCAGCTTCAGCTCTCGTTCTCCAAAATCATACCGGTGCATCATTCAAGTATTATCTAATCAGCTCGGGATCTCTGCGTTCACTTGGATCTAAATCCCCTCAAATATCTTCATTCGTTTTCCAATTCTTCCCGGTGAATTGTGCCTTTGCTACGTTCATTGTCAATTCTTACGGTGGTTCGTTCAAGATTTCACCTCTTTCGTTATCATTTAATTCATTCGTTCTTTCCAATCCTACCGGTGGTTCGTTGAAGACCTTCCCAAGCTTGCGCGTATCTATCTTAATCCTTTCTACGAGAATAAGTGGCATGCCAAATCCATTATGGGTCATCAATTTAATTGGTGAGGGATAAGCATAATGTAATTCTTATTCTTGTTTCATCGAGTAAATTCTATTCCTTATTCCGGAGGTTCATCAAAAAAATTCTTGGTTTCAATTGCTCATCCTTCTTTTCCGGAGTTCCAAGTTTTCCGCATTATCTCGTCACGAAGCTCCATCTAAATCATTGCAAGGCTTCACCTGTGTTTTCAACTTCTCCTTCTTTTCACCATCCTT
This sequence comes from Aegilops speltoides, assembly GCA_021437245.1. Taxonomy (NCBI): domain Eukaryota; kingdom Viridiplantae; phylum Streptophyta; class Magnoliopsida; order Poales; family Poaceae; genus Aegilops; species Aegilops speltoides. The sequence continues at coordinate 60,138,282 of CM038144.1, read as the reverse complement.
TTATTACCGGAGTTCTTCTTTGAGGCTCTACATGGTGGGTCGTCAAGGATTCTTTTCATTCTTCAATTGTTCTTCAAGATTTCTCTCGAAGTTAAGATCCGCCAAGCTATACTCAAAAATTAACATGGTGCTCAACACATGTTTTGTTTTGAGGAGTTCAAGTATTCTTCATCTTGCATTCCAAAGTGCAATTCTTTCGACCTTATCTTTTCAGGTGGTGTTATGTCATTTTGACAGTTTCATTCATGTTTCATGATTCACATGTTGTCAAGAATGAGGTATTTTAAATCCATCAATCTCTTCGTTGGATTTATCTTGTGTCATGTTTTCACCTAAAGCCTTCCCTAAGGAATGTTGCTATTTTGGTGCTTATTAATGACCCAAGTTATCTATATTCCATCTTGATGGAACAAGCTTTCATCTCTTTGTTAATCTCAAGCAAGCAATTGTTTCCGTTAGTGGCCGGTTGTCACCTCATAATGTTGAGATGTTTCCATAAGCCCACTACAAACTTATTCTTTTCGTTGTTGGTCTTCCAACAACTCTATTCTAACCTTCTTGCAAGGATGCCTTCCAAATTCATTTGTGGCAAAAGTTGTCATTTTCTTCTCCGTCCCTTTATCCCAACGGTCTAACTTCTATTCTTTCGTTACGGAGGCATTGTGATGTTATGTTCTTCACACATCACCTCGTTTGGTGAGGATCGTCTTCTTTTCTTGCTTATCCAGTTAACCGAAGTGTTGTGTCATCTCTTCAAGTTCTTTTCATCTTATCAAGTTTTCTTCTCTTTTCTACCGGAGTGCTGTCCAAATTCTGCCATTCTTGTTCCTTGGCTATCTCATTATACCGATGTGGTCATATTCTTTTGTTCGTGAAGCTCTTATTTCCATGTCTGTCAAACTTCAAGTTCTCGTAATACTCCTTGTACATCTTTTCTAACGGATTGTTTGCAATCTCGTTCATCTCTGTTATACTCTTTCTTTTAAATTGCTCAACCTCTCAAGGTTCGTGGTTTCACTCGTTCGTCAAAGAAGCAACTTAGTTTACCCTGTTCTCTTCCTCTTCCGTTTCTCTCTGGTGCCATTCTAGATCTCGGGACGAGATCCTCTTGTAGTGGTGGAGTGTTGTAACGCCCCGAGACCGACGCTCCAGAAGACTTCCAGCTACTCCTAGTTTCGTCATGTGATTTGTTTTGTTTGTTGCTTTCATCTTTGCATCATTTGCATTGCATCATGTCATCATGCCATCATCTCATAAATCTTTTGCACCTCAACTAAATAAATTGCATAGATCTTTTGATCTATTTAAATCGAGGAATTCACGATGGTGATTTCTCTTTATAATATATCCTCGATATTAGTGGAGCTATTATAAAATAATCCATTCTTTGGAATCACCATAACACACTTGCAAAATCCCAATGCCCTTTATTATTTCAATTTTTGGCCCCTAACTTTACCATATATCCTTTCGTCATTTTCCGGAGCACCACCTAAATTCTCAACATTTTTGGACTCTTCTAAATCCTTGCCCTTGTTCAAACCTTTTGAATTAAATTCAAATGCCTTTGAATTTAGTTCTTGCATTCTTGCCCTCCATTTTCCTTGGAAGAAGCATATTTTACGAGTCCGTAAAAATTTATCCCCATGTCCAAGTTCTTTCCAAAGCCTCTCTTTCTTTTCTTCTCTCTATTTCTATTTCTGATAAAATATGAAATTAGAGAGAGTAAGATGCAGCCCAACAGCCAGGCCGGCCTGTTTCCCCATGACCCAATTGCTCCTGGAGGCCCACCTAACCCCTGCCTATCTAACCCTAGCCCGATCCCACGCATCTCTCTTCCTCCCCTCGCTCCCTCTGAGCGCCGCCACGCGCAGCCCCCGATCCCCATCGCACGCAGCCAAGCATCGCCAGGGAGCGCCGCCAGCGCTCGACCCCACTCCCTTCTCTCGATCCCCATCTCCCTCCTCGTCGTTCCTCAGCGCCGCGCCTCCACCTTCCTTCGTTCCGCGCCAACCACCAGGAAGCCTCGCCACCCATCGCATCGGGCTCCCCCACAGCCATCCCCGCCGCCATCTCTCCCTCTGCTCCTCCTCTGCCTCGCCCCTTCCTCCCCTTGGCCTTGAACCCTCCTGCTTGAGCCCCGCGTTCCGCCCTCGCCGGAGAATCGGACCAGCCCGGACCTCCTCTGTGCCTCATCTCTCCTTCTCCCCTCGCCCGCAACCCGTGCTATGGGCTCACGGCCGCGCCATGGCCGCCTCCCTCCATTGCAGTCGCGCCCTTAGGCCTCCGTGCCTCGCGCCCCAGCTCGCCGTTGGCCTATGCTCCCCTTGCTAGCCAGGAGCTCGTCCCCGAGCTCGGCCAACTCCGGCGGCCCCGGCGCCCGCGCCAAGCTTGCCGCCTCGCCATCTGGTTCCGCCTCAGCCGTCCCCGAGCGCCACCGTCTGGCTCCCGTCGCCCCTTTGCAGGAGCAGCCCCATGCCCCGCCTCTGCCTTGTTCAAGCAGGGAGGAGGATGCGCCTCCGCTCGCCCTCCTCGACCAGGTACTCCAAGGCCAAGACCAGCCCCGGGCAGGACCTCGTGTTCATCTACATCGCCAAGACCCTAGGCCTTTTGGTGTTGCTCTGTTTTGGAACGCCAAGTCCCTCGACGCCGAAGACCCGTGTACAACTACTGTTTCCTGCCTAGAACGACTACCGTCGACGTGCATTTCGCCAAGTACCACTACCGACGAGCCCCGAAGGACTTGGTTGTGACAAGTTCCTCTCCAAACCTGAACGTCTACTTCCACGACGTCCGTGAACCACTACTTCAACTACCGTCGACCCTCGAAGACCCTGTGGACCCCGAACATCCACGGGACATGAACAACTACTTCCACTACGAGATGTACCACTACCATCGACACGAGTACAACTACTTCCCTCGACGACTCGAACCGCCCCAAAATGCACGCTTTGAAGGTATAACCACCGAGAACGACCGCCGGGGAACGAGTGCTTTGTTATATAAGATGCTCGTGTTTGCACCATACCCGTTGTCTTTGCACGTTCCTCCTCGTTTGCCATGCCGTCGACCCGTGGGAACCCGGTAGTCGGGAGCACCCCACCATCTTTTGCATGTTCCGCACATCCGCACACTTGCTCTTTTGCACCGGTATCTCAATGAGTTATCGGATCATCGGAATGTTGCCATGGCACCATTTTCGTTATCGTTGCCGTGGCACCATTTTCGTTATCGTTGCCGTGGCACCATTTTCGTTATCGTTGCCGTGGCACCCCTTTCGTTCCGCCATGGCGACAAATGCTTCATAACATGCTCTTGTCAACATTTTCATAAAAATTGCATAAACTTGCATATGTCATCCGCATCATGATAACAACATTTAAATGCTTAAAATTGTTGTTGCATTAAATTGCTAAATGCATATGGGGATTTCCGGAATTGTTGTTTGTTTTTCCGGCCTCATTTAAACTTGCCTAAATTGTTAGTTTAATTATGCTTCACCTCTTGCCATGTTAATTAACATTTAATATTGTTTCGTAACATAACCGAGAGAGAACTAAATAATTGATGTGGTGTTCCGTCAAAATGCAACTCGTTGCATATTGAGCTCCACTTAATTTGTAGTATTGTTTGTTGCACTTTGCCATACCATGCCTCATTAAACCGGACATGCATCATACTTGTTTGTGCATCATGAGTTTATGCTTGTGTGTTTACTATGTTGTTTGTTTCTTTCCGGGTTGCTTCTCTCGTTAGCTTCGGTTTCGTTCCGGAGTTGTGAGGACCCGTTCGACTTCGTCTGTTTGTCTTCTTCATGGACTCGTTCTTCTTCCTTGCGGGATTTCAGGCAAGATGATCATACCCTCGAAATCACTACTATCTTTGCTATGCTAGTTCGCTCGCTCTTTTGCTATGCCAATGCTACGATGCCTACTATTTGCTTGTCAGCTTCCCAAAATGCCATGAACCTCTAACCTTTGACACCACTCCTAGCAAACCGTTGTTTGGCTATGTTACCGCTTTGCTCAGCCCCTCTTATAGCGTTGTTAGTTGCAGGTGAAGATGAAGTTTGTTCCTTGTTGGAACATGGAGATGTTGTTCCTTGTTGGAACATGTTTACTTGTTGGGATATCACAATATATCTTATATTATTAATGCATCTATATATTTGGTAAAGGGTGGAAGGCTCGGCCTTATGCAGTGTTTTGTTCCTCTTGCCACCCTAGTTTCCGTCATACCGGTGTTATGTTCCCGGATTATGCGTTCCTTACGTGGTCGGGTGATTTATAGGACCCCCGACAGTTCGCTTTGAATAAAACTTGTCCAGCAAGGCCCAACATTGACTTTTACCATTTGCCTCACCTAGCCCTTTTTCCCTTGGGTTTCGGGCCGAGGGTCATCTTTATTTTAGCCCCGGGGCGGTGCTCCGAGTGTTGGTCGAAGCAGGCAGGCTGCGGGGCCACCTCGGGGCAACTCGAGGGCTGGTTTTACTCGTAGGGTGACCCATCCGGTGTGCCACGAGAGCGAGTACGTCGCGACTCCTATCGGGATTTGTTGGCACATCGGGCGGCTTTGCTGGTCTTGTTTTACCATTGTCGAATTGTCTTGATGTACAGGGATTCGAGACTGATCGGGTCTTCTGGGTGAAGGTCTATTCTTCGTTGATCGCGAGAGCTTGTCATGGGCTAAGTTGGGACACCCTGCAGGTATAAACTTTCGAGAGCCGTGCCGCGGTTATGTGGCAGATGGGAATTTGTTAATGTCGGTTGTAGAAAACCGAAGTTGACCTTAATTAAAATACATCAACAGCGTGTGTAACCGTGATGGTCTCTTTCCGTGAGTCCGGAAGTGAACACGATGTTGGAGTTATGCTTGGCGCAGGTTGCTATAGGATCACTTCTTGATCATACTTTTATCGATCGTGCTTTGCCTTCTCTTCTCGCTCTCATTTGCGTATGTTAGCCACCATATATGCTAGTCGCTTGCTGCAGCTCCACCTCATGCCTTTACCTTACCCATAAGCTTAAATAGTCTTGATCTCATGGTGCGAGATTGCTGAGTCCTCGTGGCTCACGGATACTTCAAAACCAGTTTGCGGTGCCTATGTTACCCGGCGGTGGCGCAACCAAGCTCAAGGAGGAGCTCGATGAAGATCTTGCCCTTTGTGTTGTTTCGTTCTAGTTGATCGAGAGTGGAGCCCGGTTAGGGTCGATCGGGGACCTTTATCGCATTTGGGGTTCTTCTTTTATTTTGGTTCCGTAGTCGGGCCTTGATTGTATCTGGATGATGTAATGCTTTATTCATGTAATTGTGTGAAGTGGCGATTGTAAGCCAACTATGTATCTCTTTCCCTTATGTATTACATGGGTTGTGTGAAGATTACCTCACTTGCGACATTGCTTTCAATGCGGTTATGCCTCTAAGTCGTGCTTCGACACGTGGGAGATATAGCCGCATCGAGGGCGTTACAAGTAATTAACTCAGGATCTACAGAGAACTCATAATCTTTATCAGTAACAAAGATAGGTGAAGTAGCAAACTTAGGATCATATTTCATTCTAGCATTCAAAGATTTTTCTTTCAACTTGACTAGTAATTTCTTAAGATCATCTCTATCCTTACAAGCAAGAAAATCCCTAGATACCTCTCCATCCATAACATAATCCTCAGGTATATCAGGCAATTCATATCTAGGATAGCTAGGTCTAATAGGTGTTTCAAAAAATTTAGTCTCAATAATTTCATCAGTTTCAATAATCTCATCGGTTTCAGCAGTCTCGATTTCTTTAGCTCTAGCAAGTTGTTCATCAAGAAATTCACCTAGTGGCACATTATCATCAAGCAAATTACTAGCATCATCATAAACATCATTCATAGGAGAAGTAGCATCATCAACTACTTGCGGCATATATGGATTAATAGCAGGTGGTGGTGTCGCAAGCTTACTGAAAAAAGAAGGTGAATCAAGTGCAGAACTAGACATCAGTTCCATACCTCCCCTCATCTTAGAGGGACCAATCTTGGTTCTGGTATCTTTCAGATTCTTCATAGTGATCAACAAATATAAATCTCAAGTGACTCAGCAAATAGAGCTATGCCCTCCGGCAACGGCACCAGAAAAAAGTCTTGATAACCCACAAGTATAGGGGATCACAACAGTTTGGAGGGTAGAGTATTCAACCCAAATTTATTGATTCCACACAAGGGGAGCCAAAGAATATTCACAAGTATTAGCAGTTGAGTTGTCAATTCAACCACACCGGAAAGACTTAATATCTGCATCAAAGTATTTAGTAGCAAAGTAGTATGATAGTAACGATAACAGTAGCAATAGCAGTTTTTTAGTGATTGTAATAGTAGCAGCAATGAAAGTAACTTAGCAAAGATCAATAAGCGAAAATATCATAGTCATCAGATCAGTGATGGATAATTATGTCGGATAGCATTCATCATGCAACAGTTATAACCTAAGGCGACACAGAACTAGCTCCAATTCATCAATGTAATGTAGCCATGTATTCTGTATATAGTCATACGTGCTTATGGAAAAGAACTTGCATGACATATTTTGTCCTACCCTCTCATGGCAGCGGGGTCCATAAGGGAACTAAGGGACATTAAGGCCTCCTTTTAATAAAGTACCGGAACAAAGCATTAGCACTTAGTGAATACACGAATTCCTCAAACTATGGTAATCACCAGAAAGAATCCCAATTATTGTCACCTTGGGGTATGCGGATCATAACTTGTAATAGGTACATATAACTTGCAGGATAGGATCAAGAACACATATATATTCATGAAAACATAATAGGTTCAGATCTGAAATCGTGGCACCCGGGCCCTAGTGAGAAGCATTAAGCATACCAAAGTCATAGCAACATCAATCTCAGAACACAATGGATACTAGGGATCAAGCCCTAACAAAACTAACTCGATTACATGATAAATCTCACCCAACCCATCACCATCCATCAAACCTACGAAGGAATTACTCACTCCCGATGGTGAGCATCACGAAATTGGTGATGCAGGAAGGTTGATGATGACGACGGCGTCGATTTCCGCTCTCCTGAGCGCCGAACGGGCTCCATATCATGAAACACAATGAATTATTCTCTCTGTTTTTTTCTCCGTGAATAGGTATATATGGAGTTAGACTTAGGGTTGCTGGAGCTCAGGGTGCCCACAAGCCTGGGAGGCGCGCCCTGGGGGGTAGGCGCACCCCCAAATCTAGTGTCTCCTGGGTGGCCTCCCTCTGATGTCTAGCTCTGCACTTGATTTTCCTTCTTTTTTCAGTAAGCTTGCGACACCACCACCTGCTATTAATCCTGATATGTTGCAAGTAGTTGATGATGCTACTTCTCCTATGAATGATGTTTATGATGATGCTAGTAATTTTCTTGATGATAATGTGCCACTAGGTGAATTTCTTGATGAACAACTTGCTAGAGCTAAAGAAATCGAGACTGCTGAAACCGATGAGATTATTGAAACTGATGAAATTATTGAGACTAAATATTTTGAAACACTGTTAGACCTAGCTATCCTAGATATGAATTGCACGATATACGAGGATTATGTTATGGATGGAGAGGTATCTAGGGATTTTCTTGCTTGTAAGGATAGAGATGATCTTAAGAAATTACTAGTCATGTTGAAAGTAAAATCTTTGAATGCTAGAATGAAATATGATCCTAAGTTTGCTACTTCACCTATCTTTGTTATATATTCGAGAACTTTGATTTCTGCAAAAAAAAACAGCATGGCAATTCTGCTGAAAACAACGTCAGTCCGTGTTAGTTCTATTCAAATCATGCAAATTAGAGTCCAATACTAGGGAAAAAGAGTTTGAAAAAAGTAGAATGCGATGGAGATGTATCAGCCATTAAGACCTGCTCTAGGGTGATAGCCTGCGGGGCTGCCTCGCCATTCCGTGTTGGTGCTAGGGTTGCCTCGCTGCTGCCATTCTCCGGGACGAAGATGATGTCGGCCTCATCGTCTTATATCTCCAAGATGGAGATGATGCTTTGCCTCATGGTCCTCCGTTCGTGGGAGCGAGATGGACTAGTGAGCTGAGGCTGTAGTCCGAGTTGTACCCATTCAAGATGCAGTCCTCTGTTATGTGGTCGATGAAGCAATTGTCGCATACCATAGCGACCAGGTGTGATGTCAGGGTGCGGGGTGGTAGTTTTTGAGGTTAGTGCAACGGTCCAATCTTGAGGCCCGGACCCAAGCTTCGTCTACCAGGTTTGTTGGCTCAAGGTCTCTATCCTCTAGGTCGAGGGTTAGCGATGTAGATGATGCAGATTCCGATGAGGCCGTGTATGCAATCTGTTGGGGCAGCGGAATGCACAAGCAAAGGACGCTATAGCGGTCGAAGATAAATGCTAGTGACCTAAACAAGACGGTGTGGGAGTGAGCAAATCAACCTGGACCGCCCCGTCCGCTGTGAAGGTGAAGGAGCCGAAGGTCATGGTGTCTCCTGGCAGAAGGTTGCCGAAAATGATGGGAGATCCGATCTAGATTCGATCCCTAGCCTGCGCAGCCCCTACCTGGCGAACCAACTAACGGTATGTGGAACCAGCAGCACCCTCGATAGGGTGGCAAGTGTGGCCGGAAGTACTAGAAGGGAGTTCGCACAAGGGAGTTATGTCGTGGTTCTAAGTCTAACAGTAAGTATAGGGTGTACGAATGAGCAGGCAAGGTCCTAGCTATGGTGAGATTGTACACAAGCGTTTACGAGTTCAGGCCCCTCTCAGAGGAGGTAAAAGCCCTACGTCTCGGTGCCCGGAGGCAGTCGACTGGATTATGAGGGTGTGTGTTACGGGGGGTGAAAATCCTTGTGCCAGAGGAGGGGGTGGCTTATATAGAGTGCGCTAGGACCCCGGCCATCCTCCGTTACCAAGAGTTCAATGTACATATAGATGGGGCATTACTGATAACGCCAGCCATAAGTGCTTTTAGTGACCTTAAAGGCTACAGAGTGAATGCTTGACCGTTCTGTGTGACTCCTGGTCTTCAGTAGGTCGAGTGGTTTCTTGTATGGTCGAGTGATTGACTGGTCGTGTGACATAAGGAAGGAGGGATACCCGAGTGATTGATTGGTCGAGTGGATTGCACTTGACGCCTTTATTGGGCACTCCTTGTTGTCTCTTGAGCTTCTTTGCTTCTAGGGTAGTGACCTTGGGCAGGACGTATAGGTCAGGCCTATGACCCTACCCTGGGTCTATATCATCATCATTAGCCCCCGAATGGATTGAGGTCCGAGTGAAAAGAAGGTTGAAGTTGATCTTGCTTCGACCCTTGTGCTTCAGAAGTGCTCATGTTGAACGGGAGGCCCATGTTGGAACTTCGGCTTCGTTTCAGTCGCCTTGATCTATTCAGAAATTGCCGAGTGGATTTATAATGTCATCCGTCGAGTGTTGTTTTCGACGCGAAATCTTGGGCGCGATTGGTTACACCGTATCCCGGATTTCGCGGGATTTGAAATTTTGGGGAAGCGCGCGAGGCGGAGCGTGCCGTGGTAAGCGGGACGGATAGACAGGAGTGCTTGGATCTCCGTGCCACCTTTTTTGCCACATCCCCAGCACGCGACTGTTGCGGGATTTGATAGGATCGCCCGGGCCCACGCATCAGCCACTCGGAAATGGGTCCTTAAAAGGCGACGGGGCCAAGGCGCCTGCATTATATGCATCCATTCTCCTTCTTTCTCCTCTGCTTCTCCACCGCATCCGTCTCCTCCGCTCTCGATGCCGCCGCTCCGCCACCATGGTGAAAGACAAGACGGCGGAACTGGAATGTGCGAAGAAGGTGACGGGGGCGGCGAAAGGCAAGAAGACGGCATGGGGGTCGTCGTCGTGGTCGGCGCTGCCGCAGGGTTGGATCCAGGGCGATTGGATCCGATCCTCGCTCTGTCCGGAAGACTTGGAGGAGCTGGCTGAGTCCCGACTGATCGTCGACGGGGCCGCGCAGTTGCCGGAGGGGGAGACAAAACCACAGCCGCGACCGGGTGAGTGTGTTTTGCTCGCCACCTATGTCGACCACGGTTTCTCCCTTCCCCCGCTCCCTTTTTCCGGAGTTTCTTGAACTTTTTCGGAGCCCAACTCCATCACTTCTCTCCCAACACCATAACATACCTTGCTGCATTTGTGTCCATGTGCTAAAATTTCCTGGGTTGTCGACCGCACTGGGGTCTTTTCAAGCACATCTTCACAATCCGCTCTCAGTCGGTGAAGAAAGCGAATACGAGTGATGAGAAAACACACGTTACCCAAATGTGTGGGGGTTTGGGCATCCAGAAGAGGAAAAGGAGTTCATTCCCTTCCATGACACTTCCTGAGTCGGTCAGGGGCTAGCAGTCGACCTGGTTCTACTGCAAGGACATTGCGACTCCAGGTTAGTCGACTGGACTTCCCCCTTTTACATTAGATCCTGTCCAGACCCCTTCCTTGTTGAAAGTGACCACTGCGGAGAGGGTGGAAAAAAACATGCTAGTCGAGAGGGTGGTCTAGTTGATCAATCAGCGTGTCACTAGCATGGATTTGTTGGAGGTATTTCTCAGTCGATGCATCCAGCCACTCCAGACTCGTGACCACTCGATGCGGATGTACTCTGGGGCCAACGACACCGCGTAGGTTCATCCAGAGGAAGTATCAGCCAAGACAGTGGCCCAGCGGTTGAAGAGTATCACAGGGAACAAGGACAACCCCAGAGGTGCCAGGAGAGTCGACCCCTTCAGTGACAGCAACTCGCAAGACAAGGTTCGGTCTCTGCCACCGACTGTATTTGGATACGTCTTGCAGTTGTCTTCGACTCCGACTGATATTTACTTGACTTCTTGTTTTGTAGGTTTACACTGAGATGTACTCGATGCCCAATGGTGAACAAGCTCTGGAGCAAGACCAGGAGGGAGAGGACAGCGCGGCGGAAAGCGGCGATTAGCAATCTCCAGAAGACGAGGACGAGGAGGAGAGCAATGAGCCAGACAATGATGAGATAGTCGACTCACCACCTCGTACGGAACGTTGATCCAAGCAACTCCATGATCCAGCGGACGATTTGGCAAGACCGTGGCTCCAAGCACCCAGACGCAGAAGCATACTCGGACTTTTACTCCAGAGCCGACGGAGAAGGTCGCCAAGCGGCCCAAGGTCGTCCCCTCAAAGACTCGGAAGACTTTGCCCAAGATCAAGATGGATGTTTGATACGTCTCCAACGTATCTATAATATTTGATTGTTCCATGCTATTATATTACCCGTTTTGGATGTTTATCGGCTTTACTTTACACATTTATATCATTTTTGGGACTAACCTACTAACCGGAGGCCCAGCCCGTATTCTTTTTTTTGCCTATTTCAGTATTTCAAGAAAAGCGAATATCAAGCGGAGTCCAAGCGGAATGAAACCTTCGGGAGCGTGATTTTTGGAGCGAGCGTGATCCGAGAGGACTTGGAGTGCAAGTCAATAAGCAGCCAAGGCGGCCACGAGGTGGGCGCGCCCGCCCTACTGCTGCGCCCCTATCTCGTGGGCCCCTCGGTGACCACCGACCTACTTCTTCCTCCTATATATACCCACGTACCCCGAGAACATCCAGGGAGCCAACGAAAAACTATGTCCACCACCGTAACCTTCTGTATCCGCGAGATCACGTCTTGGAGCCTTCGCCGGCGCTCCGCCGGAGAGGAATCGACCACGAAGGGCTTCTACATCAACACCATAGACCCTCCGATGAGTTGTGAGTAGTTTACCACAGACCTTCGGGTCCATAGTTATTAGCTAGATGGCTTCTTCTCTCTTTTTGGATCTCAATACCATGTTCTCCTCGATCTTCTTGGAGATCTATTTGATGTAACTCTTTTTGCGGTATGTTTGTCGAGATCCGATGAATTGTGGGTTTATGATCAAGTTTATCTATGAGAAATATTTGAATCTCCTCTGAATTCTTTTATGTATGATTGAGTTATCTTTGCAAGTCTCTTCGAATTATCAGTTTGGTTTGGCCTACTAGATTGATCTTTCTTGCAATGGGAGAAGTGCTTAGCTTTGGGTTCAATCTTGCGGTATCCTTTTCCAGTGACAGCAAGGGCAGCAAGGCACGTATTGTATTGTTGCCATCGAGGATAAAAAGATGGGGTTTATATCATATTGCATGAGTTTATCCCTCTACATCATGTCATCTTTCTTAATGCGTTACTCTGTTCTTATGAACTTAAGACTAGATGCACGCCGGATAGCGGTCGATGTGTGGAGTAATAGTAGTAGATGCGGGCAGGAGTCGGTCTACTTGTCGCGGACGAGATGCCTATATACATGATCATGCCTAGATAATCTCATAATTATTAAGCTTTTACATCAATTGCTCGTGATAATTTGTTCGCCCACCATAATACTTATGCTATCTTGAGAGAAGCCACTAGTGAAACCTATGGCCCCCGGGTCTATCTTTTATCATATAAGCTTTCAATCTACTTTTATTTGCATCTTTACTTTTCTAATCTATATCATAAAATACCATAAATATATTTACCTTATCATACTATCTCTATCAGATCTCACTTTCGCAAGTGGCCGTGAAGGGATTGACAACCCCTTTATTGCGTTGGTTGTGAGTTCTTTGTTTATTTGTGTAGGTGCATGGGACTTTTGAGGAGCCTCCTACTGGATTGATACCTTGGTTCTCAAAAACTGAGGGAAATACTTACGCTACTATTGCTGCATCACCCTTTCCTTTTCAAGGAAAACCAACGCAAGCTCAAGACGTAGCAAGAAGGATTTCTGGCGCCGTTGCCGGGGACATTCATATCGAGTCATATCTTGTTCTAGTTTTGAGTTGTAATTCATGAGTTGTAAATCAATAAAAGTGTGATGATCATAATTATTAGAGCATTGTCCCCAAAAAGAAAAAAAGGAAAGGCCAAAAAGAAAAAAAAGAAAGGCCAAAGAAAAAAGAGAAGAAAGGCCAAAATAAAAAAAGAAAGGCCCAAAAAAGGAAAAAAAGAAAAAAGAAAATAAATAAAAAGGGGGCAATGTTACCTTCTCTTTTCCACACTTGTGCTTCAAAGTAGAACCATGTTCTTCATATAGAGAGTCTCATATGTTGTCACTTTCATATACTAGTGGGAATTTTTCATTATAGAACTTGGCTTGTATATTCCTACGATGGGCTTCCTCAAAATGCCCTAGGTCTTCGTGAGCAAGCAAGTTGGATGCACACCCACTAGTTTTCTTTTGTTGAGCTTTCATACTTTTATAGCTCTAGTGCATCCATTGCTGTAACACCCTCGATGCGGCTATATCTCCCACATGTCGAAGCACGACTTAGAGGCATAACCGCATTGAAAGCAATGTCGCAAGTGAGGTAATCTTCACACAACCCATGTAATACATAAGGGAAAGAGATACATAGTTGGCTTCGATCGCCACTTCACACAAATACATGAATAAAGCATTACATCATCGAGATACAAACAAGGTCCGACTACGGAACCAAAATAAAAGAAGAACCCCAAATCGACAAAGGTCCCGATCGACTCTAACTGGCTCCCTCTTGATCAACTAGAGCGAAACAACATGTCGGAGTAATGGGCCATGGGTAGGCCGACCCGGGACCCAAGATCTTTCAAGACATCGGGCAGGCCGCGCCCTCGGCCGAGTCCCAGTAGGCGACCTTGAAGGCGAATCCCAGTGGCGACCTTGGAAGGCCGAGTCAGTGAGGCGACCTTCGAGAAGGCCGAGTCCCAGCTGGCGACCTTCGAAGAAGCAGAGCCCTCAGATGGCGACTCTGGAACAAGCCGACTCCGGGCTTGCGACCTCTCAAGGGGCCGACTATGAGAGTCGGCCCGCGACTTATCACGAAGACCGATCACGAGGTACAGCCCGTCGTGGCTGTCCCTCGAAGCCCAGGAAGAAGGCATGGCTACAGATGAGTTGCGTCACGGGAGATCTCCGGTGGAGGCGGCACTATTGCCATGCCTCCTTAACTCTCAGCCACGATGCACAAGGCCTTTGTGCCTGACAGCGTCTGGCCGGAGATCGCCGGCCCCCGTCGATGAGATAGACAAAGACGGCGGAGAGTCGAAGATGGCCCTCACGGAGTCGGCCTCCCAGTCGGCCGCCTCCGGTCGAGCCCCACAAGCCATAAACCAGATTGGGCGGGAGTGGCGGCGGTGATCACTGACAGACGGCGGCCTTGTTCCACGACCCCATGACCGAGCTGCGTCATCGGGCGGCTACCGATGTCTCGCCTATCCATGAGGTCCGCCGGTCGGCGGGCCCGAGGAGCCGAGGCAGGGCGGCTGCGAGAGAGGATCGGCGATCGGGGCCATGCCCGGTCGGATTACCATTGTACCCAGGGCAGGCCTATAAACCCCAGGGCACCCATGCAAAGGGTTCGGCCCTGGATAGGTTTAGACATATTGCAAGAGGGAAAGAGCTAGCCTTGCTCCTTCCTACCTCCACACAGCTCGAGGAGCACCATTGTACTATCACCCCATAGTGATCATGCGGAGACCCATGAGCGGCGATGGGGTGTTATCTCCTCGGAGAGCCCCGAAGCTGGGTAAGATTCGCCGGCGTGCATGTCTTCGCCTTATCCCGTTTCCAGGCACCGGCGACGTTCTACTCACCCCCACCATGATAAGCCACCCGTTGGCATATGTCGCACCCAACCCCCGACATTTGGCGCCCACCGTGGGGCGAGGTGCACCGTCGTCCGGAGATCTGTTCTGGACGGGAACCCTCTTCCTCCCTGGCGAGCGCAGCCAGCCCGGCTCGCCAGATGGAGTCTGCATCGACGCGCTGCGCGGCGCCAAAGCCGCTTGCGCAGCGAGCGGCCTCGCCGAACTCATCGGTGAGGTGCGCCTCTCCGACGAACCCGTGCCGAGCGCAGGCGCGGGTGGCCCCGAGAACCTTCTCGCGGGCCTCCTCGACCAACTTCAAGTCGCCGGTGAGCCCGCCGTAGACTTGGAGTCCGTAGGCTCCTCCGACCCGATGCTGGTCGACTCCGACGCCGTATCGCTTGATACCTTCCCCACCAACGTGGTGGTTTACGACGAGCCGCTTCCGTACGAGGAGAGCGACGGAAGCGCCATCATGGAGGTGCTCGTCGCCGCCACGGCGAGCACTCCGTAACGCCGAGACCCGCTGCCCGCTGACCTGCGAGACTGTCGCGCCCCTCCTCGAAGGACGCGGACGCCGAGATGCTGGAAGAGCGCCGCCTTCAGCTCATTGAAGGCGCCAAGAAGTTGGCAAGCATGAGACGCTTGTCCGAAGCATATCAACGCGAGATGGACCGTGCTGCGGGCGGCTCGCCGGCTCCGACTGGGCCGAGCCGTCTTGGTGCGGTCCGAGAGCGCGGCACGGCCATCGCCGATCTATTCGGGGCGAAGCGCCCCGTGTACGCCACCCCTGCGGAGAACATCCGTGCTGCCCTAGCGGGGACCGAAGAACTAAGGAACCTCGACGGTGAAGAGCGCCGTGTGATGACGGAGCGAGTCCAGCAGCTCCTCGACGCGGTTGCTGCGCAAAACACAGCAGGCGGCCGTGCCGACGCGCAGCAACAGAAGAATGATGACTTACCCCCTGGCCGAGATCAAGGCGCGACCTCCCGGACGCCGACTGGCGGAGTCCGCGGGAGGAGAGAGAAGGAGCCGGCTGCGAGACACAGCCGGACTCGCATCTCCATCGAGCGAGACCAAGATGGCCACCCCAGAGCAGTAGAGCAGCGAGATGATTATCTGCCTCCCCCGCCCCGAAGAGAACGGCGAGTCTCCCCGCTGCATGTTGAGCATCCGACCCTCGGAGATCGCCTCGGCCGCCGAGAGGGAGTCGGAGAGAACGACGCCCACCACCGGATCGACCGACTCCATAGGTCCCTGGCGCTAGAAGAAGAGGACGAGCTGGGTCCGCCTTGCTTCGGGCCCCGCATCAGAGACGAGCCCTTCCCCAAGGGGTTCACGCTCCCTTGAGATACGCCCAAGTACACCGGCTCCGTGAAGCCGGAGGATTGGCTGATAGACTACTCCACAGCCGTCAATATCGCCAACGGCAACAAGCGGTCGCCGTGAAGTATGTTCCCCTCATGCTCGAGGCACGGCCCAGGCGTGGCTGAACAGCACAAGCCCGCAGCATCAACAGCTGGGTCGACTTCACTGAAGCCTTCATTCGCAACTTCACCAAAGACGTACAAGCGACCTCCCAAGCGCGCCAGCTCTCCTTGTGCGTGCAAGGCCCGAAGAATCGCAGCGATTATCTCACGCTTGTTGGGCGAGCTCGAAACTCCTGCGGCGCGCACGAGGTGCAGCCATTGAGTACTTTACGGCCGGGTGCCGAGGCGGCACCTCCTCAAAACAAGCTCCTCTGCGGCGAGCGAAACCCTCGACAAGCTGCTAATCATAGCAGAACAAATGCGCCACGACCGACTCCTCCATGAAAGCGGAGATCCAAGTCAGCTTGGTGGCAAGGTGACTCCCAAGCTCCAGGAGCCGCCGGCGGCCAGCGGCGGCAGCGGCGGCAGCGAAACGACAACAAGCGCCAAAGCCCCCAGCCGACTACCAGCGATCGGCGGGTCGCAGCGATGGAAGATCGGCAACGGAGGGCAGCCTCAGCCAAGCGCGAAAGGCGGCAAGTCCAGCTGGTTGCGGCTTTCTCTTATGAGCAGACTCTGGATGGTCCTTGCAAGTTTCACGGCGGCGAAGCCATCAAACCATACCACGAAAGTGCCAGCTGGCTCGTCGGGATCGCCAAAGGAGGCGGCCTCGCCCCTCCGCCGCTGCAGAGACGCCGCCGCCTCCGCTGCCTCCGCGGCGGCCTTCGGCCGATCGGCCGGTCCAAACGAGTTCGAAGAACCGGAGCATATGTAGTGTTCACGGTCTGGCGAGACGACCCGAAAGGCGCGCCAACAGCAACAAGAAGTCAGCGATGGCGGCGAAGCTCCTGAGTTCATGCATTGGTCGAAAGCCTATCGGTGGGCGAGCGAGATCACCCGGAGGTGATGCGAGTCGGGCTCTTCGCCCTGGTTCTTGGGCGACCTTGGCCTTGATAGGCGGGCCGCCCGTTTCTCGCGAGTCGATAGGCGGAGGCGGCAGCATAAACATCTGTACAAGGATACCATGGAAGCTTCGGAATCGGCGGAGGCAGCTGCGAGCAGCGCGCACGTGTTCCATGGAATCGTGCCGGCCTCTCTGTCGCGATTGGCAAGATCACGATAGGCGTCCTCTTCGGAGACAAAGATCACTTCCGCCGAGAGCCGATCTGGTTCGGTGGTGGTTGGAAACCCGTACCCGCAGCGCTGCTAGGCGGCCTGCCCAGCCAAATTCATGGCGGTTCCCACTCGCCTACCTCAAGATGAAGATGCCGACTTCAAGGGATCTTGAATGTTGCCGGCGACTACAAGAAGTCGTCCGCTGTGCGACCGAAGCGATCGGCTGGCGAGTCTTTGGTGATCCGCGGTCGAAGCGGCTCCTTGATCGCGTCGTGGCGATGGCTGGGAAGCGGCGAAGATTCGCCCGACCCCAAGGAGTCGGGCGGAAGGATCATTTAAGCCGGCTAAAAAACCAAGAAGATACCTTTGGACCCGGAGCACCCGAGAATGCGCTGTCATGGGCACCGGCCTCGGCGGCAAATAGGAAAAGCGAGCTCGTCGATTTCCTCCGTGAAATCGGGACATCTTGGCGTGGTCCCCAAGGACATGCCGGTGTACCGCGAGGTCGCCGAGCACAAGTTACATGTTAGGCGGATGTGAAGCCGTCAGGCAGCCTTTGCGCCGCCTGTCAGAAGAGAAAAGAAGAGTAGTGGGAGAAGAGATAGCCCGGCTCCTGGCAGCCGGCTTCATCATGGAGGTGTTTTTTCCGGAATGGTTGGCCAACCCCGTACTAGTGCTGAAGAAGAACAAGCAGTGGCGGATGTGCATCGACTACACCAGCCTCAACAAAGCCTGCCCGAAGGATCCGTTTGCTCTGCCAAGGATCGATCAGGTGATAGACTCCACAGCCGGATGCGAGCTGTTGAGCTTCTTGGATGCATACTCAGGATATCACCAGATCAAGCTGAATCCGGCAGACAGACTGAAGACCGCATTCATCACGCCGTTTGGAGCCTTCTGCTACCTAACGATGACGTTCGGCTTGAGGAATGCCGGCGCCACCTTTCAGCGTTGCATGCAGAAATGCCTCCTCAAGCAGCTCGGCAGGAATGCCCATGTTTATGTGGATGATGTGGTGGTGAAGACGGAGAAGTGTAGGACGCTGCTAGAGGATCTTAAAGAGACCTTTGAGAATCTGCGCCGATTCCAGATCAAGCTCAACCCGGAGAAATGCGTGTTCGAGTCGGTGGCCAGCTCCTTGGTTTCTGGTCTCGAGCGGCATAGAGTGCAACCTGTGAAGATCAAGGCCATTGAGAGGATGGAGGTACCCAGCCATTGTTGGATGTCGAAGTTCACGGCTGCTTGGCTTCCATAAGCCGATTCATCGATCGGTTGGGCGGCTTCTGCCATTGTATCAGCGATGAAGAAGACCACTTTTTGAGTGGAACCACAAAGGAGATGAGGCATTTCTCCAAGCGAAGAAAATCTTGGCGACTCCCCTGTGTTGGCGGCTCCGACTCCCAAGAGCCCATGCTCTTGTACATCGCCGCCACCAGCCGGGTAGTCAGCCTGATTATTGTAGTCGGCGCAAGGAGGAAGGCAAGGCGCTCGGTCGAAGACGATATATTACTGCTTGTAATCTTGTCGACCTCCAAGCAGAACTACCCTCACTACGGAAGATGTGCTCTGGCGTGCACTTTGCCGCCAAGCTGAAGCCCTACTTTCAAGAGCACCCTATCACCGTGGTACTGCACCGCCCCACTCGCCGAGATCATCGAGTCGAGATGCTTCGGCCGAGTGGCCAAGTAAACTATCGATCTAGCTCCCTACACCATCTACTACCAACCGCGCACCGCCATCAAATCGCGGCGCTAGCCGACTTCTCGTCGACTAGGCGAGACTCAATACTTGCCGCTGCGCTGACTCTACTCATTGGCGGCGCGCCAGCGGCTCCAAGATGCGCTCCGGCCTCGGGCAGCGTAAATCCTCACCTCCCCAAAGGCGACAAGCTCAAATCGTGCTGCAAATCCACTTTGCCGCCTCCAACAACGTCGCCGAATATGAAGCGCTTCGTCCACGGGCTCGGCTTGCCAAGGAACTTCGGCATTCGCGGATCTGTGCTATGGCGACTCCGACTTAGTGATTCAGCGATCATCTGGCGGCGGGGCGCCAGGGCGCAAACATGGCAAGCTACGCTTCTTGGTGCAGCAACTTAGCGGATATTTTGAAGGATCACGAATTCCTCCACGTCCCAAGGCGACAACGATCAGCGAGCGCATTGGCGCGAGTCGGCTCCACTGCCTTGACGATAACCGGCGTCGCCCTTGAGCGCCTCCTCAACCCATCTATCAAGCCTTCACGAGTCCGACTCCATTTCGTGCGGCTCCCGAAATAGTCGGATCCGACTCCAAGACTCCAATAGCGACCTCAAGAAAGCCACAGTCGGCCCGAGGACTCGCCCGGTCGGCCGGGGACTCGCCCGATCGGCCGGGGCTGCGCCCGATCGGCCGAGGGTATGCCCGGTCGGCCCGGGACTGCGCCCGGTCGGCCGAGGACTGCTCGATCGACCAAGATCCCCTCAATTCAGCAAGCGGCAGCAGAATCCAACCCGCCGCCTCCCAGCCCGGCCACCCTTGTCCAAGTCGCTGTGTTTGCAATCGAAGAGATAGCAGCACCTTCATGGGCGCAGCCCTTCCTCAAGTTCCTAGTCAACAAGGAGCTGCCTGCGGACGAGACTCTGGCTCGGCAAGTGCAACGCCGAGCGGTAGCCTACACCATAGTCAACAGAGAGTTAGTCGGGGCGCGGCGTCACTGGTGTCCACCAGCGCTGCGTAGAATCGAAAGCAAGGCAGGCGATCCTCAAAGACATCCATCGAGGCGAGTGTGGTCACCCACGCGGCCTCGAGGCGCTTCGTGGCCAAAGCCTTTCGACACGGTTTCTTTGGCCGGCCCTGGAAGAAGCTAAAGAACTAGTCAAAAGTGCAAGGGATGCCGGTGTTCGCTCCAAGCCCCTTGACCGGCTTACTGCGAAGACAATCCCCATCGCTGGCCCTTCGCAGTTTGGGGCTTGGACATGGTGGGACCTTTCAAGGCGGCCCAGCGGCCTGACTCATTGCTCGTCGCGGTGGACAAATTCACCAAGTGGGTAAAGCAAAGCCCATCAAAAAATTAAGCGGGCCTGGCGGTGACCTTCATTGCCGACATCACGGTGCGATCACGACATACCGCATAGCATCATCACCGACAATGGCACCAATTTACGCCAAAGGTGCCTTGGCTCGTTTACTGACGACGCAGGCATCCGGCTGGACCTGGCGTCCGTTGCCCATCCATGATCAAGCGGCGGTGGAGCGGACCAACGGCCTCATCTGTCCGGCATCAAGCCTCGATTGGTCGAACCACTCGGCGCTCTGCCGCGGCTGTTGGGTGGAAGAACTGCTGCCGTCCTCTGGTCTGCGCACAACACGAGCAGATCAACCGGCTTCGCCGTTCTTCCTCGTCTCACGGTGCGGCCGTCATCCCGACAGATATACAATTTGACTCTCCGCGAGTCTCCATGTACACCGAAGAGGAGGCGAAGAAGCACGCCAAGGCGGGCGTCGACCTGCTGGAAGAGGGGCGGCTGTTGGCACTTTCGGTCGGTCAGCATCTACCAGCGTGATGCGTGGCGATACTACAACCGCAAGAGTCAAGCCAAGATCATTCAAGAGGCGACCTTGTGCTCCGGCTGATCGAGAGAACAGCGGCGAGCACAAGTTATCGGCGCCTTGGGAAGGTCCCTTCATCATCGACAAGGTGCTGAGGAGCAGCGCCTACTACTTGATCGGCCTTTCGAAGCCTCGAGCACGCATAAGAGAAACGACTACGGCAAAGAAGCAGGCGCCCATGGAGCATAAATCTTCTTGAAGATTTTCAGATTGATCTTGTATGTATCACGCTACCCCTTTACGTATTAAGTACTAAGACCTTATTTGGTGAGCTCGAGGACTGCCTTTTGATTATCTGTATGATATGGATCTCGCTTCCGAAATGCTTCCTACTTTTTATCATATTGTCTGGCACCGGGTCCAACTAGTCGGCCCGGGGACTCGCCGCCTTGTGCTATGAAATGCTCCCTGAGGTCATACAAGTAATGTGTTGCGCTCAAAGCCGTCTCCTACGGAAAAACCGCAGCTCGCAGCGGCTAGCCGATGAGCGGGGAGACGGAAAAGCAGTGCACACACAAAAGCGGCTAAGGACTTAAGAGCTACGCATAGCCCAAGCGGCTCCAGATTTCCCCTCTTGAGCCGACTCCGACCCGATCGGCTCATAGTTTCAACCTTTATTATGGGGCGACCGACTTTGAGAGTCGGTGGCGATTCAACCAAACTTGCTACGGCACTCTAAGCGACTAAGTACTTGCCTCCTAAAAGTAGCCGGCGCTTGACCCATGGCAGTCCATGAGCGGCTGCCCGATCGGCAAGCGGCAACGAAGGAAGGCGGCAAAGGAAAAAGTCTAAAGAGCCAAAGCAAGGAAAGGCGGAAATTTGATAAATATTTACATAAGGCCCTTGGCGAATACACCCATGGTGGAATTGTTACATAATGACAAGTTTTTTTAAGAACAAAAAAGACAGATAAAGCTAATGCACTCTAAAGGGCAGCCTCCGGGCGGAGGGCGGAGGCGGCAGCAGTAATCAACGTCGAGGCGGTCTGGGTGGCGGTCTCGGCTAGTCGCCTTGATGTGATCGCTGGTCCTTCGAGGCTCGTTCTTTGGGAGCCTCGATCAGCCGAGGATGGCCTTTTGCTCGTGTTCGCGCCTCTTCCCGCCTCCGATCCTCCGACTTCGCCTCGCCAGTCTGGAGCCGATTACCTCCGCCGAGTCCTCCTCGTACTCAGGTGCATCCCAAACCACTGAGGCGGAACCTCCCGCCGTCGTGGCCCTTCCGGGCACAAAGACGCTGGTGTCCGTGTACTCGGCGATGGCCTTGTGGCGTTCGACAAAGGGCGCCTTCCCACGGCACCTTCGGCTGGGCCTCCGGCGGAGCAGCGCCAGGCGGTCCAGGTCCAGCCAGTACCACCCTTAACAGCGAACTCGGGGCCGGCGTGCTCGCACGCAGGCCGAGAGCCTCAAGCTTCAGGCGACCGGCGGCAACCTCCAGCCAGTCGGCCGTCCGGTGGCGGTGCGAAGAGCCGGCACCTCCGGCCACTGGTGAAGCGACTTAAGCGCCCGCGCGTTGAAAGCGGCGCATCAGCGGTGAGCAAGCGGCGAGCCCCGATGCTCAAGATCTGCTCGTCAGCGGTTGAGGCGTTGGCGGCGATCCGCCGCCTCGCCCTCCGCTCCTCGATCCGCCTCGATGGCGGAGGGGCGGCCTGCAGTGGCGGGAAGAAATGCGCCAAAGACAAGAAAAAGAAACAATCGGAAAAACGGAAGCAGTTCGACCGCAGTCGAAGGACCAAAGCGAAGGCGAAGTTACCATCGGCGATGTCCTCGAGCGCGTGATAACCGGTCGTCGGCATCGCCTCGCGGTCGGTCGAGGCGGCTCGCTCCATCGCAAACTTCGGCTAGGAGGCCTCCTCCTGCGTCTTGGCGTCCTCCTGCGCTTTAAAGCGAGATCCTTCGCTTTCGGCCCGGCTCAACGTCGCCGAAGGTCAGCGCTCTTGGGCGAGCTTGTCGCCTCCTCCTCCTTAAGCGCGACGGTGACGTTGGCCTCATCCAGCTGCCCTTGAAGAGGCGGCATTGGCGTCTGAGCCCAAGAAAGATAAAACATCGTCGGCAAAGGAAGGTCGCGGGAGATCGGCCCGGCGCTCGGCCAGATCGACCGAATCTCGGGGACTACAGCCAGCGGTAGCGCTGGCGCCCAGAGGAGAAAGAAGGAAGGAAAGTCACCGGAAGATCGGCCCGATTGCTCGGTGATCCGCATCCCGATCTCGAGGATTACAACCAGCGGAGTGCGCCAAGTAACGCCCATGGCGAAGGAAGAATCCACTCACCTCGACTCTCCGCCCGGATCGGGCGTCCGCTTCCTCAGCTCTTCAGCGTTGTGGTTGAAGGCGAGTAAGCGGAGGTTGTGGTACTCTGCAAGGCGGCGAAGCAAAGTCAGCCGGAACTCCCTAGAAGGAGTTCGAACCTTTTGCTCAATGCCAGACTCGAACTTCGAGGACTACACACCAGTGGAGTGCGGTAGCGCGCCCTACGTAAAAAGACAAAGAGAACAAAAAGGAAAAAGCATACCTGACGGAGGTCGCAGGCGAGATCGTCTTGGTGTAGAGCTGGAAGCCGCCTTCTTTGCGAGAACTTGGGTGAACGATCTAGCGCTGGTTCACGGGCGGTGCGCCTTCCAGCGCACTCCAGCCGGTGGAACCACGCAACTGGAGGCATCGGCATCTGTGTTCTCCATGCGGGCGGCGTCAGGCCTCCAAAGGTGGCGGCTGGAGCTTCGTCCTCTCAACCCAAGGGCGGTTTCGTGACCGGCACTGGAGAAGCTAATCAAGACATCGGCGTCGTCCGTCGGTCGGCCGGATCTGCGGGTCCACCGGCTGCCCCGTCTGAACCTCGAAGCGAGGCGGCGGAGGTGGCGAGGCGGCGTGGGTGTCCCGAGCCCAGGCGTCGTCACCACCCTCCGAAAGAGGTTTGCGTGCCGACCTCCCGGTCTGCCCGTGTGAACTCCTGTGGGCGCGCTGGCTGACGGCAGGAGGCGAACGCTCGCCCTTCCGCCAACGGCCCCCTCAGCATCCCGTTTGCGCATGGCGCGGCATGCTGCGGCCTCATCCAGAGATGCCGCTGGCGTTGGCGGCCGCCTTCTCGGCCTGCGCCCTCTCCAGCGCTCGGCCTCCTCCTCAGCGCTTCTCCTGCGCGTTCCAGCGCCGTCGCCTCTCGAGGTCGTGGCCGGATCAACCGCCACCAGCGTGTTGGAGGGCGTCGCCCCGACCCCATGATGGAGGGCGCGGCGACTCTCAAGGGAGAAGAGCGCTGGAGAAGAAAAGGGGGAAGTCGGAACAATTCAAGCAAAGTCGAGAAAGAAACAAAAGGGCAAGGGACTCACGAAGAAACAAGTGGCGGCTCTTCACTTCCTTCGGAAGCGGTTGGCTGCGTCCGCCTCCTCCCACTTGAGCGCGTGGCCCCTGAGGCTTTTCTGACCTCTTCGGCGCTGCCTTCGGCCAGCGTGGCGCCTTTTTGCCGGCTTGGTTGGAAAGGTGGCTCTCGGTTGGCGGCATGGGATGACATTCACGTCGATGTCATCCTCGGGCTATCGGCGAAGGTGGCACGACGGTGCGAGGTCGCCGTCTTCTTCCTCTCCGCCGCCTTGGCGTCGGCGTCAGCCTCTGACCCCGTCCAGGGTCGTCGTAAATCCCGTGCCCGACCTCATGATCGAGGGAGCCGTACTCACATAACTCTCTTGTGGCCTGCCTTACGGCGCCGTGAGAGGGTTCCTCGAATACCAACAAGATCGAGCTCGAAATCGGATACAAGCGAGATCGAATCTGCAGGACGAAAAACAACTTACCACCGCTGGCGGAGGGTTGTCGCCGGTCGGCTCCTTGCGAACTGCGCCACTTTCGTCGGTGAACTGGCGTTGGCGATGAGGTTCACCATGTTCGCCACTTCTCCACGCGGCATGTCTTTGGTGCACGGCCAGCTTGATCGTCTTGGCCGCTCATCCGGCAGAGATGAGGTGGGGCGGCCTTGACGGCGGAAGCCACCGGCGCGCCACGAAGCGGCGAGGAGATCGGAGCGATAGAGCCCCTCCGACTGCGTCATGACTCAGAGGCGAAGCCACGGCGCCCGACTCCGGGCGAGAGCGACCACGGCCGATGGGACCAACTAAGCGGCCCGGCAATCAGCTGCTCGGGGTGAAGGCGGCAAGTTGACCCGATCGCCGTCGGTGGCGGCGTTCTTCACGTAGAAATATATGTACGCCACATCTTCACCGACTTCACCAGCGGGATGGGTGGAAAGGGGTTGTCGGCCGTCGTGCGCCGTGGCCGCGATGAACGTGCCGCCTTTGCACCAGCCGTGCGGCAGCCTTGAGTGCCGAGCTTGAAGAAGAACTCCCCAGCTCGAGGTGGGGAGAATGCGATGTAGCCCTCGCGCACGAGGGTGGCGATATGAGAGGAGCACCACGCGTTAGGGGGGTGAGTGCAGTGCGGCTGCAAGTTGTACAGCTCGAGGCAAGCGGGAGGAACCCTTCGCGGGAGCCCCATCCAGCGCATGAGATCTGCGAGGAAGATGACCCTTCGCTTTGCCTCCGGTAGCGGGCGGATCTCTCCCGGTAGCAGGGCGGTTTGCCTGCAAATCGGCGCTCGGGAGGCGGCGGCGTTCGGGCGAAGGAACTCAATGTCCTCCGCATCCATTCGGAGAGCCATCCCATTGGCGGAAAGCGCCTTGAGACGGGGCGCGCGGAGAAGAACTCATCGTCGGCGAGGAAAGCTGACGGGCGGGCGAAGGAAGAAAGAAAGGCAAGAAGGCAGGGAGGAGTGCGCGCGTGCTATGTCACGCGCTCCCCTCGATCTATTTATTGCACCGTGGGCTAAGAAGCCGAGGCGACGTGGGATTCTTCTGCGCACTTAACCCCACGCCGCATCATTAAATCCCCACGAAGTTACTTGCCCGCGATAACGCGTGGGATGCTGCCGCCCTCGACACGCAGCGGATCCGCTTCAAGGCGGCAGCGCCATAATGGAGGCCCACTGGCGGCCCGTCCGTCTCCGTAGCGCTGCGGCAGGCGAGTGCTATCGCCCCCCACGTGGCGTCTTCCGCGACAGACCATCTCGTGAGATGGCGAGGAAGCATAGCCGATCGCCGCAGGTTTCACGCCACGACTTGCGGCGGCTCCTCATGGGCGAGCCGACTCGGCCGTAGCCCAGCATGGCGGCGAATCTGAATCAGCGCGTGCGTCTGCTTGCGAAGCCCAGCGGTAGCGCCCGCCAGTCGCCCGGCCGGGGACCTCTTTGTCGGAATCAATGGGCCATGGGTAGGCCGACCTAGGACCCAAGATCTTTCAAGACAGCCGGGGCAGGCCAGCGCCCCTCGGCCAAGTCGGCCAGGCGACCTTGAAGGCGAATCCCAGTGGCGATAGCCCGGGAAAACCCGAGTCTTCCAGGCGACGCTACGAGGCGAGTCCCAAATAGTGGCGACCGAAGAAGCGGAGAGAGCCCTCGGATGGCGACTCTGGAACAAATCGACTCAGGCTTGCGACCTCTCAAAGGGCCGATTATGACCCAGTCGGCCCGCGACTTATCACGAAGACCCGATGCGAGTACACCCGCCCGTGGCTATCCTCGAAATACACAGGAAGAAGGCATAGCTACTGTGAGTTGCGTCACCAAGAGATCTCACGGTGCTAGCGCGCAATTAGTGCCATGCCTCCTGCTTTCGACCCAGATGCACAAGGCATCAGGCCTCACAACGGGCGGGCGTGTCGGTCCGGAGATCGCGGCCCCGTCGGTGAGATAGACCCGACGGCCGGAGAGTCGGAGGCGCCCTTCAGGGGTCGGCCTCCGCAAGTGGCCGCCTCCCGGTCGAGGGCCCCACAAGCCATAAACCAGATTGGGCGAGGAGTGGCGGCATGTGATCACTGACAGAGCGGCGGCCTTTATTCCCGACCCCCATGACCGAGCGTCGTCATCGAGGGGCCTACGACAGTGTCATCCCTCCTATCCCATGAGGCCCGGCCAATCGTGGCCCGAGAGCCGACCAGCTTGAGGGAGGGGCAGACTGCGAGAGGCGACGATGAGGGGCCACCTTGATCGGATTACCATTGTACCCTTGGCCAGGCCTATATAAACCACTCGGGGCACCATGCCAAGGACCCCGGCCTGGATAGGTTTAGACATATTGCAAGAGGGAAAGAGCTAGCCTTGCTCCTTCCTACCTCCACACAGACTCGAGTAGCACCATTGTACTATCACCCCATAGTGATCATCACATGGGAGACCGCATTGAAGCAAGCGATAAGGGTGTTATCTCTCTGACAGCCCCAGGTTGGGTAAGAATCGCCCGGCGTACATGTCTTCGCCTTATCCTGCTTTCAGAATCGGCATGACGCTCTACTCGAAACCCCACCATGATAAGCCACCGTTGGCATATGTCTCACCCAACCCCCGACACAACACAAAGGACAAGATCTTCACCGAGCTCCCCTTGAGCTTGGTTGCATCACCTGCTCGGTAACATAGGCACCTGCAAACTGGTTTTGGAAGTATCACGGTGAGCCACGAGGACTCAACAATCCCATTACCATGGGTATCAAGACTAGCAAAGCTTAATGGGAAAGGAAGGGTAAAGTGGTGAGGTTGCAGCAGCGACTAAGCAAGTATGGTGGCTAACATACGCAAATGAGAGCGAGAAGAGAAACAAAGCGGAGCAGTCGTGAAGCTAGCAATGATCAAGAGGTGATCACGAACACCTACTTACGTCAAACATAACACGAAACCGTGTTCACTTCCGGACTCCATCGAGAAGAGACCATCACGGCTACACACGCGGTTGATGCGTTTTAATCGGATCTGGTGTCAAGTTATCTACAACGGACATTAACAAATTCCCATCTGCCACATAACCGCAGACACGGCTCTCGAAAGTTTATACCCGCTGAGGTGTCCCAACAATGACAAGCTCTCGCGATCATCGAAGAATAGACCTTCTCCGGAAGACCCGTCGATCTCGGAATCCGGTTTATCAAGACATTTCGACAATGGTAAAACAAGACCAGCAAAGACCTCGGCGTGCCGACATCCCGATAGGAGCTGCACATATCTCGTCTCGAGGCCACGATCGGATGAGCACTACGATCTGACTAGAACCAGCCCTCAAGTTTCCCAGAGGTGGCGCCGCAAGTGGCTCTAGTTTGGACCAACACTTAGACAAGCATTGGCCGGGGGCTAAAATAAAGATGACCCTTGGGATGCGACTCCCAAGGGAAAAAAAGGTGGTGGTGAGGCAAATGGTAAAAGTCAATGTTGGGCCTTCTTTGGACAAGTTTTATTCAAAGCGAACTGTCGGGGGTCCCATAAATCACCCGACAGCGTTAGGACGCAAAATCCGGGAACATAACACCGGTATGGCCAAACTAGAGGCGGCAAGAGTGGAACAAAACACTGGGCATAAGGCTCGAGCCTTCCACCCTTTACCAAGTATATAGATGCATTAATAATATAAGAGATATTGTGATATCCCAACAAAAACCTGTCCACCATGGAGAAATCTTCAACTTCACCTCGCAACTAGCAACGCTATAAGAGGGGGCTGACCAAAGCGGTAACATAGCCAAACAACGGTTTGCATAGGAAAAGTGTCAAAGGTTAGAGGTTCATGGCAATATGGGATGGCTTGATAAGCAGGTAATAGGTAGCGCAGCATAGCGATAGAACGAAGCAACTAGCATAGCAATGATAGTAGTGAGATCGAGGTAGCGGTCATCTTGCACGAAATCCCGCAAGGAAGAAGCGAGTCCATGAAGAAGATGAAACCACGAAGGCGAACCACCGTGAGCGAGCGAATCCTCACGATCGAAGCAAGCGGAACTATCGAGAAGAAGCACACAACATAGTAAACACACCACACATGAACAAGACATGATGCACAACAAGCATGATGCATGACCAAGCTACATGAAGCTACTCATGGCAAGAGATGATGCAAACAAGAACAACACATCAAGGCAAGTTTAAATGAGGCCGAAACAACATATAACAATTCAGGTAAGTCCTCATATGCAAATTTCGAAATTGGTCCAGAACTGAATAAACCTTATGTTCAAGTTGTTAAACAGCAAGTTAAGATGCACCAAGATGATCTACACGAGATTCTAGTCAAGTTACATATAAAGTTCATTAGATTTGGAGCTACGGCCTAGAAGATATGAGCAAAACAAGTTAAACATGGCATTGATGCAAAATGCATACAAACATCAAGCAAACACACCAAAACAAGGATGCAACATGATAATATGAAGCTACATGCAAGATCAAGCAAGTTTCATATAGAGCACACTCAAAAGCGACAGCGGTGCAACACACACACTATACAAGTCATAACAACAATCATCCCATAATAAACAACTAGGCATCTTGCAAGCATCAAAACAAGCTACAGCACCCCAACATAATAACAAAGGCATGGGCATGAAGTACACGTAAAGCATAACAAAACATGAACAACGAGCTATCTCCGAAACAACTAGAACATGCTCAAAAGGACATGGAGATATTGCAAATAATAACAGTTTGAGACTTTAGCGAAATAACATCGAGTTGCAATGTTTAGAGCTATCAAACAACATGTTACGGAACTTATCATGGCAAACAAAGGCATGGCATGAATCTACTAATAGCATAGATCAAAAGTCCCTTCGACCATGAGCCAAAAAGGCATAGAAAATATGATGGCACCCATGTAAACATGGCAAGTTATATTACAGATTCAAACATGGCAGAAACAAAAATAAGTAGGCATGTTGGTGAGCTTGAACCACTCACCACAGAGCAATACATGGCATGGCAAGGCAACCAACAGTAAGAAGGCATGTTTATGAAGCTAAGCATGGCAAGAACAAGTTCATAGGGTGCATGGATCACTAGGAAAACACATGGGAACAAGTGAACTTAATGTTAACAGTGACAAACAACATTTTCAAGCAACTTTAGAGCAAGATTACAACATGTTCAGCAGGCTATAATTGCAACCAAGGGCATGAATGGATAGAGCATGACATGTAGATCAAAACATGTTTATAGAGCATCTCCAGATTATGCATAGAATGATTAGTAGAAGCATGTTAACATAGCAACAAAATATAACGAATACCATCGAGAAAGCAACAGCAGCAACTACCCTACTTAACAAGCTTGATACACTCAGCACACAACTCACAAAAATACATGGTTGGCACCCTGGAAAGATGGCATGGCATAGATCAACATTCATGTAGACATCAACCTCATAGGATGCACACATCAATCATGGCAAAAATGATAAAAGCGCAAGTTATAACAGTTTGATGATTAACATCAACATGCACTCTTCAAACACATTTGAGGCATCAAGATGAGCTCAAATGAAAATGATGCAATGGAATGAAATGATCTACTCGTCGAGATCGAACAATTTGACATATTATACGCATGAAGCAGACTACGGATGCGAGAGATGTGATGCAATGAATATGGCATGATAATATAAAATCACAGGACTTAGGCAATCGGGGAATTGACTCGCACGGATTCTGAAGATCGCTTTAAACTTCGCGGAAGCGGGGCGGAGAATCGAGGAAGTGGCCGAGAGGTCGGGTCAGCCGATCTGGTAGAGCTGACGGATCTGGCCGAGAAGCCTTGAGTGAGAGGAGAGGGCAGGGGCAGCAGCGAGGAAATGGGCTGGCGGCCAGCCCAGCTGACTTCAGCATACAGTGGACAGGCTTCAGCGGCGTGGAAGGAAGCGGCGCCCCCGGCAAAAGCCTTGGCGAAAGCAGGGCGCCAGCAGCTGGGAAACGCGCCAGCCTTGAAGGCAAGCGGCCAGGAAAGCTGAAGCGCAGAGGCGAAGAGACAGCGCGGTGAAAGCCTTGCAGCTGGCCGAAAGCAACCTCGGCCGCGGGGCGTGCCTTGCGCTTCCGGGCGGCGGCGAACAAATCCGCCCCTTGTGTCTGGCGCGAAACCCCTTAACTTCAGCCGAGGCGAAGCGGCAGCAGCGACGCAATGTCGCGGAGAGGTAACTCTGCATGGGGAGGGCTTCTTGGCCGGGCGTGTCCAGGGCCAAAAGCGACGCACGCGTCCGCCTACGGATGAAAAAGGGATTAGAGGTTGGGGATTTCATCCGCGAATTTCGAGAGGGAGGCATATTTATAGGTAGAGGGAGCTAGGAGAGTCCAAATGAGGTGCGGTTTTACCGCGATCGTGATCGACGCAACGAGAGCATGGAGGGAGTTTAGTGGGTTTTGGGCCACTTTGGAAGGGTGTTGGGCTGCAACTCAAAGAGGGCTTTACGGTTACCTGTTAACCGTTGAGTATCAAACGACCTCCAAATGGCACGAAACTTGATAAGCGGTCTGCGGTGCTATACCAAGGCCGCTTGGCAAACCTCGAGCCATTCGAGAAAGTTTAACACCCGCTCACAACAAAAGAGAGAAGAAGGGGGCCGGGTGACATAAGTGCGCAGATTGCAAAGCAGACAACGGGAAAATGCTCGGATGCATGAGGCGAACACGTATGCAAAATGAAATGCAACATGATGACATGATATGAAATGCAGATGATGACATGGCAAAGTGCAACCACGCATGACATAACGACGGCGAATAAGCTGGCGGACACACAGGGCATCGAATCCAAGGCGTTACAACACTCCACCACTATTTAGAGGATCTCGCCCCGAGATCTAGGATGGCACCGGAGGAAAGCGGAAGAGGAAGAGAAGAGGTAAAACTAAGTTGCTTCTTTGACCAATG
The DNA here is from genome assembly GCA_021437245.1 of Aegilops speltoides. Classification (NCBI taxonomy): domain Eukaryota; kingdom Viridiplantae; phylum Streptophyta; class Magnoliopsida; order Poales; family Poaceae; genus Aegilops; species Aegilops speltoides. The sequence continues at coordinate 60,106,775 of CM038144.1, read as the reverse complement.
AGTGAAACCAAAGAACCTTGAGGGGTTGAACATATTGAAAGAAACAAAATAACGAGATGACCAAGATTGCAAACAATTCGTTAAAAAGAGGAACAAGGAATATGATGAGAACCAAGAGGTTTAGTGATAAGATAGATATTGAAACCACTTCGGTTAAAACTAGATAGAGAAGGAATAAGATTGATATAATTTGGGCAGCTACTCGATTTGAAGAAGAAGGAAAACTTGATAGGATGAGATGATATTGAGGAGATGATACAACACTCCGGTTGGAAATGGAGGAAATAGAATTTGAACTGGCAAAATGAAAAGCAATTGGATGAGACTCGGTTAAAGAGGAACGATAGACACAACACTCCGGTTAAATAGATAACCAAGGAAAAGGAACATGATCTTGGCAAAAGCGAGACTATTGGATGAAGGAGCAACTTCACAATGCCTTGGAGAGGATGAATAGAAGATAGATCATCGGAATAAGAGAGCGGAGAAGAAATGCCAACTACGCCTGCGAATGAGCTTGAAAGCTCCCTTTCAGAAGATTAGAAGCGGAGTTGTTGGAAAAAACCAACAACGAAAAAAAATAAGCTTGATATGGTCTTAAGGAATGCATCTCAAATTATGAGGTGACAACCTGCCAAGCTGCTTGGAAAAGAATTTCATTGATACGAACAAGGAGAGAGAAAGCTATATCACATGGGAGGATAAAGAAGAACTTGGGTCATTTATAAGCACCATAAATAGCAACAATCCTTAGGGAAAGCTTTAGGTGAAATATAACCCAAGATAACTCCAACGAAGGGATTGATGGATTTAAAATACCTCATTCTTGACAACATATGAATCATGAAACAAGAAGGAAATTGTCAAGAGTGACATAACACACCACCTCAAAAGATAAGTAGAGAGAATTGCACTTGGAATGCAAGACAAAGAAGAATATGAACATCCTCAAAACAAAACATGTGTTGAGCACCATGTTTAATTTTAAGTATAGCTTAGCTGATCATAACTTCAAGAGAAATCTTGAAGAACAATTGAAGAATGAAAAGAATCCTTGACGAACCACCATGTAGAGCCTCCATGAAGAACTCCGTTAATAAAATATGATAAAAAGAAGCGAAGTTGAAAACACAAGGTGAAGCCTTGCGATGATTTAGATGGAGCTTATGACGAGATAATCTTGAAAAACTTGGAACTCCGGAAAAGAAAAAATGAAACACTAGGAACCGAAAGAATTACTTCATCATGAACAATCTCGGGAAGAAAAGAATTAAATCACCTTTCAGGAAATAAGAATAAGATTTATTGTATGCTTATCCTTCATCAAAAAATTAAATTGATGACAACCAATGGATTGGCATACTACTTATTCCTCATTGGAAAAGGATTAAGAGATATAAAGCGTAAACTTGAGAAGGTCTTCATGAACCACTTAGAATTAGAATTAAAAGAGCAGATGAATTGATATGATAACGAAGGAAGTGAAATCTTGAGCAGACCACCTTAGTAAGAATTAAAATGAACATAGCAAAGGCTGAATTCACGGGAAGAATTGAAAAGCAGAATGAAGATAGATGAGGGGATTTAGATACAAGAAGCAGAGAGATCCTTGAAATGATTAGAGGGTATTTGAGCGATGCCTGCTGAAGAATTCAAGAGCGAAATTTGAAAGCTGAGAATGGAGTAATATTCAAGAAATGATGGCCTTCGGAGGAAAAGAAATGAAACAGCTCATGAAATGCTCCGTATAGGTTTAAGAGAATTCCCACAATCGAAAACAATTATGAGAGGATGAGTCAAACTTGGACCATGAATCTTTGAGAAGATGGAGCAAGATTTAAGAGAAATCCTTCTTGGAATCTTCACATGTTGAGAATGAAGATGAGATACACCATGAATTGTATGAGAGACTCGGGAGAATGAAAAAAAACAAGGTTGTTGAGCCAACAATGAAAAATAATTTAAAAGATCTTGGAAAAAACTTAGAATCAGTCTATAAATGTTGGATTGATCGGATGCACCAGAAGAGAAACAACTTAGGTTGGAAAAAGAATTAACATGACAATATCAATGATCAAAAGAAGGATTAGTATTCACATAGAAATATGAGAACACCATTTAGGAAAAGGTATGGATTCAACATTTGACTTGAAGCAACGAATACCACAAATAAAACAAAACAAAAGATTTGGCTTGCGAGAATAGTAAGAACAAATACATATGATAGAGATTTACCCAATCCCATATCATGCATCACAGTCGGAAAAGATATTCTAGGAGCTACTTGAATTCCCACCTATAAACTCCGAAACTTTACGGTTATATGCAATCTGGTGTTGGGGATCTGGGAAATATTAAAATCATGGAAAAGGCAATTGGGTTTGGCAATATGGGTGGGATAAGGGGTAAAGGGGCCGCCGGGAAAACAAAAACAAACAATGTGTAGTAGTCGAGTGGCACTTGGAAATCCTGAGGAAAAGAAGGTCCATGAAGAAGATGCCAGAAGGCGCCCCCGCGAAATTCCAAAAGCCAGGGGAATACAGAAGAAGAACAACATTAAAACAACCGAACAAGACAGGTGAAAAACAGGATCCAAGACATAGTAAAATGGCAAGGAGATGAAAAAGAACACCATGGAATTTAAATGGGGCCGGGAAAAAAAACAATTGGTAAGCCCAATGAAATTTAAATTAAGAACTGAAAAACCTTATGTTCAAGTTGTTAAACAACAATTAAGAGACCAAAGATTACATGAAACTTCAATTACAAAAAGATTAGTTTCCATAGAAATATGAAAAACAATTAAAATGGATCAAAATGCAACAAACACAAAAAAACAAAACAAGGATGCCATGATAATATGAATTACATCAAAAACAAGCAAGTTTCTAAGAGACACTTTCGAACGTACAACGGTTGACACACACCCTAACAATCTAACAACAATCACCTCCAAAACAGAACTAGGATCTTGAAGCATCAAAACAATAAACTACAGCACCCCAACAAATCAAAAGCATGGGATAAGTACCGAAGCAAAAAAAATGAACACGAGCTACTCCGAAACAACTAAACTGCCAAAGGACAGGAATTTCAAATAAAAAGGTTTGATTAGCGGAAAAAATAGGTTGAATTTTAGAGATTCAAAAACTGTTGGGAACTTACAGCCAAAGGCTGGATAATCTACTAATAATAATTAAAGCCCTTCTGACCATGGCCAAAAGGATAGTATGAGGCCCCATTAAACTGGCGTTATATTGTTCAAACGGCGGGAAAACAATAAAGGCATGTTAAGTGAGTTAATCCTCACCAAGAATACATGGAGGCAAGGCAACCAACAAAAACATGTTTAAAGCTAACATGGAAGAAATTCAAGGGGTTCGAATCCGGGAAAAAATGGGAACAATGAACAATGTTAGCGGGTCAACCTTTTAATAACTTTAGAGCAAAACAACATTTCAGAGGCTTTTGGGGCATAATATTACATGGCACAAAACTGTTTTGAGATCTGTTAGCAAGAAGATTAGAAACATGTTAAATAGCAACAAAATAAAGAATAAATGGGAAACGAAACAATATCTTAACAAGCATAACCAGAAAAACCAAAACAGGTTGGCACCTGGAAAGAGGATCTGACAACATTCTAAACATCAACCTCATGGATGCCAACAATCAGGCAAAAATGATGCGAATTATCAGTTTAGGATTAACATCCATGCCCTTAAGGCAGGCTCAAGATATCTCAAATGAAAATGATCAAGGAATGAAAGATCACTTCGGGCAACAATTTGACAATTAAAAAAGAAACTCGGATGCGGAATGTGATGCAATAATTGACAGATAATATAAAAAACCAGGCTTAGGCCGGGTGCCTGCCATTGGACCAAACTTGCAGGCGGGGGGAGGTCGAGGGATCGGGAGGTGGGTCCCGGATCTGTGGGCTGGCGGATCGGCCGGGCCCATGAGGAGGAGACCGGGGGCCCGGTGGAAACTGGCGGAGGGCCCGGCAGCGGCCCACTTCCGGGAAAGGAGCTTAAAAATAAGGAGGCCCCAAAAACCTTGGCAACCCCGGAAAATAACCGCCGCAGGCCAAGGGCGGGCGGGAGCCCACCCGGTTTCCGGGGGCAAAATCGGCGGGCGACGGGGGCCGGGCGAACCGGGCCCCCAGGCTTTGGGGGAGGAGCGGAGCAGGGTTCCCAGGAGGCTCCGAGGGGTGGCCACGGCCCAGGCCCAGACGCGTCCCCAAAGAAAGAGCAGGGATTTATCCGGGGAGGAGCAAATAGGTAAATTAAAAGTGTCCAAAGAGGTCTTTCGCCCTTTATCGGATGAGAAAAAGAAATAGGGAGTTTGGGGGATTTGGGCCCTTTGGAATTTTGGGCGAACTAAAACTTTGCGGTTACCGTTAAGTTGGATATCAACGATCCAAATGCAAGATTGGGGCTAAAGGGTTTATACCAACGGGAAACCTGGCCATTGAAATTTAACACCCCTCAGCAAAAAAAAAAGGGGCCGGGTAATAAGCCCATTCAAAACAACAAGGGAAAAGCCCATAGGCGAACACGTTCAAAAAAACACATATACATATGAAATCCCAATAACACAAAGGCAACAACCAAAACAAATGACAGGCACCAAAATAACGGCTGGGCATTGTCGAGGCTTACAATTGCATGGCAATTCCACCCTCATGTTGACATAATTATGGGCATTATACGTTTATTACCTCGTCAATGTAGACTTTCCCTTTGCTTTCCACAACCCACATCATTGAATCTACTAGGGGTGTTGGGATAGCGGCTATATATGGCACCCAAGACATGAAGATAAAGATTAAACTTGCCTGTTGGATGGGACTTTCCTTGGCTGGAAGGCAACCCGGTAGAGATTTAATTGAACACTGGAAAGTCTGGGTCATAAAACAGGGGAACTGGGGGAACAATCATTACAACAACATCCATAGGCAGCTTTAGGGTTTAGCCCCTTGATCTAATGGTAGATCCACTTTTACACCCATATCATAATATAATAAGCATGGGTTTTACCTCCATAAGGGGAACCGGAAAAAAACCGGCCCTTTCTCTTTACCAGCCTGAACCCATTAGGGACCCCCCCAATCCCGGGTTTCACACGAATTGGTGCTTTCATTGAGTTCCTCTGTGCATCACCAATAAACTTATGCCCGATCATCAACAACCCAACGCATCGGTGAACTTTTTCAGGAAAATCTTCGTGGGCGGCTTTGCTCGGGCCAAAAGCAGCCACGGAGCAGAAGTGAGCCATAAATTTTGGAAGATAAATTCACGGCGGCATCGGAGTTGACCCACGGATTGATGGCAGCGGCGGGAGCAGGGCATGATTGCTTTGGCGGGGAACCCGGGGCCGGAATCGCCGTTTTTGAACCCGACCGCCGGTGAGTGGGGGCGGCACGCCTCGGGGCGCAACCATGGCGGGGAAAACCTTGTCCCGTAAAGCCGTGACCAGGGCGACCCCGCTGGACCCGAACCCCGGTACCAAGGAACCGATTGGCGCCGACATGGAGTTCCCGCCCGCGAAATCTTCGGCACTCACCCGGCGCATTGAACCTAAAGTATTCTCAAATCGGAAACCGGGAGGTGGGTCGGGGCGGTTGGGACCCGGATGATGGAAATTCAAACCCACCAACCCATTTGTGGGTGGCATTTAATTGCTGCAACTAGCTCGAAGCCGTGGTATCGGCGATCTGGAGCGACCGAACAGTGCCTCTAGGGCCTGGAAAGCCACCTCAACTCATGATTATATATGGTGGACACCCCAAAGGGAGGAGCGATAACGAGGAACAACGGGGCCGGTGAAGGATAATTCCCCGAAACAACCAAGCGGCGGCATAGCGCCGCCCCAATCCCGCCTCGATAGCACCCATAATGAGCCGTGGCCCGGAGAAACCCGATGGTGAGCGAACATGCAGCCAAGCAACCATCCGAAAGGATGGTTGGGAAAATCAAACCCATCCTCGGCGAAAACAACAGTCCGAGCGATCTCACGCCGGACACACCGCGAACATAAGAACCTTCACAAAAGGCTTGCGCGCCACTACAAGAAGTTTGAAGAAGCTGACGGAAGCTCAAAACAGCCGGAAGACATACTCGAGAATGAGGTGGAGCAAAGTACTCAAGACCAGCGGACAAATATGGCAATAGACACCAAGCGAAGAGCTACCCGGCGCAAGCTGCTTGCCGAATTCGGCGAGGCGTGAGCCCCACAATCAAAAGCAAAGAGGCGCTGGCGGATAGACAACGGATGACAGGCCAAGAAGCGGCAAGCGGTGCAGCACACTAAGCGACACATGCAGCACATAAAGATCCTCATAAAGCAGATGGCCGGTCAGGTCCATAATGGGCCAAAAAGTGGGCCCAGGAAGCAACACAACCGCGCCGAGTGTTGAAGATACGCACACCTAAATCGAGGCGCACACCCACTATGTTTCACCGATGAGGTCTTTGGATCATAATTTCAGCGGGATTCAAGCGATAAACATAGAGGCATCTGACGAACAATAGACCGGAGTGGATTGCGGATTACATCCTACACATACATATGGCTAGGGAGACAATCTCCATGCCATAAAATATCTACCCCTCAAGCTCAAAGGGCCAGCTTGGCATTGGCTCAAAAGCCTCCCGAGAAAATACCATTGGAAGTTGGGAAGAGCTCAAGGGCAGCGTTTAGAAGCAAATTTTCCGGGGACTTATGTCCGCCCTCAGGATCTGAGCGATTTAAGTCACATAACCCAGCAGCGGAGAGTCGTGGCATGGAAATTCTAGAACAGGTTCCTCACCAAAAAGAACCAAATAGTCATTGTCGGACGCCGAAGCCTTAGCAGCTTTTAAACATAACGTCCAGGGCGAATGGCTCGCCGGACACCTCGGCCAGGAAAAAGCCAAGAACAATGGCGGCGCTAACAAGCCTCATGACCGCTTTTGCGCGGGGAAGATAAGCAGCTAGCAAGATGTAGCTCAGCGACCGAGTACATCGAGATCGGAGATGGAAGCGGAAAATCCGCAGCGCGAAAGGATCGAGCGCCGAAATAAAGAAAGGGCCCAAGAACACTGCGGTTGCGCGCGGATTCAAAAGCTTCATGGCGAACAACAAAACACTGCCTCTTAAGGACAACGGTGGCGAGCTATCAACCTAAACAAAATTTTGGATCGGATATGTAAAGTCCACAGTACCCCGAGAAGCCTGCAAACCACACCCACGAGATATTGTTGGGTCTTCAAACAATCCGGCCGACTCAACGCCCGAACACAAGGGGCTCGACATGCCAGCGGGGCGACAATGAACCCCACCAGGCAGGCGCTTGAGAAAATAAAGACTTTCCCACAAGAAGTCAAAGCATAAACTCACTTCATGTGATATCTGGAACAATAGTGCGGCACCGCTAAAATCAGCGTCGCCACAGTCCACCCGGCGGAATCGAGATTGGATGTCAAAACCAGTTACTGACCACCTGGATTATTCGAAGTATTCAAAAGCGCCAAGATGGACTGCTCGATATTGGATCCTATAATCGACGGACTACAATTTACACAACTCCTAATGGATGGCGGCAGCGATTTAAACCTGCTATGTCCGGACACAATCCATAAGTTGAGGATAGACCCTACTAAAATTCGCCATAGCACTTCCTTCAAGGGTGGCCTGAGGCCCTTGCACCAAGTGCAAGGGCTCCTTACTAGAAGTTGTGTTGGGTCACCGACAACTTCCGTCGCGTAGCTAATCTTCCATGTCACCCCATTCAAAAGTAGCCATCAAGCACTATTGGGGCGTGAAGCTTTAGCGCCGCTTTAGCATAATACCGCACTATGCATCTCTTACACTAAAATACCGGTCCACAGCGGCATCATCTCATTAAAAGGTCGTTCCACGACCCCGGACCGCAACTAAGCGAGTCGGCATAAATAAACTAGGGGATCCTAGCATACCCCTTCACGGGGCTGTGCGTATGAACAATAAAGAGCGATAAAAGCTCAACTTTATTCATTCATTCATACTTCGTTTTCATTACATTTTTTGCGATTTATTTTCAAACTAAGTTCCTCTCCTTACGGATGAACAGCATGCTACACCCGTCTAGGATACCTGGCAACGGAGACCGGTAGCGGGCGTGCAGCGAGGGACCCGTCGCGAGATTCTTTTGATTAAGACCTGCGTAAACCTTTCTTCTGATCTCTTGTTGATACATCCCCGGTTCTTTTTAGTATAACGAGGAGGGGTGGCGTTTTAGCATCGGCGCGTCGAAAATTTTTGCTGTGCACGGACACTAGGGGCTTAGGGCATTGTTACGCCCGTTATCATAAAGACCTAATACCTTAGGGAGTGTTCGGCGTCTCGAGTTAGGCCTTATATGCATCAGCTCGAATCATGTCTTTGTCAAATGTTGGGTTCGCCCGGCTCCTATGTTTGCTGCCTTCGTTCCGTATCATATTGCTGACGGCACGGAGAACTCTGCGATTGTGCCCAGTTGGCGAGGCGAGCACCTCGATGAAAGCCAAAAGCTGACTATCATGATACGGCGAGGTGGTCGACCACTCGATCGACTAAGGAATGTCTAGAATTCCTCAGCTTTAACGAAGGACTGTTTCGGTCGGACACATCTGGCGCCCGAATTGAGAGTCACGGTGCCCCTAGGGCTATATCGTAGCCCACCTTGAACTCCTATGGCTAAGTGAAAGTGATAAGGCATTATAGTCCGGTTGCCTCGTTTGCTACGCTACCACCTCCTTCACAGGACCAAGGCGTTGGATTAAGTGTGACAATGTGCTATTTTGCAAACATCCGCACCATCTGCGTGAAACAAAGCGAAGACTGCCATCTTCGGGTTATACACAACTATACATTACTTGACCACATGGGAGATATTTCAACACTTGAATGCACAAATATAAAAAGCACTTATATTATGAATATCGTTTTACAAATCATATAGATCATTTGAACATGACATTTTTTGAGCACTGCGACTCTATTACACAAGCACCCCGCAGGACCTCCCCAAAATAGTGCTCGGCGGGTAACCGGCTCTTGTCCGAACCCCAAGTTGCAACGGTGGCATCCATCTCCGTCAATGTGTCTTCTGCGGGTGGCGCCATCCGCACCCTCTATGCATGCCGACCGCTTCCTTTGCCTTGATATGCGGCACCGCTTCAAGGAATTGCTGCAATAAGCGAAATAACTTGACCGGCTTGGCTTATCGACCACAGATGAGTCACTACATCCGTCATCGCCAATTCGGACAATCTATTCAGCTTAGTCCACTCAGCGACCAATCGGTCAGCGGGAAGTGAAGCGCTCCGGACTGTGGAATTGAGACCAAAAAGCTCTTACATCTCGTGATCCTTTTGGCGAATGCACAACCGCATCCGCCACACCGCCATAAAATCCAGATAAGGATCCTCCGGACCCCACAGCTGGCCAAGTTGAGCATACTTACGATCAGTGAACTTCTGCGCGCGAAAGGGCTTACCGGCCGCAATGTCTCGACTGTAGCAGCTCCTCCTTTATAGCCCTCATTGTAGAAGCGGGCATCCTTGGCCGGCGGTGACCTTCTTCAAGTCTTCTTGCTCCGCTCGGCGTTCTTCTTTAAGAACCTCATAGCGGTCGGTAACATCCTTTAGCTTCACGGCCATTCTAGCCGTTTCCTCCCTGCTTTGGCAGTGAGCAGCCCTTTCGGCTTCTAGCTCTTGGCTGCCTTGAGGCGCATATCACTCCTCACGGCTGCTCCTTGGATCGAGCAAGCTCTGCGAAAGGTCCTCCACAACAGCGGCACCATCTGCATTAAGCATACATGTTATAAGAAATGGGCATCAGCTCCCTTCCTAGGTGACCACGAAGAAACAACCTACCTTGTGACTCGTCAAGTCGTTTATTGCCTAGCGCGATGTCGCATCCATAGCGTCGAGTTGCCGCTTTAGTTAAACAACTCCATCATTCGGCTGCCACGGAATATCCGCCACCTGTGTAGGAAAGGCGAATTAATACACGAGATCATGATCCTCGGCTGCTTGTCGCTTTCGAACATCTCAGAGTCTCGGGGCTACTATCTATCTGGCGTGCTTTATGTGCAAAACTATCAAAAGGTATGTCATTTTTCGTACCTCAAACCCGCCGACAAACTTCGGCGGCATCATGCAACCGCCCTCGGCGGATGAATTCTTTCAATCACGTACTCATCAATGTAGGATGATCTTACGAGATAAACGCCTTCTCAAGCGAATCCTTGGCTCCCTCGGCCGTACACGGTTGGTGTCGAACTCTCGACCTGCCGGAACTCAGGATACCCTCCATGGCGACACCTCGGGTGTCGCCCCGCCCAGCAGTGCGGTAGATGGGCAGCGTCTCGCTCTCCATCATCTCGGGCCGAAGGTCCCCGAAAACGACTCGGTGAGAAGGGCGGAGATCCGAACTACAAGGTAAAAACGGTTATCCTCGGAAGCAACATAGGGATGTCTCTTATTACAAAACTCCCTTTTCTACTTACGGCTCAGCTGGAGGGTTGATTCCTTAAGGGAGGCAGTCTTGTGGAGAGGCTTCCCGGGCGAGACCCAGTGAAGATCTCTTCCCCGCTTTGAGGCCTTGGCCTCTGGGTCTTCAGGCGGTCCTCTTCTCCCCCTTGAAGGAGGATTCTCGATCCCTTTTCTGGCCTCCTTGGTAGAGGCGGCAGTTTCTCTGTTTTCCCCTTCGCCTTCTTACGGCGCAACCTCCAACATCTTTACCGGCCGGGATCGGCGGTCTCTGCAGGAGGTGGGCGGACACCGTGTCGGTTTGGCTGCGCTATCACTCTGTTCAAGGGCGGTTGGTTAAAAGGCAAATCAAGAATATGCAAGCAGACGGTTTGTCGGACACAAGAGCTACTTACTTGAGCATCCGGCGATTGCAGCTTAGGCGGCATCCTCGGTCGATTCGGACACACTTCTTGTGATTCGAAGAACAATTTGTACATTTCCCACAGGCGTCGCGCCCATGAAGTGTTGGAGAAACCCGTGGCCCCTCGGTTAATTCCGAGCCGGAGGCGGCGTTTGCTGAGAGCGAAGGCGCCCGAATCAGCATAACCTACATCACTACGACCAGATTGATCTCCCCTCTTGGAGGTCTCGAATCCGGCCTGCAAAAGTGCGTCCTTTGGCGGCCCCAGTTAAGCCTTGGTTGACCCATGACATCAGCCATTGTGGAGGCCCGGCGAAAGGCAGGCGGCTGCTTCGCGCTGCGCCCTGGGAGGCCGATAATATAGAACCACTCCTGTTGCCACAAGCGAGCTCCTCTGGAAAGAGCCCTCGGGCCATGGAGCATCGGCCCTCTTGCCTACAACCACCCCGCCGCACTCTGCTTGACGCCCCTCTATCATCTTCAGCTCCACGTTGAAGGTTTTGAGCCAATAACCGAAGTGAGGGGTAGTGCGGAGGAAGCCTTTGCAGACGACAATGAATGATGAAATGTGGAGGATGGACTCCGGAGCCAAGTCGTGGAATTCCAACCCATAGTAAAATATGAGCCCTCTCACAAAAGTATCAACGGCAAGCCTAAACCCAGCGGAGGTGGGACACAAACCACAGCTCGCCGGGCTCGGGGAGTAGGAATGACTTGCCCTTTGGCGGGCAACCTATCTCGAAATCTCGTGGAGTCGGTGCTGCTTCTCTCAGCTTTAGCGTCCTCTTCCGTGGCGGAGGGCATCCGACGACCTGTGGGTCGAGCCGGACATTGTTGAAGGTCGGGCGGCTCAAATCTTGGGCTCTGGGTGTTGGAACTCGGAGGGGTGTCACATCCCTAGTTACAGGTATGCTCGAGGCTACCTAGTCATGTGTGCATCATGTTTAAATTCCATTTAAGTTTGAAATGAGGATTTGTGAAACCCTCATAATCATTTCTGGAAATGACCGGATAAAATTGCTTCAATTTGGCCCAAGTAAATGTTCTGTTTTTCTCTAAACATATTGGTCGGAGGTAAAATTCCAACCAATATTTTGGGGAGCTCGAAGTATTTATTTTTGGCCATTTGAACTAATCTGATAAATATTTGCCTTGGATATATATATGTTATATATATAATATATGTCAAAATTGTTCCACTTGTTGGGAGCTCTTGAATAATACCACTAGTTCCTACAAAAATTGGCAAAGAAAATAAATTGATTTAGTATTATTATTAAATCAAAACATATGTCGAGAAAAATAGAAAAGAAACAAAAATGGGAAAAACTCTACAGCGCCCACCTCCTGTGCGGCGGTAGGGCCTTTGCATCAAGCTGCCCAGCGAGCTGGCCAGCGGCCCAACCTTGCCAGATCATCCCCTTCTCGCGCCCGGAGGAGCAGAGGCCTGCCTTCGCCGCCAGCAGCAAGGTGCCACGCCACCCAGCCTGCTGTGTGCCCCTCTCGGCCTTTCTGGTCTCCGGACGACGCCACGCGCCGCCCGAGGCCTCTCTCACTCTCTCTCGTTCCTCCCCCTCCCCTGGATCTCTCTCTCCCACGTGCCCGGCAGCTCTCTTTGTCGCGCCGCCCGCCGCCGTTACCCGTAGCCACCGCCTCCCCTTGCCTCTCGACAGCGCGAGAGCTCCGCCTCCTCGCTCTGAAGCTCTCCGCCGAGCCACACAACCCGAAGCGCCCCGTGGAGCCATCGCCGACACCATCTTCGCCTCCGACCGCCGTGGATTCCAATCGCCGCCCCGCCGTCTCCAGTGCGTCCCCGAGCTCGCCGTCAAGCCCGTCGAGTCCGCGGTGAGCTCCGCCACTGTTCTCCCCTCTCCGCTTAGTCGCTCCGCGGCTTCTTGCATCGTTGCCCGCCATGGCCTTAAGCGCCTCGGCGCCGTCCATGTCACCGTCGTCGTCTCAACGCGCCTCCGCCCAAACCGAGCACCCGATCGCACCCTGGTGCCAAGTGCATGCAAAACCCTCGGGTGGCCTCCCGTGCCCGCAGCCCGCTCCCGCTCGAGCGAACTCGGCCGCCGCCGAGAGCTACTGCTCCGTGAGTTCAAGCACCCCGGTCTCCAGCGTGTCCCATTGGATGCTGTGCGAGCTGAGGCTCCTCGCCAGATGGTCTCAGCGGCCCTTTTAGTCGCATGCGGAGGCATGATCCCAAACCCTCACGCGCGTTCGGCCTGCCCGGCAGTTAACGCCAGCGGGTTTGACGCTTTGACCCCGCCGGCCTAACCTGTTTCGTTATTGCTAATAACCCCGGCTAATTAAGTTGAGGTTAGTACTAACTAAACTAGATTAGTTAGGTTGAACACTAACATATGGGTCCCATTGGTCAGGTTTGACCTGGACCGACCCGTTGACTCGCTGACGTCACGTTGACGTCAGGATGATTATTCATTTTCTGGATTTAAAATTAATAAGGAAATTCCAGAAAATGATTCAAACTTCAAAAAATCATAGAAATTCAACCGTAGCTCAGATTGAAATAAGTTATATATGAAAAATTATCAGAAAAATGCAATCTTTCCATCTGTACTAGTTTCATGCATGACAAACCAACTTATACATGATGTATATGAGAAAACACATTATGGCATTTTAAGAGACTTAATTTTGAGTTGCATTTGAACCCTTGGTTCAAATGGATCTCTTCAAATAGAATGCTAGATGCATTAGCACAAACAACATCACATCTACATGCCATGATCATGCATCATATTGTTGCATATGTTGTGTATTGATTATCGACACCGTTCCTTCTTGATAGGTCCACTGCTCTGGAGGCCGTTCGAGTACATCACGTGAAGCGATGCCTTCCTTGTTGATCTACCGAGGCAAGCAAGTCCCTTGTTCATTCGATACAATCCTACTCTCTCGCTCCTGCTCTCGGTTATTGCATTAGGACAACAACGATTCACTGCTACTTTGTTGCTGCGGTAGTTGAACCCATTCCTCTGCATGACTGTCATTGCCACGATAAATAGTTGAAACCCACTAGCATGTGTAGGAGTTGATTGAGCCATGTTGTGTTCCTACCATGCTATGCCTGCTATTGCTTAGAGTGTGTGAGGTCGATTCATTGGGAATGAATTGAGTCTGATGCTCTATGTTACGATCTTTGAGAGTGAGCGTGTCAACCACGATTTGGTAAAGGTAGCGGTGAGAGGCCATGTAGGAGTACATGGTGGGTTGTCTCACTGGAACCGTTCTTAAGCACTGAGTTCTATGTATGTTGTCCAATGACTCGATACTACCACATATTGGGATCCTTAATTGACTTTCTCGACTTATTAACCGACTTGATCTCTGTCCAGGAGTCGCAACTAGTTTTTGGTGTTTGTAGGTAGTGTTAGTAGTCTACCAAGTGGAACCCGGCCAGGTGGGCTTGGGACAGACTAGGCACACTGGCACGGTGCACCAAGTGGCACCGGATGGTGGGCTTGGGAACCCTGCTCACATCGTTTGGGGCCATGGCGACACCGACCGGATCTCCTGCGGATGGAACCCAAATAGGCGATAAACCTGGATTAGAGTCTTGTGTGGTTAGTCGGTCGTGGCCGACTCCCTGCATGAGCTTCCACTTGAAGGTTGCGAGATACATGGCGTGTGCATGGCGGTAAGTGGCGAGGCGTGTGCGAAGAAGTACACACTGCGGGGTTAACATGATCTATTGAATAGCAGGTCTGCGGTTATGGACTTCTTGGATGCTTACATGGTACATAGACAACTTGAAGTGGATACTCTAAAATGCTCAAGACAAGTCGCGAGTGCTATGGATGGCCTTCTCGTGGGGAGGCGGGGATGATTCCATAGTAGTGTATTGTGTGGTGATTAGTGGACTGCGTGTGCATCATATCACCTCAAAAGAAGTTCACGGTAGTCGTAGAAACGGGATAGCCACAGAGTCAAAGCTGGCTTGCTGCAACTAAACCCCACATTACCCTCTTGATACAAATGCATGTATGATAGGATCTGATGTAAGTCTTCTTGAGTACCTTTGTACTCATGTTGCTTTATTTATGTTTTTGCAGCGGAGACTTGGTCTTGCTAGTGTCTTGTGGACTTAGCCAAGTAGCTTGTACCTCAGCTCGATCTTGATCGGATGTTGTAGATAGTCGGGCTCTTTAGCCTTTTCATTTGTAGATGTACGTACCCAGGACATGTCTTTGCTTCGCTTGTTGCTTGTATGCTCTGTATGATGGGTCCTGTGACCCTGTTTGCAATAAATGCTATGATGGCTCTTTGAGCCTTATCTATATGAGTTGTTGAGTTATCTTTGTGATGCCATGTTGTACAGCACATACTTGCATGTTATCTTGTCGTGTAATGTTTATTTCTATGTGTGGGATCGACTATCTAGTTGTTTATCCTTAGTAGCCTCTCTTACTGGGAAATGTCTCCTAGTGCTTCCACGAGCCTGGTAGCTTGCTCTTGCTCCGGAACACTTAGGTTGGCGGCATGTGTCCTTCTTCGTTCTGTGTCTTTCCCTTGAAATGTCACGCTTGATGTCTAGGAATCTGTTAGCCTGCTATAGCCCGGTTTAGGAGTCTGCTAGCCCAGTTCCTGCTACAGCACTGGACTCACTCGTGATGGCCAAACACATTAGTTCTTGGGTCATGTATACTGTCCTGTAAGTTAGTGCCACTTTGGGTTCACGACTAGCCATGTCAGCCGGGCTCCTTATCATATGGATGCTAGCGACACTATCATATCGTGTGCCAAAAGCATAAGCGGTCCGGGCAAAAGTAAGGCGACACCGGTAGGGATACCGTGCGTGAGGCGCGAAGTGATATGGTGTTACATGCTAGATCGATGTGGCATTGAGCGGGGTCTGACGACTTTGGTATCAAAGCTTTGTTGCTGTGGGATTACCAAGCCAAACTGGTGAGAAACCGGTGAAAGACAATTCTTTGGACGGACATGATCGAGGAGGCGAAGAAACAAGTTCGCATCATTACGTGAGAATTTGAAAACAGCCGATCTCGTCAAAGAGCGATTATGATCG
Source organism: Aegilops speltoides (assembly GCA_021437245.1). Classification (NCBI taxonomy): domain Eukaryota; kingdom Viridiplantae; phylum Streptophyta; class Magnoliopsida; order Poales; family Poaceae; genus Aegilops; species Aegilops speltoides. The sequence continues at coordinate 60,090,823 of CM038144.1, read as the reverse complement.
TCATCATAAGGATATAACTTATGAAGTTGGCGACAAAGCTTACCTTGGGTTACTCCTTTGAAGGTACCCATCGTTTGATATCAAAAGGCAAGCTGGCTCCTCGTTACATTGGTCCTTTCGCATTCTCGCTAAGCGAGGAGAGGTTGCCTACGATTGGAACTACCCCACATCTTTCGAGTGCATGATGTCTTCCACGTCTCTCAACTCGGCGTTGCTTCTCGGATCCCATCCGTGGAGTGGACCATAAACGCTTGATCTCCAAGATAACCTCACATATCGAGTATCCGATTCGCATTCTTGATCAAGCGAGGCGTGTCACTCGATGTCATAACATCAAGTTTCTCAAGGTTGATGGTCTCATCATTCGAGAGAGAAGCTACTTGGGAGGCGAGAATGTCGTCTTCATTTGAGTACCCACCTTCTTTCGTCGACCCTGAATCTCGGGGCGAGATTCTTTCAAGTGAAGCGAGTTGTCACATCCTAGTTACGGTATGCTCGAGGCTACCTAGTCATGTGTGCATCATGTTTAAATTCCATTTAAGTTTGAAATGAGGATTTGTGAAACCCTCATAATCATTTAAAATGACCAGATAAAAATTGCTTCAATTTGGCCCAAGTAAATGTTCTGTTTTTCTCTAAAAATATTGGTCGGAGGTAAAATTCAACACAGGAGCTCGAAGTATTTATTTTGGCCATTTGAATTAATCGATAAATATTTGCCTTGGAGATATATATGTTATATATATAATATATGTCCAAAATTGTTGCCACTTGTTGGGAGCTCTGGAATAATACCACTAGTTCCTACAAAAATTGGCATAAGAAAATAAGTTGATTTAGTATTATTATTAAATCAAAACATATGTCGAAAAATAGAAAAAGAAACAAAAATGGGAAAAACTCTACAGCGCCTACCTCCTGTGCGGTAGGGCCTTTGTGCAACCACCAGCCCATGAGTGGCCAGTAGCCTTGCCGATCATCCCTTCCTCGCGCCGGGAGGGCGAGGGGCCGCCGCACTTGCGCGCGCCATGGCGCCACGCCACAGCACTGCTTGTGTGCCCCTCCCCTCGGCCTCTCGGCCTCGGGGCGATGCCACGCGCCGCCCAGGCCTCTCTCACTCTCTCTTGTTCCTCCCCCTCCCCTGGATCTCTCTCTCCCACCGTGCCCGAGCACTGTAAATCGCCCGCCGCCTCCGTTGCCGTAGCCACCGCCTCCCCATCGCCTCTCGACATGCTTGAGGCTCCGCCTCCTCGCTCTGGCTCTCTGCCGAGCCACACATCGGGCGCCCGTGGAGCCGTCGCCCAAGCGCCATCTTCGCCTCCGACCGCCGTGGATCCCCATCGCCCGCCCGCCGTCTCGGTGCATCCCGAGCTCGCCGTCAAGCCCGTCGAGTCGAGGTGAGCTCTGCCATTCCCCCCTCTCCGCTTAGTCGCTTTCGCGCCGTATCGTTCCCCACCATGGCCGTGGCGCCTCGCCGCCGTCCATGTCGCCGTCGTCGTCTCGACCGCCTCCGCCCAAACCGAGCACCCGCCAGCGCTCCTGGTGCCATGAGGTGCCCTTGAGCCCCTCGGGTGGCCTCCCGTGCCCCAGCCCGCTCCGCTCGGCTGAACTCCGGCCGCCGCGCCGCTTCTGCTCCGTGACTCAGCTTACCCACGGTCTCCAGCGTGTCCCATTGGATGCGTGCGAGCACAGGCTCCTCGCGAGATGGTCTCCGCGGCCCTTTGGTCACGGGCCGCGGTCCCGAAGCCCTCGCCGCGTTAAGCCTCGCGGCGGTTAAGCGTCGGCAGGTTTGACCTCTTTGACCCCGCCGGCCTAACCACATTTACGTTATTGCTAATAACCCTGACTAATTAAGTTATGTTAGTACTAACTAAACTAGATTAGTTAGGTTGAACAACGACATATGGGTCCCATTGGTCAGGTTTGACCTGGACCGACCCGTTAACTTCGCGGCGTCCGCTGGCGTCGGTGATATGATTATTCATTTTACGGATTTAAAATTAATCGGAAATTCGAAAATGATTCAAACTTCAAAAATCATAGAAATTCAACAGTAGCTCAGATTGAAATAAGTTATATATGAAAAATTATCAGAAAAATGCAATCTTTCCATCTGTACTAGTTTCATGCATCACAAACCAACTTATACATGCTGTATATGAGAAAACACATTATGGCATTTTAAGAGACTTAATTTAGAGTTGCATTTGAACCCTTGGTTCAAATGGATCTCTTCCAAATAGAATGCTAGATGCATTAGCACAAACAACATCACATCTACATGCCATGATCATGCATCATATCATTGCATATGTTGTGCATTGATTGTCGACACCGTTCCTTCTCGATAGGTCCTGCTCCGGAGACCGTTCCAGTGTACCTGTCTGTGAAGCAGTGCCTTCCTTGTTGATCTACCAGGCAAGCAAACCCCCTTGTTCATTCCGATACAATCCTACTCTATCGCTCCTGCTCTCAGTTATTGCATTAGGACAACAACGATTCACTGCTACTTTGTGTTGCGGTAGTTGAACCCATTCCTCTGCATGACCTGTCATTGCCATAGTAAATAGTTGAAACCAACTAGCATGTGTAGGAGTTGATTGAGCCATGTTGTGTTCCTACCATGCTATGCTGCTATTGCTTAGAGTGTGTCAGTCGATTCATTGGGAATGAATTGGAGTCAGATGCTCTATGTTACGATCTTTGAGAGTGAGCGTGTGAACACGATTTGGTAAAGGTAGCGGTGAGAGGCCATGTAGGAGTACATGGTGGGTTGTCTCACTAGAACCGTTCTTAAGCTTTGAGTTCTATGTAAGTTGTCCAATGACTCGATACTACCACATTGGGATCCTTAATTGACTCTCTCGACTTATTAACCGACTTGAGCTCTGTCCGAGTCATAACTAGTTTTGGTGTTTGTAGGTAGTGTTAGTAGTCTACCAAGTGGCACCCGGCCAGGTGGGCTTAGGACAGACTAGGCCTGATGTACAGTGTACCAAGTGGCACCGGATGGTGGGCTTGGGAACCCTACTCACATCATTTGGGGCCGTGGCGACACCCGGCGGATCTCCTTGCGGATGGAACCGAATAGGCGATAAACACGGATTAGAGTCATGTGTGGTTAGTCGGTCGTGGTCGACTCCTCGCCGGAGCTTCCGCTTGAAGGTTGCGAGATACATGGCGTGTGCATGGGGGTAAGTGGCGAGGCGTGTGTGAAGAAGTACACCCTGCGGGGTTAACATGATCTATTGAATAGCCGGGTCATGGTTATGGACTTCTTGGGCGCTTACATGGTACATAGACAACTTGAAGTGGATACTCTAAAATGCTCAAGACAAGTGTGAGTGCTATGGATGGCCTTCTCGTGAGGAGGCGGGGATGATTCCATAGTAGTGTATTTTGTGGTGATTAGTGGACTCGTGTGTATATCACCTCAAAGAAGTTTTGGTAGTCGTAGAATAGGATAGCCACGAGTCAAAGCTGGCTTGCTGCAACTAAACCCCACATTACCCTCTTGATACAAATGCATGTATGATAGGATCGATGTAAGTCTTCTTGAGTACCTTTGTACTCATGTTGCTTTATTTATGTTTTTGCGGCGGAGACTTGGTCTTGCTAGTGTCTTGTGGACTTGACAAGTAGCTTGTACCTCATTCACGATCTTGATGGGATGTTGTAGATAGTCAGGCTCTTGACCTTTTTCATTTGTAGATGTCTGTACAGGACATGTAATGCTTCCACTTGTTGCTTGTATGCTCTATATGATGGGTCCTGTGACCCCTGTTTTGCAATAAATGCTATGATGCCTCTTTGAGCCTTATCTATATGAGTTTTGAGTTATCTTTGTGATGCCATGTTGTACAGCACATACTTGCATGTTATCGTCGTGTAATGTGTATTGCTATGTGTGGGATCGACTATCTAGTTGTTCATCCTTAGTAGCCTCTCTTAGGAAATGTCTCCTAGTGCTTCCACCCAGAGCCTGGTAGCTTGCTCTTTGCTCAGAACACTTAGGTTGGCGGCATGTGTCCTTCTTCATTCTGTATGCATCCCTCGGGAAATGTCACGCGGTGTCTCTAGGAGTCTGTTAGCACCTACTGCCGGTTTACCGGAGTCTGCTAGCCCATTTGCTACTGGCCGGACTCACTTTCGTGATGGCGAAACACATTCGTTGATGGGTCATGTATGCATGTCACTGTAAGTTAGTGCCACTTTGGGTTCACGACTAGCCATGTCAGCCGGGCTCCTTATCATATGGATGCTAGCGACACTATCATATCACGTGTGCCAAAAGGCATAAGCGGTCCCGGGCAAAAGTAAAGGCGACACCCGTGGGAATACCGTGTGTGAGGCCATAAAGTGATATGAGTGTTACATGCTAGATCGATGTGGCATTGAGTCGGGGTCTGACACGAGGCGGTCGATTGAGGATTGAAGAAAAAGCGTGCCTTGGTCTCATTATAAGGAGGAGAATACCAAGAGCCGTCCCGTGACCGTTTGGGACTCACCTTGATGGAGGAGGCATGGCAGCGAGCACGGTTGGGTTACCATGTCCGTATTGATGGGAATCCGGAATAAGGGAACACGATCTACTGCCCGACAAAGGCGTGCCAATGAATCCGCTTAGCTAAGCGCTTAGGTAGTATAATAAAACCGATTCAAGTGAAGGCTTGGTAGTGGTGTGATGTCACGCCACAAAATCGTCGGCCAGATTGAACTTGTGTACATATTATTCTCTCTACGGTGGTATGTGGAATTTATTTTCTGAGCGGACACTATCTGGTGTTCACAATCTTCTATGGATTATTGGAAGAACCCGCCTTGCAATCTGAAGACAATATACACGCCGGACTCGTCGTCATTGAAGCTGGTTCGAGGAGACTCTTGAGGAGTCTGGACTAGGGGAGTGTCGGGATAGCGGGACTATCATCATCGGCGGACTCCAAGACTATGAAGATACAAGATTGAAGACTTAGTCACGTATGGGATGGGACTTCCCTTGGCATGGAAGGCAAGCTTGCAATCTGGATATGTAGATCTCCTACCATTGTAACCGACTACTGTGTAACCTAGCCCTCTCCGGTGTCTATATAAACCGGAGGTTTTTATCCGTGGGGCCGAACAATCATTACAACAATCATACCATAGGCTAGCTTCTAGGGTTTAGCCTCCTTGATCTCGTGGTAGATCCACTCTTGTACTACCCATATCATCAATATCAATCAAGCGGGAGTAGGGTTTTACTTCCATCGAGAGGGCCCGAACACTGGGTAAAACATCGTGTCCCTTGTCTCCTGTTACCATCCGCCTAGGCCTGCAGTTCGGGACCCCCTACCGAGATCCGCGGTTTTGATACCGAACAATCATATTCTATTCCACCCATAGTGCTATATCCATGGCTCACGCTCATGTATTGCATGAAAGTTGACAAAGTTTGAGATTATTTAAGTATGAAACAATTGCTTGGCTTGTTATTCGGGGTGTATAATTTGGGAGCATTTTTGAGTGACGAAAATGAAGCATAGCCTAGCTATACGATTTTTGTAGGGATGAACTTTCTTTAGCCATGCTATTTTGGGAAGACATGATTGCTTTGATTAGTATGCTTGAAATATTACTATTTCTTATGTCAATATGAACTTTTATCTTGAATCATTTGGATCTGAACATTCATGCCACAATAAAAAAATTACATTGAGAATTATGCTAGGTAGCATTCCACATCAAAAATTCTGTTTTTATCATTTACCTACTCGAGGACGAGCAGGAATTAAGCTTGGGGGTGCTTGACACGTCTCCAACGTAACTATAGTTTTTGATTGTTCCATGCTATTATATTACCCGTTTTGGATGTTTATGGGCTTTACTTCACACATTTATATCATTTTTGGGACTAACCTACTAACGAGAGGCCCAACCCGTATTGCTGTTTTTGTCTATTTCAGTATTTGAAGAAAAGGAATATCAAGCGAGTCAAAGCGGAATGAAACCTTTGGGAGCATGATTTTTGTAGCGAGCGTGGTCCATCGACTTGGAGTGCAAGCCAAGAAGCAGCGGCCACGCAGTGCCCACCCCTACGGTGCGCCCCTATCTCGTGGGCCCCTTGGGCGGCCACCGACCTACTTCTTCCTCCTATATATACCCACGTACCCCAAGAACATCCAGGGAGCCAACGAAAAACTATTTCCAGTATCGTAACCTTATGTATCCACAAGATCCCATCTTGGAGCCTTCGTCGGTGCTCCGCCGGAGGGGGAATCGACCACGGAGGGCTTCTACATCAACACCATAGCCCCTCAGATGAGTTGTGAGTAGTTTACCCACAGACCTTGGGTCCATAGTTATTAGCTAGATGGCTTCTTCTCTCTTTTTGGATCTCAATACCATGTTCTCCTCGATCTTCTTGGAGATCTATTCGATGTAACTCTTTTTGCGATGTGTTTGTCGAGATCCGATGAATTGTGGGTTTGTGATAAAGTTTATCTATGAGAAATATTTGAATCTCCTCTGAATTCTTTTATGTATGATTGAGTTATCTTGGCAAGTCTCTTCGAATTATCAGTTTGGTTTGGCCTACTATATTGATCTTTCTTGCAATGGGAGAAGTGCTTAGCTTTGGGTTCAATCTTGCGGTATCCTTTCCCAGTGACAGCAGGAGCAGCAAGGCACGTATTGTATTGTTGCCATCGAGGATAAAAGATGGGGTTTATATCATATTGCATGAGTTTATCCCTCTACATCATGTCAACTTTCTCAATGTGTTACTCTGTTCTTATGAACTTAATACTCTAGATGCATGCTAGATAGCGGTCGATGTGTGGAGTAATAGTAGTAGATACTGAGGCGGGAGTTGGTCTACTTATCGTGGGCGTGATGCCTATATACATGATCATGCCTAGATAATCTCATAATTATTAAGCTTTTATATCAATTGCTCGTGATAATTTGTTCACCCATCGTAGTACTTATGCTATCTTGAGAGAAGCCACTAGTGAAACCTATGGCCCCGGGTCTATCTTTTATCATATAAGCTTTCAATCTACTTTTATTTGCATCTTTACTTTTCCAATCTATATTATAAAATACCAAAAATATATTTACCTTATCATACTATCTCTATCAGATCTCACTTTACATGAAGTGGCTGTGAAGGATTGACAACCCCTTTATTGCGTTGGTTGCGAGTTCTTTGTTTGTTTGTGTAGGTCGTGGGACTTTTGAGGGCCTCCTCTTGGATACCTTAGTTCTCAAAAGCGGGGAATACTTACGCTACTATTGCTGCATCACCCTTTCCTCTTCAAGGAAAACCAGCATAAGCTCAAGGCGTAGCAATGTTCATGTTGCCTCTGGGTGAGTGTCTTTTCTTCTGTGTTTTCCTCCACCGGTGATACTTGATTCGACCGAATGGATGGTAAACTTTTCCAGCCAGTCTCCTTGCTTGGCCCGACATGGGCGTTGACAAGGCCCGGTGACAAGGAAGCTAATGATCGGCCACCTCCAAAGATAGTAAGTCCACTCGACTCAATTTATGTTGTCGATTGAATTTCTAATGTTTCTTTTTGTTGCAGCTCCACGGGGCGTTGTTGTTTTCGGATGATGAAGAAGAAGAAGTGCCTACGAGGGGAGGAGGAGGAGGGCAAGGCATCAGCGGTAAAGCACCGAGGTTCAGGTCCCTCAGTCGACAATGGTGCTTGAGACAGTGGTCGAGCGACCCGAAGATCCGGCTCGGACCAATGTTACTTTCGCCAAACCCGCTGTCGACTGATCGTCCATCAGGGTCAACTGCTCATACCTCTGCCGCTCCAGTACAACTCCATGCATCTGACCAAGTGGCTACTTCGACTGCCTTGCCATCATCACTCTTCATTGCGTACCAAACTCCAGACGACTCACCGAGTGCTTCCAGGGAGGCTCTTCTCCAGGTAAATGTTGTGATGGAGCAGATGAAGGTGGTGCATGAGGCCAGTTAGGTGGCTTATAATGCCAGCACCTCTCTTCAAACCAACGTCAAGGTTAGCTGATTCGGTGGTCTCTTGAATAATGATAATTGCCGTTGTTGCTTTGCTGCCCATATGGTGCTCTTAGATGGCGTTTTGGAACCTTTATGTGCATCCATCATGGGTGCATGTTTCACATCCAATCACCCACAGGGTGTTTCTCTCTTAGAGCTGTATAGGTCTTCCACTTGAGTCGACTTAGGTTGGTCAGTGTTTCTGAACCAATGGGGACGCATGAGTGCACCCAGGTGTAGTCCCCTAGGCAGTGGTCATTGTTGGTAGTCGGTGGGGTGCGAGAATCTCCCTCTTTTTTCTTTTTGTTACTCATCTTTGGGCAGACCATGCAGTGTAAACCAAACCGGTGGGGGCACGCTAAGTGCACCCAGAGTGTAATCCGAGACTCTTGTTGAATGTTTGATTCAATGATAGTCTTAGACAACTTTCTTGTGATTGTCTTTTGTTTACGTCGTGACATATCTTATTCTTGTTGCGGAAGTCTTGTGATCTTGGGGCTCAACTTCCTAAAGCTGGACAGAAGCAAATCATCCTCAACCTTGACCTGGAATTGGCCAGAAGAACCTCAAGACTACTCGGGGCAAAGTAGCTATCATGGGAGGTAACCAATCATCATTTGTCCACCTTGTGGCTCGCTCTTCCCCATGTTTTTCCTTATAGTCTCCTTCAACAGAGTGATTTCACTTTCGAGCAGATGTCGTGGTGAAAGCCGTCAACTTCAAGCTCGTCGAAGAATGTTGTTTCTTTAGAAAATGAAGCGAGGCTACGGAGAAGGATCGGGATCTTCTTTGCGGCCGGAAGGGTAGCGAGAAAACAGCGCTTCGGACAAGAAGCTGGCTTCAGCGAAAGTTAGAGAGTAGAACTCTAAGTGAAGACCAGCTGTCTCACGAGGCCAATCGGGAGGTCGAGCAAGCGAAGAAAGACAAGGACAGCTTGGCCGATGAAGTTGGAAACCTCAAGGCCAAGAAAAGCGAGCTAGAGTCTTATCTGGGACAGCTTCTTTGCAAAGCTGGTCTTGAAGCTTGAAGGTATTCTTGTTCGACTAATTTTTTGCTATCGGTGACACGTTTTGTCAAGCTGTCGACTCACTATTTTTATTTGTGCAAAATTTTGTCAAGACTTTGAAGCACAAACCGGGCGGATCGAGATGGGTGTCGACCCCATAAATTGTCCGTCAAAGATGATGTTGCAATGAATGTGCTGCGGTTGGAATCATGCATGGGCGGTGTTGTTGCTTATCTTGCCCGGTGAAAGCGCCGATGACTCGGGTTGATGCTGAACTCTGGCCTCGGGCAGAACTCTCCAAGACCTCGAGTCTCCGATGGCTCGAGTGAATCAAATAATGACCGAGTGCAAGAATGGAAGAAATCATACGCTCTTTGCTTGCGTGACATCATACATCATTGGTCCAAGTGCCTTTGCAAGGATGTCGAAAAGACAAAGCTGGCGGAACTCAAGGTTGTGAACACCAAAAAGCACACTTTCGGTCCTTCATGGATACTTTCCTTGGCGTTGCCACTCGCGCATGAACAACATTGACCTTGACGGTTTACGTGATCCGGCAAGTCCTTCTCTGACGAGTGACCAAAACATTATGCCCACTTTTATTTGCCTCGGAATCTTTGGTGATTATGTAATCGTTAAACTCTTTCGGGCTTGATGCTGAGTCTTACGCATCTGCGGTCTGAACTTTGCGGGGTTTATCTGAACTTGAATTTCTTTAAATATCATGGCTTTTGTTTTGGTTTTGAACTGTTTCTAGCATGTCTGCTGGTGACAAGTACATTGTACTTGTGGCGGAACTTCGAGCAGCGGCGTTCGATCGACACCTCGTCATGCTTGCGGATAGGGATGGTACATTTTACTTGTGATGCAGCTCAGATGTGGTGTTCAGTCGACACCTTGTCGTCCTTGCGGATAGGGATGGTACATTGTACTTGTGACGCAGCTCAGACATGGGGTTCAATTGACACCTCATCGTCCTTGCGGATAAGGATGGAGCATACATTGTATTTCGGCATAGCTCGGGCGTGTTGTTCGATCGACACCTCGTCGTCTTGCGGATAAGGATGGGCGTCACGTTGTATTTGTGGCGTAGCTTCAGGGCGGTGTTCACTCGACACCTCATGCGTCCTTGGGGATAATGATGGAGCATACGTTATATTTGTGGCATGTACCAGCTCGGGCGTGGTGTTCACTCAACACCTCGTCGTTGTCCTTTTTTGCGTCGAACATGGGGCTTTATTAGCGATAATCATGGTGTTACAATCCATCCGTGAGGCAGAATGGAGAAAACAGGGCTCACATCGGGCCAACTCTCCGTCCACTCTATTGTGCTGGCTAATTTTGCACAAGGTGGGCGGATATTAGTCTCCCTTGATATGGGTAGCGATGAAAGAAGCAAAACTAGCACTAATCTCCTCTAACTTTCGATCAAGATAGGCGCACCAACAGACCTAAATTGCCGTGCAACTTCGAGAGGTTAACCAAGTCTGACGGTCAACCTCCATGATCACATGTGAGAATCCACGAAGCTGGGCAAAGATCATCCCTTCCCATAGCGAAAAGCTCGCGATGAGCGGATCGATCACGCCATGGGTGGCTTACTCCAAGCTCGAGGAAGGCGATGTGTGATCGGGCTACACCACCGGCTCCCCCCTTCATGTCCTCAAGATTAACCGCTCCATCAGTATTGATCGTGATCCATCCTGCTTCCGGTGGTCGCCACCGGCTTGCCGACTGAATCTTCTGTTTGGCGGGGAACTCCATAATTGCCAGAGTCTCGTGAACCCACTTCAGCGCTTGTGCCGGATCATAACCCTCGCGGTCATGTGTCCAGCAGTTGCGAGACGACCAAATACTGTGCATTATTGTAATGATCTTGCCGTTCCTCTTCTCGAACATCTGGTCTAGTAGGATGTCACGAGCCCATGTTTGTGGATGCGGTGTGGGCGGAGATCAAATCTCTCTCGAGCTGCTATCCAAAATTTCTTTAGTGCATGCACTATATCAATGCATGCTGCATATCCTCATTCATTGCCTTGCATATGTCACACAAACCAGTAGTTTTAATGTGGCGATATTGCAAGTTAATGAGAATCTGGGAGTATCCACGGGTACTCGCCACGAAGACTTCGGACCTTGGGGATGACATTGAGCTTCCATAAGGCTGTCCCTGGCCCATTTGTGTGATGATGATGCTTGATGTCGTCCCTTCCTCTAAAAGCTAAGCTCGTTGCGAGTCACAAAGTGCGATCGCTGACTTCACGAGTAGATACTGATTTCTCGGGCCCAAGCCAAAGTGTCCTCACCGCCGGCCGGGTTTAGCGGAATATTGAGAATGGCTTCCACGTCGGCGAGAAAATTTTAGCGTACCAATTGTTCATTCGGTTTCGGTATACTCGTCAATAAGCTCGAAGCGTAAGTAGGGGCGCGATCCCAGCGTCCCTGGGTTTCAGTGTGGCGTGTTAGGGATCATTTGTCCGTCCAAGTGGCGATGGTAGCACCATCACCCACCCGATGAATAAGTCAACATTCGGGCATCCACGCCCGCAATAATAGCTTTCGGTCGTGACGATCTTCTTGCGGGCTGTGGCATTGAGGAAATCCGTGTGAAATATTTCCTTTCAGCACCCTAGCACAAAGAGAGTCCGGCCTAGTGAAGGCGCCGACCATGTTTCCCAAGCATTGCCAAATTGAAGAGGTGTAAGTCTGGAATCCCATGCCGCCCTTCACTTTAGGTTTAGCAAGATTTGTCCAAGATAGCGATTGGAGAGACCGTTTATCAATGGAACTACCCACGAGTACTTTGCCATAGGGAGGTGATACTCTTGCAAACCTTCTTCGTCAAAAAACAGCTCATCTTGAGCGTGGCAATAGCTTTGAACAACCGTCTTCAACAAGACTTCTCATGCACACAAGCCATGTTTCTTCACGAATAACCTTGCATTTTGCCTCGACATCATCACAAGATACTCAAAGGTTCCTTGAAATTCTACCGATGGCGATGGGTAGCCCCAAGTAGCGTTAAAAGCGCTTGACATTAATCCTAGGGATAACTTAAGTATCTGCCTTAGGGGTTGCGCCGTGTTTCCACTTTGAAGTAGATGGTTCTTTTATCGGTTCCTTTGCTGGCCGAGGCCTCGGTGTGAATCCGGAAAATCTCGTTTAACCTCTCTGTACTTTGGGTGTTGGCCGAGAAAGATCAGGTGTGTCGTCGACAAATAATAGGTGATTAACCCAAGGTGCATGAGAGTTAACTCTAATTCCTCTGTCAATATATGCACCACCAAAATTGTTTAGCAAAGATGTTAGGCCTTGTGCACATAATAGAAACAGGTATGGTGACATAGGACACCCCTGCCGCAGCCCCCTCGAAGGACTGAAAAAAGGAAGGAGTTCACCATTTACCCTGATCGTAAATCTCACCGAAGACACACACTTCATAATCAGACGGACAAAGTCATCAGCAAAGCCCAGTCTAATTAGCATAACCCGAGGTAGTGCCACTCCACTCTATCGTAGGCTTTTAGCATATCAACAAGCGCACAACAAGCATTTTTCCCCTTCTTCCGCCGTTTGATAGCGTGAATACTTTCATAAGCAACTAGTACATTGTCAGTTAATAAGCGTCCCGGCACAAATGCACTTTGCTCCTCTACAATTACTTCATCCAGAATCCCACGAACTCTGTTAGTGATTGTTTTAACAGCAATCTTATAGAGGGCGGGGCATAATACAATTAGGCGAAATTGAGAAATCTTACGTGGGTGTCATTACCTTTGGGATGAGGGTGATAGGCGTATCATTGAGACCCAAAGGTAGCTTCGCCACCGTTCAGAAATTCAGAACAGCCAGCATGATATCTTCTCCAAGCACATCCGAGTGCCGTTGATAAAACCCGCCGTGAACCCGTCCCGCCGGAGCTTTGATGGAGCCATGTCAAACAACGCCTTCTTCACCTCGATTAGCCTCATACGGTCTATTGATGAATTCATTCATGGCCTCGGTGACAATCGGTTGGGCAGCGGTTTAACAGCTCATCCATCGGATGATACCCTTGCATTTGATATAGTTCATGGTAGAAATCGGTGATCTCTTTTTCACCTCCTCTGGATCCTGTAAAATCTGACCTTGAGCATTTTCCAGAGATGTGATGCGGTTGGTTCGTTTCCGTTGTGCAGCCTGAGCCTGGAAATAACCAGTGTTGCGGTCGCCCTCGCGTAGCCACAGCACCCGCGATCTCTGCTTGAGCCAGATCTCCTCCTGTCTCAGAGCCTCACGAAGTTGCGATGCTACCACTAATTCCTCCTGTGATGGACCTCTGCCCATCGAGGCCCCTCTCAGCCGCTCCAAGCGCTTACAGGTTGCATACTTTCTTTGACTGATTGCCAAATTCACGCTCACCCCATGCACCCAGATCCTTCTGAACAATTGTCAGAGCGTCGACAATGCCTTGTAGCCCATCCCGGCCGGCACCCACATGCCACAAATCATGCACAAGTTGATCATACTGACCATGAGATTGCCACACATTTTCGTACTGAAGGATTGCGAGATCGTGCCATTTGTTATGCTGCTGGTTCTCAACTCCGCTTTGACAAAGCAATGGTCGGCTCTATACTCTTGATATGCTTTATAGTCGTGAACTGAAAGATGTTTAGGAATTGGTCATTTGCGAGGGGCTCGGTCGTCTGGCGCCTTCACGTTCGCCAAGCCCACTTGCTGTTATCCCATGTATGGGACTCCTCTCCACCCAGATCACGGAGAACAGTCGACACCACCTCGAAAGCGCCCTCATCGGTATTCGGTGCATGGAGTAACTTCTTTGTAATGCTCGTCCGCTTGCGAGGTTTCGTTAAAATCTCCCATGTAGATCCATGCATCGTGCGGACAGCATATAAAAAATGCGTGAAGCGCCGGCTGTGGTGGCGATTCTCCACCTGGGCTCTCCATAGAAGCGATAAGCGCCACGTCTTATTTTTCTGTTTGTGAGAGACATCAATATGTGGCGGCTGAAGTTTTCGATTTGACATCCACCTCCTTTGACCAAAAAGTCCAATGCGCCACTAAGGCCATCGCTGTCGGCGGCAAAACACCCGAAAAACCTAAGGAGAATTTCAAATCCTCCACTCTCTTGCCCTTGATTTTTGTTTCCTGCTTGAGCGAGAAGGCGGGACCTTCTGCTTCACTATCTTGCGAAGCTCTCGGCTGTCTGAGGGTTCCCAAGCCCTCAGCAGTTCAACAAATGCTCATTCTGTTGGCCTGGCTGACTAGCTTGAACTTGCTAGAGATTGAGGAAGATGTGAAATTCGGTTTCTTCTTTTTGGTTCCTTTTAGCCAATGCCTTCCACAAAGGTGTCATCATCAGCTGCAGGAGATCGATCATACCCCAACCCCCCAGAAGTCGTTTCCCCTTCCCCCATCGCTGTAATGGCGAGTGGAGCTGGTACCACTTGACGATAGACTGTGTATGTGGCCCTCCTTTCCTCTTGTTGAGCAGGATTCTTCTTGACGGGAGAGGTCACCTCCACGCCCTTGTGCTGCTTGGGTCCGGCGATCGTGATTCCCTCGTCTTTGTTACGCACTTCTTGCTTCTCCTTGACGAGTTGTCACCAGAAAAATTCTTCTTCCGTTCCTCTAGCGCTGGGAGGCTCGCCTTGAAAGGAAGATCGCCGTTTGCATCCGTGTCCCGGCGTGGGACAAAATAGATCGAGTGACCTAGCGACCACAAGAGAAGCAAAAGTGTGGGATCATTCATATTCAATGTCATAGTAGTCCACTTTGTCCCTCTTGGTCGACTCAATAACTATCCATCTCTGTGAGAGGCTTGAACACGTCGATGGTGGCCCGTGCCCTCAAAAATCCTCCCCCGGATCGATTTGGGACGATGGATGCATGCTTGTCAATTTGTTGTGCTATCGCCAAACCCCTCTTGTCGTTCCTCAGTTGTAGGGTAGATTAACTACCACGATCCCTTGGTAGCTTGTTGAATTGCAGTTCGAGAAGGTTGCATATGATCCTCGAAAACACCTCGGTATGACCAGCGTTCTTGGCGATATGCCACGGTGCTCCTTCCCAAGCGCGATCGAAATCACGCTTGGTCTCAAATTCTGCTGCAAAAGTATTTTCTCCCAAGGGCCGGAAGGATAGGCCCTTAGGGTTTCCCCAGGCTGGGCGGAGAGCGTTACTGATCGTATGGATATGGAGCAGATTGTGATTTAGAACTTTCCCTACCAGCAGCCATCTCGTCGGACCACCAACGCTTGCGTCGTCGATCACCAATGGTGTCGCCTCCTCATCGGTGATGTCCAGTTTGCCGAGCGCTTCCTCCATCTGCGCCCGCGCGAAGATGGGAGAGAGGTTGCCGTCGCGCTTCCAACCCTTGCCGGCGGACGACGTCGCCATCGTTCCCCGTGCTTCGATCGGAGCGCCCCGCCGATGGGATCAGCGGGCGCTTGCCTATCCACCTAACCCTAATCGCTGCCAGGGAGAGTTAGGGTTTCGGGGAAAAAATCTGTTTCTAACCTCGTCGTTGTCCTTGCGGATAAGAATGGAGCGTATGTTGTATTTGTGGCGTAGCTCAGACGCGGTGTTCACTCGACACCTCATCGTCCTTGCGGATAAGGATGGATCGTGCGTTGCGTAGCTCGGAGGATATTTGTGACCTCGGCGATGCGAGGTCGTGACTAAGTCCTCAGTGGGAGGACTTCTCTCCCTCGGAATGTTTTTTAACTTGGCGATCTACGGGTGTAGCTAAGACCCGAGTGGGAGATTGCTCCCCACTCGGAATGGTTTTTAACTTAGGCGATTACAGGTGTCGGCTAAACTCCCAGTGGGAGGATTGTTCTCCCTCGGAATGTTTTTAGCTTAGCGATTATGGGATCATAGCTAAGCCCCAGTGGGAGGATTAATGTCCACTCGGAATGTTTTCAACAAGCGATGCAGGGGTGTGAGCTAAGCCTCTAAGTGAGAGGTTGCTCTCCACTCGGTATGTTTTAACTTGGCGATTACGGGGTTACAGCTAAGCCCGAGTGGGAGGATTGCTCTCCACTCGGGAATGTTTTTAACTTAGGCGATTACGGAGTGTGGCTAAGCCCCAAGTGAGAGGTTGCTCTCCACTCGGTATGTTTTAACTTAGGGATTACGGGTGCAGATAAGCCCAGTGGGAGGATTGCTCTCCACTGGAATGTTTTTAACTTAGCGATTATGGGGTGTAGCTAAGCCTGAGTGGCGAGATTGCTCTCCACTCGGAATGTTTTTTAACTTGGCGATTAGGGGTGCTTAGCTAAGCCCCGATGAAGGAAATATGCCTAGAGGCAATAATAAAGTTATTATTTATTTCCTTATTTCATGATAAATGTTTATTATTCATGCTAGAATTGTATTAACAAATGGGATCACATCATTAGGAGAATGATGTGATTGACATAAACCCATTCCGTTAGCCTAGCACTTGATCGTTTAGTATGTTTCTATTGCTTTCTTCATGATTTATACATGTTCTGTAACTATGAGATTATGCAACTCCGTTTACGGAGGAACACTTTAGGTGCTACCAAGCGTCCTAGCGTAAGCTGGGTGACTATAAAAATTACTACAGGTGTCTCCAAAGGTACATGTTGGGCTGGCGTATTTGAGATTAGGTTTTGTCCTCCGATTGTCGGAGAGGTATCTCTGGCCCTCTCGGTAATGCACATCACTACAAGCCTTGCAAGCAATGTAGCTAATGAGTTAATTCACGAATGATGCATTACATACGACGAAAAGAGACTTTCCGATGCGAGATTGAACTAGGTATTGGATACCAATGATCGAATCTCGGGAAGTAACATACCGATGACAAAGGAACAATGTATGTTGTTATGCGGTTTGACCGATAAAGATCTTCGTAGAATATGTAGAGCCAACATGGGCATCCAGGTCGCTGTTGGTTATTGACCGAGAATAGTTCTAGGTCATGTCTACATAGTTCTCGAACCCGCGTAGAATCGCCTGTTGAAGGTTTCGATGGTGATTTTATTATGAGTTTATGAGTTTTGATGTACCGAAGGAGTTCGGAGTCGGATGAGATCAGGGACATGGCGAGGAGTCTCGAAATGGTCGAGCGTAAAGATCAATATATTGGGCGACTATATTCGGACATCGGAAGGGTTAAGTGATTGGTATTTTTAGGAGAACGCAGGGGAGTTCACGGGAATACGAGGAAGAAGTAATGGGCCTCATGGGCCAAGTGGTGGAAGAGAGGAGGCGGTCTTGGCCCCCTAACTTAAACCCGAATTGGACTAGGGGAGGCCCCTCTTTCTACTTTCCTCCCTCTCCTTCCTTCTCCTTCTCCTTCCTTCCTTCCCTCTCCTAGTTGGACTAGGAAGGAGGAGTCCTACTCGGTGGGAGTAGGACTCCTCCCTGGCGCGCCCTCCT
Organism: Aegilops speltoides; assembly: GCA_021437245.1. NCBI lineage: Eukaryota > Viridiplantae > Streptophyta > Magnoliopsida > Poales > Poaceae > Aegilops > Aegilops speltoides. The sequence goes on along the minus strand of CM038144.1, from coordinate 60,073,391 downwards.
TGGAAGGCCGCCCCTCCCCCCTGCTCCTTTATATCACGGGGCGGGGGGCACCCATGACACACAAGTTGATCTCGGGATCGTTCCTTAGTGGTGTGTGGTGCCCCCTCCACCATATTCCACCTCGGTCATATCGTCAGCGGAGTTTAGGCGTGCCTGGTTTGTAGGATCGAGAGTATGTCTAGAGGGGGTGATTAGACTACTTGACAATATAAAAATTCAGCCTTTTGATAAAGACAAGTTTTTGGCAGATTCACAATTATGATCAAGTCAAGCATCACCCTACACATGCAATTCTAGAGTATAGGCAGCGGAAAGTAAATTGCACATGTAGTAAAGAGAGGTGGAGAAGAGCAAGCGCAATTTGGAGACACGGAGATTTTTCTTGTGGTTCCGATAGGTGGTGCTATCGTCAATCCACGTTGATGGAGACTTCAACCCACGGAGGTAGCAGCTGCGAGAGTCCACGGAGGCTCCACCCACGAAGGGTCCACGAAGAAGCAACCTTGTCTATGCCATCATGGCCTCGCCCACGGAGGCTAGCCTTACTCGGGGTAGATCTTCACAGTAGGCGATCTCCTTGCCCTTACAAACTTCTTGGTTCAACTCCACATCTCGTGGAGGCTCCCAAGCGACACCTAACCAATCTAGGAGGCACCACCCTCCAAAAGGTAATAGATGGTGTTGATGATGATGAACTCCTTGCTCTTGTGCTTCAAATGATAATCTCCCCAACACTCAACTCTCCTCACTGATTTGGCTGTGGTGGAAGAAAGGATTGAGTGGAAAGCAACTTGGGAAGGCTAGAGATCAAGCTTCATATGGTGGGAGTGGAGCAACTTGATCTCAACACAAGGGTAGGTAGTTTTCTTCTCAGAAATGTAAGGTAGGAGTGGTAGTTCTTTCTGATGGCTCTCTCCACGAATGAAGAGGGGGTGGAGGGGTATTTATAGCCTCCACACAAAATCCAACCGTTACACACATTTGACCAATCTCGGTGGGACGAAGTTGACAACTCGGTGAGACGAAAGTTCAAATCATGTGAACGTTGGGATTTTCGGTGGGACGAAAATACAATCTCGGTTAGTCGATTAGTCCAAAGACAAGAGCTTGCCAATCTCGGTGGGACCGACTTCATCATCTCGGTGACACCGATTTGATGACAGAAGGTTCTGAAGCTTGGCAACTCAAGTTTGGTGAGACCGAGTTGAGAATCGGAAAATCCGAAATTTCTAGGGTTTGGCTTTATGGTGAGGTGGTTCATCTCGGTGTGGTGAGTTTAGGAAATCGGTGGGACCGAGATTACTTATGAGTGTATATTTGTAGTGAGAGTTCGCGATAGTTTAGGAGATGTATCACTAAGCACTTTGAGCAACGGATCATTATCATAACCTCATCCCTTTTAATAGTATTGGCTTTCCTATGGACTCAATGTGATCTTGGATCACTAAACCAAAATGGAGTCTTGAGCTTTTGCCAATGCTTGCCTTAGCATTTTGAGGGGTCCACTTCTTGGTCATTGCCATACCCATATCACTGAACTTTCTGAAATGATTCTCAAGTAACTATTAGTTCAATGATATATATGTTGTTATTAATTACCAAAACCAGGGATTAGTTGCACTTTCAATCTCCCCTTTTTGGTAATTGATGACAACATATAGATCAACTTTGACAAAGGATATAATCAATGAATAATATCGTTGCTTTGAGAAGTATGTGATAAGCAAGAGCTCCCCTAAATTTGTGCATTATTTAAGATTTGCGTTTGAATGCAAATGCACAATCGATTAGGATCATGGGTCACTCTTCCATGTCACATACATCTTGGGGGCGCACAAAATGATAAGAATGAATAGCATGCACCCAATCACCAAGACATGAGTAAATGGTCATACAAGATATGAATAGCATATGATAAGCATTAAGCACACATTAAGGCATAATGCGACCAAGCACTCATCAAAAGTAGAACAAGCGTAGTATCAAACACCTGAGAATGTCTCAAAATCAAAAGTATCTCAAAGAAACCGCAAATGAGCGAAAGAGCAAAAGCGCCAAAGACAAAAGCACTCTCTCTCTCGAAGTCCTATGATCTATACAATTTCTCCCCTTTGGCAACAAGTTACCAAAAAGTTCGAAAAGGCATAGAGCTAAGCGTCCTTTGGGGACTCTGCTGGCGGCTCTATGCAGGTTGATGTTGGAGTTGATATGGCAGCATCTGCGAACTTGGTGATGTCGTGGAGCTTTGGAGGAGTGGTCGATGGAGGCTGGAGCAAGCGATGGAGCTGTGGGAGGTCTTTGAAGCTGTAGTCTGGTGTACATCCTTTGGAATAGCAGTGATCGGGGTCTTGTGGGAACGGAGCGGCTGTTGATAATCATCTGGACTAGGTCATCCTGCATCTCACGCATGAGCTCTTCCTTCTCCTCTTTGCTTCCTCGATATCTACCTCAAGCTTGTTGGTGAGTTACTTGCACTTGATCGACTTCACATCGAGCATGGATCTTGTCTTCAACAATCCTCTCTAGGCTCTCTGAGGCTGTACAATCTGGCAGGCGTTGTTCAATCCTTTGGTAGCTTCAGGAGCTGCTCTCCAACACTCTTTGGTTTAGCTGCTGCTTCTTCTCTGCTTCCTTTTCAGCTTTGGCTTTCTTGGCAGCCTCAATCTTTGCTTGACCTTCAGCGGCGTTGGATCCTCCTCATCCATCACAACAACATTGTCCTCATGCTCGGGGCTGCGGTGGCAAGTGTGGTCTATCCAACAAGTATGTGCCCGTGCCAAACTTGGCATTGATAAGCATCTGAATATGCGGGGCAAATCCACATGACCTCTTACAGTCAGTTGCGGTCCTCTTGATGGTCTCAACTATCAAGTCCATCACCTTGAAAGGTGCCTTCTCATCAAGTATATGCAGCATGTTGATAGAGTATCCTCGATCATGCGATGATCTCAGAACTTGGGCATCAAGGTATGCCTCGAGAATAGTGTTTGTGGTAGGTAGACCTGCACGGAGATAGTACAACTGAGCCGAGCTTCAGTTCCCAAATCCTTATCTGGAACCTCTTTGTACATATTCTTCATGGATTCATGGTTCTTCTTGGGAATACCATACACATCAACATCATCCTCTCTTGGCCTTTGGAGCATTGAAGTTCTGCCCATTCTTCTAGAGTTGAAGAGAATCTTTGGCCTTGGTCATCCATGTGATCTTTCCATCTGGATAGAAATGAGCTGTGGCATAGAATTGCATAATCATTTCATCATTCCAATTGGTCGACTTTTGACCCACAAAGTCTGCAACACCACATGCGGTGAAGCTCTCATGCACATGTGGAAAGAAGTCTCTGTGCTCTTCCTTTGTCAATGTATGCCCGATCAACATAGCGAGTATGCGCAACTATGGGCTTCTTGTCCATCAGCCTGATCTCATAGAAGTCCTGCTTGCTCTCGGTGTGGAATCTTGGATCAACAGCAGTTCTTCTCCTCACGGCATATGGATCAGCTTGTCTCCATAGCACGAGACCTCTATCCTTCCTTTCCTTCATGTTTCGGCTTGAGGATGAGCATCATTGTGAAGTGGCAGTTTACAGTGAAGTTTGAGCAAGGCTGGTGCCTCATCATCGACTCATTGGTGGCACATCATCTTTCTTCTTCTCTAAAATTTGGAATGTTCTGTTGTCTTCTTGGGCTTGGCGGCGAGGCTTTCTTTGGAGCTGCCTTATTTGGAGCAGATGGCTTGGACTTTGAAGTGGCTCCTGCTTACGATGGCATCACCCATGAGCTTAGGCTTACGAGGAGGCTGGGGTGCTTCCTCATCCTCATCTTCCTCTGCTGCATCATCATGCACTAACCTCTTCCTCTTGGAAGTTTTCTTCACCTTGCTTGTAGTTTCCTCTTCCATACTCAGCTTCTTGGCAGCGAGTGGACTGCTTCACTTTTACGGTGCCCTTCTTGGTTCTTGACCTTGAGGCTCTTTGGCAACAACCTTTCTCTTGGGCTTGGAGGAGACCTCTTCCTCAACAATGAAATCGAGAATCTTCTTCATCGAGTTCCTCTTCTTCTACGGCCACTGGTGGCTGCGGGAGGCAAACCACTTGGTGTACTCCTCTCACCATCATCGATGAGCTCTTTGGGATCGGGACTAGTGCTGCCTCTGGAATATCTGCTATAGGGTGACTCGACCTGTTACGGCTGTCAGCGGCATCGACATGGTGACAACTGTGAATAGATAAGGTGTGGCGAGTAGAAGAGTTATCACAAACTGCGAAGATTTTGCAAACAAATGAGTTCAAATTCAGTATTAGGTTTTCACGAGAAGACATTTTGGTCAGACCGAGTTTAAAATTCGGTGAATCGAAGTGTTCAAATGAAGCATTCACACCACTTTCGGTTGGACGAAGTGGGTTTCGATCTGCCGAAAACACTAGGGTTTCACTAAATCCTCATTTCGGTCACACCGATTTGCACCTTCGGTTGGACGAAAGGTGCGATCAATGGCGAGAGGCCAAATCGGTCATCCGAGAATGTAAATCGGTCTCACCGAGATATTGTTCGGCGAAACCTAACCTAAAACTTTTACTCGAATCTCGTTCAAAGGAACTAATCTGGTGTTAAGGAAGATCTCAATCGTGGCAAGATTATAGGCAAACCAAGCGTGCATTGAATCGGAGATGGGAGCACGAGTGGGATCGAAACTCACCCTAACTTGGTGGAGTTCCTCTCTGGCAGCAATGGCGGAGAAGATGTCCGTTGGCGGCGGAGACTGCTGCGAGCGCCTGAGCGGCAGCAGCGATCCGGAGACCAAGGCGGCAGCGGCAAAGATGTAGGTAAAGCGTTTTGAAGTAGAAATCAGCGTGCGGCCCTCGGAGTATATATACCCTTTGCTATTGGTGGGACGAGTTGTAAAACTTCGGTGGCACCAAGATGGATAACTCTTGAGCGATTATGCACTTGATCCGCCGAAAATTACAACTCGGTTTCACGAGGTGAAAACCTAGATCAATCAAATGCTTTCGGTTTGACCGAGTTTGAGTGGGTTAGTCGACCAAAATCACTTAGAAGGTTTTGGAAGTTAGCCCTTGACGGATCGGTGGCTCAGGTGCTCCTCACTCGGAGGGTCAAAATGACTTGTTCAAAGTTTGTGATGTAAGCATGAATAGAATTTGAGACAAGACAACATAGATAGCTAGGGGAGGTACTTAGGCATTCTTGTCCATCCATTTGGTCAGAAAAATCAAAGAGACCAAAGCAACAAATGGATGTCCTTGAATGGATAAAATCATGCATCCAACATGCTCACACAATAAGATAGCAAATGAAATATGTGTCAAACATGCACAACAAAACTCTAGCTACTATCACACAATTTGTCGATGACTAGGTCATCTTTATATGAGTATATTGACTTAGGAGTCAAATGAGAACATTTGATCATAGGTCATACTCATCGTTTAAGCACAAGTGGGGTTACCACTTTTACATAAAAGCATTGATGTGTTCACATCATTTGAAGATGCTTTAGCTCAATTCTTTAGAGCAAAGCTCCCCTAGATGTGAGAACCCTTTTAAAGGGTCAAACTAACCTTGGGTTGTCGTAGAAGACTTCATGTAGATGTTGAAGATGTGGATGCTCAATGTTGATGAAGATCATCAAGAGTTGGGAGCAATCCTTTGGATTCGGGCACTTTCAATACCTACATGGGTTAGTCCCACAAGGAACAAACAAGGATATCCATGGACATAGATTGAAGTACACAATAGATGATGTCCATGAAAGCAATGATTACCTTGTCCCTTGACTTACCAACAAGAGGGTTTGTGACTCCATGAACTAGTGCAAGATGTGGAAGTTGATTGCACAAGTTTTTGCCAAAATGAATGTGAGTGAAGTATGTTGGCGGAGTCACCCTCAAGAACTCTCTAGTTCTTCTTCTTGGGATCCACATCATCTTGATGGGAATCCTTGGGTTTATAGTTGAGCTTGTGAAGTAGAACTTGACGTTTCCTTGGGAACCCACTTGACCATGGCTTTAGGTGCTTCAATAAATGCATCAATCTCCTCTTGAAGCTTGTCCTTGCCTTTTAGCTTGTGGTCTTGTGGTGGAAGGTCATCTTGAGCTTGTTCCACATTGGAAGAAGTAGGATTGTACTTCTCCTTTTGAGGAATAAACTGTGGAGTGGGATATTGACCTTCTTCCCATTCAACACCTTGGCGTTGAACTTTCGCTCAAAACCAATTCCTTGATTCTTCGGTGCCTTCCTTGCTTGCGAACAATTTCCTCAAAGTTCTTGCTTCGGCAAGGCTCTTGTAGACACCTTTCTCTATAATCCCTTTCAATAAACTATTTTCTTGCTCAAGTGTAACTTGGCTTGAAACATTGTTAGTGGAATCAAGAGAACTACTAGAAGCAACAATATTGGATTTAGCATGGTTATTGTTACTACTAGATGAAGAATTTTTCTTATGCTTGTCATGCTTAGTTTTAATAGGTGGCAAGAAATTAGACAAGAGAAGTCGTTTGGCAAGATATGAAGAACTCTTCTTTGAAGATCGTCATTGATTGCTTTTAGAAACTCATGTTCTTGCTCTAGATTGAGCTTCTCGAGCGTAGCTTCTCATGAGATCTTAGGAGCTCTCTATGATCTTCTTGAGTTGTTTCATGAGCTAACTTAAGAGTGTTTAGTTCTTTAGTTAGGCGCTCAATCTCCTTCATAGCATTGTCATTCGACTCTTCTCGACTATAAAGACTACTAGCATGTTCATCATTACTAGGCTCACTAGATTTATCATGTAAGAGCTCATCTTCACCAAGCAAGTCATCCTCATCACTATCAAAGTCAATGAATTCAGGGTGTGATACCTTGGGGCCTTTAGCCATGAAGCATCTTCCAATTCCCTCATTTGGTGAATCAAATAAGTCATAGGAGTTGGAGTTGGAGGACACGAGAGCAAGACCGGCAACACCTTCATCTTGGCTGTAGTGGAGTTGGAGTGATAGCTTCTCTCGGATTGATTAGCCGGAGTTGGGCCGGAGACCCATTCACCTACATGAGCTTGATGTTTTCTTCTTGTGTAGCTCCTTGATGACTTGTCTTTCCTCTCCGAATCCTTGCTTCTCCGAGAGGGTCTTCGTTCATAACGATCATCTCTCTCCTTCTCTCTTTCGAGGTGACTCTTCTCTTGAGCTTCTTCTTCTTGGAGATTCTTCTCTTCTCTTGTGGGGAGCGAACACTCATTTGAGTAGTGTCGGGTCTTCCACAATTGTAGCGATTCGATCACGACTAGAAGATCTCTTTTCATCATATGATCTAGACTTTGAGCTTCTCTCTTTGCTTCTACTCTTGTAGAATTTGTTGAAGTTCTTCACCATTAGGCTTATCTCTTCATTGGAAACTAGCTTGTCACTTGAGGTTGTGGGAGCATCACTTGTAGCTTTGTAAGCACCACTTGACTTGTTGTGAAGCTCTTCCTTATCCTTAAGTGTCATCTCATGAGCAACAATTCTTCCAATGACTTGGTTGGCTTGAGATTCTTGTAGTTTGGCATCATTTGGATCAAAGTGCACTGCGGTGTCATACTTTCCATCAAAGCTCGAGAATCTTCTTGATGATGAATCGATTCGGTCATTTCTTCGCTTCCTAAATCGGCAATCTCATTTGTGATGAGAGCAAGCCTAGAGTACATTCAGCGACTCCTTCACCTTCCTTCATCTTGAACTTGTCAAGTTGACCTTGAAGAACATCTAGCTTTGATTCCTTCACGGACTCGGTACCTTCGTGCATTTCGACCAAAGTATCCCAAATCTCTTTTGCATTCTCAAGGCGGCTGATTTTGTTGAACTCCTCGGGACACAAAGCATTGAAGAGAATGTCACAAGCTTGAGCATTGTTTTGCAACATCCATAATTCATCCGTTGTAGCTTCACGATCCGGAACTTTTCCTTCCTCGAAGAATTCACCTTGCATACCAACACAAATAATGCCCCATCTTGGCTGGGTTATGGCCAGAATATGCATTTTCATTTTATGCTTCCAACTAGCAAAATTTGTACCATCAAAGTAAGGACCTCTCTGAAAATTACCCTCACTAGGCGCCATACTCTCCTAGGTTGTGAAACCAAGCTTATGGAGTCAATGCAATGAAACCAATACAATGGAGACCAAAGCTCGATACCACTTGTAGGATCGAAAGTATGTCTAGAGGGGGTGATTAGACTACTTGACAATATAAAAATTCAGCCTTTTGATAAAGACAAGTTTTGGCAGATTCACGGTTATGATCAAGTCAAGCATCACCCTACATGCAATTCTAGAGTATAGGCAGCGGAAAGTAAATTGCACATGTAGTAAAGAGAGGTGGAGAAGAGCAAGCGCAATTTGGAACACGGAGATTTTCTCGTGGTTCCGATAGGTGGTGCTATCGTCAATCCACGTTGATGGAGACTTCAACCCACGGAGAATAGCAGCTGCGAGAGTCCACGGAGGCTCCACCCACGAAGGGTCCACGAAGAAGCAACCTTGTCTATGCCATCATGGCCTCGCCCACGGAGGCTAGCCTTACTCGGGGTAGATCTTCACGCAGTAAGCGATCTCCTTGCCCTTACAAACTTCTTGGTTCAACTCCACATCTCGTGGAGGCTCCCCAGCGACACCTAACCAATCTAGGAGGCACCACCCTCCAAAGGTAATAGATGGTGTTGATGATGATGAACTCCTTGCTCTTGTGCTTCAAATGATAATCTCCCCAACACTCAACTCTCCTCACTGATTTGGCTGTGGTGGAAGAAAGGATTGAGTGGAAAGCAACAGGAAGGCTAGAGATCAAGCTTCATATGGTGGGAGTGGAGCAACTTGATCTCAACACAAGGGTAGGTAGTTTTCTTCTCGGAAATGTAAGGTAGGAGTGGTAGTTCTTTCGATGGCTCTCTCCACGAATGAAGAGGGGTGGAGGGTATTTATAGCCTCACACAAAATCAACCATTACACACATTTGACCAATCTCGGTGGGACCGAAGTTGACAACTTCGGTGAGACCGAAAGTTCAAATCATGTGAGCGTTGGGATTTTGTGGGACCGAAAATACAATCTCGGTTAGTCGATTCATCCAAAGACAAGAGCTTGCCAATCTCGGTGGGACCGACTTCATCATCTCGGTGACACCGATTTGATGACAGAAGGTTCTGAAGCTTGCAACTCAAGTTTCGGTGAGACCGAGTTGAATCGGAAAATCCGAAATTTCTAGGGTTTGGCTTTATGGTGAGGTGGTTCATCTCGGTGTGGTGAGTTTAGGAAATCGGTGGGACCGAGATTACTTATGAGTGTATATTTGTAGTGAGAGTTGCCTGATAGTTTAGGAGATGTATCACTAAGCACTTTGAGCAACGGATCATTATCATAACCTCATCCCCTTTTAATAGTATTGGCTTTCCTATGGACTCAATGTGATCTTGGATCACTAAACCAAAAATGGAGTCTTGAGCTTTTGCCAATGCTTGCCTTAGCATTTTGAGGGTCCACTTCTTGATCATTGCCATCCCATATCCTTGAACTTTACGAAATGATTCTCAAGTAACTATTAGTTCAATGATATATATGTTGTTATTAATTACCAAAACCACCGGGATTAGTTGCACTTTCCTGCGCCAATAGAGCATCATCACCGTCACCATGCCGTCGTGTTGGCCGGAACTCATCGAAGCTTTGTTGGATCGGGCCGGGGATCGTCATCGAAGCTGAGCGTGTCTGCTGAACTTCGGAGGTGTAAATGCGTTCGGTACTTGGATCGGTCGGATCGTGAGGCGTCGACTACATCAACCGCGTTGTCATAACACTTCGCTTACGGTCTCTGGTGCGTGGACAACACTCTCCCTCTCGTTGCTATGCCATCACCATGATCTTGCGTGTGCGTAGGAATTTTTTAAATTACTCGTTCCTATGATGGCATCGAGCCTAGGTTTTATCGTGGGTGTCATATGCACAGTAGAACACAAGTGAGTTGTGGCGATACAAGTCATCTTGCTTACTAGCATGTCATACTTTGGTTCAGCGGTATTGTAAGATGAAGCGGCCGGACCGACATTACAGCGTGCGCTTACGCGAGACTGGTTTCACCGTTCACGAGCACTTTCGTGCTTAAAGGTATTTGGCGGGTGTCTGTCTCTCTCACTTTAGCTGAATCGAGTGTGGCTCGCCCGGTCCTTCGAAAGGTTAAAATAGCACTAACCAGCGAACTATCGTTGTGGTTTTGATGCGTAGGTAAACGGTTCTTGCTCGGCCCGTAGCAACCACGTAAAATTTGCAACAACAAAGTAGAGGGCGTCTAACTTGTTTTTGCAGGGCATGTTGTGATGTGATACGGTCAAGGCGTGATGCTATATTTTATTGTATGAGATGATCATGTTTTGTAATCGAAGTTATCGACAATGGCGAAGCCATATGGTTGTCGCTTTATTGTATGAAATGCAAGCATACTGTAATTGCTTTACTTTATCACTAAGCGGTAGCGATGATCGTAGAAGCAATAGATGGCGTGGCGACAAGGATGCTACGATGGAGATCAAGGTGTCGGCGCCGGTGATGATGGTGATCCGACGGTGCTTCAAAGATGGAGATCACAAGCACGAGGATGATCTTGGCCATATCATATCACTTATATTGATTGCATGTGATGTTTATCCTTTACGCATCTTATCTTGCTTTGATTGGCGGTAGCATTTTAAGATGATCTCTCACTAATTATCAAGAAGTGTTCTTCTGAGTATGCACCCTTGCGAAAGTTCTTCGTCTTTGAGACACCGCGTGATGATCGGGTGTGATAGGCTCTACATTCAAATACAGCGGGTGCAAAGCGATTGCACACCGCGGAATACTTGGGTTAAACTTGCGAGCCTAGCATATATAGATATGGCCTCGGAACACGGAGACCGAAAGGTTGAGCGTGAATCATATAGTAGATATGATCAACATAGTGATGTTCACCATTGAAACTACTCCATCTCACGTGATGATCGGACATGGTTTAGTTGATTTGGATCACGTGATCACTTAGATGACTAGAGATGTACGTCTAAGTGGGAGTTCTTAAGTAATATGATTAATTGAACTTCAATTTATCATGAACTTAGTCTGGTAGTATTTTGCAAATTATGTTGTAGATCAATAACTTCGCGTTGTTGCTTTCATATGTTTATTTTGATATGTTCCTAGAAAGCGTGTTGAAAGATGTTAGTAGCAATGATGCGGATTGGATCCGTGATCTGAGGTTTATCCTCATTGCTGCACTAAAGAATTATGTCCTTAATGCACGCTAGGTGACAAACCTATTGCGGGAAGCGGATCGAGACTTTATGAGCGATTGGCTAGCTCAATATGATGACTACTTAATAGTTTAGTGCACCATGCTTAATGGCTTAGAATCGGGACTTCAAAGGCGTTTTGAGCGTCATGGACCATATAAGATGTTCGAGGAATTGAAGTTAATATTTCAAGCAAATACCGAGTTGAGAGATATGAAGTCTCAACAAGTTCTATAGCTGAAAGATGGAGAGAATCGCTCAACTAGTGAGCATGTGCTCAGATTATGCAGGTACTTCAATCGCTTGAATCAAGTGGGAGTTAATCTTCGGATAAGATAGTGATTGACAAAATTCTCTAGTCACCATCACTAAGTTACTAGAACTTTGTGATGAACTATAGTATGCAAGGGATGACAAAAGCGATTCCGAGCTCTTACGTGATGTTGAAATCGGCGAAGGTAGAAATCAAGAAAAGAGCATCAAGTGTTGATGATTGACAAGACCGCTAGTTTCAAGAGAAGGGCAAAGGAAAGAAAGGGAACTTCAAGTGGAAAGACAAGCAAGTTGTCACTCCTGCGAAGAAGCCCAAAGCTGGACCAAAGCTGAGGCGAGTGCTTACTTTGCAAAGGAAATGGTCACTAGAAGCGAAATGCCCTAAATATTTGGTGGATAAGAAGGATGGCAAAGTGAACAAGAGTATATTTGATATACAGGTGTTTGATGTGTGCCTTACTAGAGTTCATAGTAACCCCTGAGTATTTGATACTTGTTCGGTTGCTAAGATTAGTAACTCAAAATAGGAGTTACAGAATAAACAGAGACTAGTTGAAGGGGAAGTAACGATGAGTGTTGGAAGTAGTTCCAAGATTGATATGATCATCATCGCACACTCCCTATACTTTCGGGATTAATGTTAAACCTAAACAAATGTTATTTGGCGTTTGCGTTGAGCATGAATATGATTTGATCATGTTTATTGCAATATGGTTATTCATTTAAAATCAGAGAATAATTGTTGTTCTGTTTACATGAATAAAACCTTCAATGGTCATACTCCCAATGAAAATAGTTTGTTGGATCTCGATCGTGATGATACACATATTCATAATATTGATGCCAAAAGATGCAAAGTTAATAATGATAGTACAACTTATTTGTGGCACTGCCGTTTGGGTCATATCGGTGTAAAGCGCATGAAGAAACTCCATAAAGATGGATTTTTGGAATCACTTGGTTATGAATCATTTGATGCTTCCGAACCGTGCCTTTTGGGCAAGATGACTAAAACTCCGTTCTTCGGAACAATGGAATGAGCTACTGACTTATTGGAAATAATACATACCGATGTATACGATCCGATGAGTGTTAAGGCTCATGGCATGTATCGTTATTTTTGACCTTCACAGATGATTTGAGCAGATATGGGTATATCTACTTGATGAAACATAAGTGCGAAATAGTTGAAAGGTTCAAAAGAATTTGAGTGGAGTGTAAAATCATCGTAACAAGAAAATAAAGTTTACTGCGATATGATCGTGGAGATGAATATTTAAGTTCTGAGTTTGGTCTTCATTTTAAACAATGTGAAATAGTTTACGCAACTCCGCCACAGAACACCACAATGTAATGGTGTGTCGAGCGTCGTAATCGTACTTTACTAGATATGGTGTGATCTATGATGTCTCTTATCGGTTTACCACTATCGTTTTGGGGTTATGCATTAGAGACAGCTGCATTCACGTTTAATAGGGCACCATCTAAATCCATTGAGACGACACCATATGAACTATGGTTTAGCAGTAAACCTAAGCTGTCGTTTCTTAAAGTTTGGAGTTACGATGCTTATATGAAAAAGGTTTTCAACATGATAAGCTCGAACCCAAATTGGAGAATGCGTCTTCATAGAATACCCAAAGAAGCTGTTGGGTAATCCTTCTATCACAGATCCGAAGGCAAAATATTCGTTGCTAAAATGGATCCTTTCGGAGAAGGAGTTTCTCTCGAAAAGAAGTGAGTGGGAGGAAAGTAGAGCTTGATAAGGTAATTTGTACCTTCTCCCGAATTGGAAAGTAGTTCATCACGAGAAATCAGTTCGATGATTCCTACACCAATTAGTGAGGAAGCTAATGATGATGATCATGAAACTTCAGATCAAGTTACTACAAAACCTCGTGGGTCTTCCAAAGTACAGTCCGCACGAGTGGTGCGGTAATCCTGTTACGGAAGTCATGTTACTAGACCATGTTGAACCTACGAACTATGAGAAGCGATGATGAGCCCGATTCCGTGAAATGACTTGAGGCAATGAAATCGAGATGGGATCTATGTATGAGAACAAAGTGTGGACTTTGGTGGAGTTGCCCGATGATCGGCAAATCATATTGTATAAATGGATTTTCAAGAGGAAGACAGGCGCTGATAGTAGTGTTACTATCTACAAAGCTCGATTTATGTAAAAGGTTTTCGACAAGTTCAAGGTGTTGACTACAATGAGATTTTCTCAAGCTGTAGCGATGCTTAAATCTGTCCGAATCATGTTAGCAATTGCCACATTTTATGAAATCGGCAAATGGATGTCAAAACTGAATTCCTAATGGTTTTCTTAAAGAAGAGTTGTATATGATGCAACGAGAAGGTTTTGTCAATCCTAAAGGTGCTAACAAAATGTAAGCTCGATGATCCATCTATGGACTGGTGCAAGCATCTCAAAGTTGGAATATCACGCTTTGATAAGTTGATTAAAGCATATAGTTTTATCTGAGACTTGCGGTGAAGCCTGTATTTACAATAAAGTGAGTGGGAGCACTATACGCCTTTTCGATAAATATTGTTGATCGAAATGATGTAGAATTTTACGGAAAGCATAAAGAGTATTTGAAAGGAGTTCTTTAAAAGAAAGACCTTAGTAAAGCCACTTGCATATTGAGCATCAAGATCTATTGAGATAGATCAAGGCGGCTTGATGAGTTTTTCAATAAGTACATACCTTGTCAAGATTTTGAAATAGTTCAAAATGAAGCAGTCAAAAAAGAGTTCTTGCCTGTGTTGCAAAGGTGTGAAATTGAGTAAGACTCAAATCCCGACCTGACGAGAAAATAGAAAAGAGAATGAAAGTCATTCCTATGCCTCGGTCATAGGTTCTATAAAGTATGCTATGTTATGTACCGGACCTATTGTATACCGTGCTCTGAATTTGGCAAGGGGTACAATAGTGATCTAGAGTAGATCCTTTGGACATTGGTCAAGAATATCCTTAGTGAGGACTAAGGAAATATTTCTCGATTATGGAGGTGATAAAAGAGCCCGTCGTAAAGAGTTACATCGGTGCAAGCTTTCACACGATCCGAGATGACTCTAAGTCTCAATCTGGATACATATTGAAAGTGGGAGCAATTAGCTAGAGTAGCTCATGCGAGAGCATTGTAGACATAGAATATTTGCAAAGTACATACGACTCTCAATGTGATGAACCGTTGACTAAGCTTCTCTCATGAGCAAAACATGATCACACCTTAGTAATCTTTGGGTGTTAATCACATAGCATTGTGAACTAGATTATTGACTCTAGTAAACCCTTTGGGTGTTGGTCACATAACGATGTGAACAATGGGTGTTAATCATATACATATATGAATATTGATATTAAATCACATGGCGATGTGAACTAGATTATTGACTCTAGTGCAAGTGGGAGGATGAAGGAAATATGCCCTAGAGGCAATAATAAAGTTAATATTTATTTCCTTATTTCATGATAAATGTTTATTATTCATGCTAGAATTGTATTAACGGAAACATAATACATGTGTGAATACATAGACAAACATAGTGTCACTAGTATGCCTCTACTTGACTAGCTCGTTTATCAAAGATGGTTATGTTTCCTAGCCATGGACAAAAGAGTTGTCATTTGATTAATGGGATCACATCATTAGGAGAATGATGTGATTGACATGACCCATTCCGTTGGCCTAGCACTTGATCGTTTAGTATGTTGCTATTGCTTTCTTCATGACTTATACATGTTCCTGTAACTATGAGATTATGCAACTCCGTTTACGGAGGAACACTTTGGGTGCTACCAAGCGTCCTAGCATAAGCTGGGTGATTATAAAGAGTACTACAAGTGTCTCCAAAGGTACATGTTGGGTTGGCGTATTTTGAGATTAGGTTTTGTCACTCCAATTGTCGGAGAGGTATCTCTGGGCCCTCTCGGTAATGCACATCACTACAAGCCTTGCAAGCAATGTAGCTAATGAGTTAGTTACGAATGATGCATTACATAATGAGTAAAGAGACTTGCGATGCGAGATTGAACTAGGCATTGGATACCGGCGATCGAATCTCGGGGAAGTAACATACCGATGACAAAGGAACAGCATTATGTTGTTATGCGGTTTGACCGATAAAGATCTTCGTAGAATATGTAGAAGCCAATATGGGCATCCAGGTCCGCTATTGGTTATTGACGAGAATAGTTCTAGGTCATGTCTACATAGTTCTCGAACCGTAGAGTCCATGCAACAAGGTTTCGATGGCAGTTTTATTATGAGTTTATGAGTTTTGATGTACCGAAGGAGTTTGGAGTCCGGATGAGATCGGGGACATGATGAGAGTCTCGAAATGGTCGAGCGTAAAGACCGATATATTGGACGACTATATTCGGACATCGGAAGGTTCAGTGATTCGGGTATTTTGAAGTGCTGGGGAGTTCTGAGGAATCTGAGGAAGAAGTAATGGGCCTCATGGGCCAAGTGGTGGAAGAGAGGAGGCAGGCGGCGCGGCCCCCTAGCCCAAACCGGGTGGACTAGGGGCGGCCCCTCTTTCTACTTTTCCTCCCTCTCCTTCCTTCTCCTTCTCCTTCCTTCCTTCCCTCTCCTAGTTGGACTAGGAAAGGATGGAGTCCTACTCGGTGGGAGTAGGACTCCTCCTAGCGCGCCCTCCCTGGCCGGCCGCCCCTCCCCTTGCTCCTTTATATCTGAGGCGGGGGCACCCATGACACACAAGTTGATCCACGAATGGTTCCTTAGCCGTGTGCGGTGCCCCCTCCACCATATTCCACCTCGGTCATATCATCGCGGAGTTTAAGCGAAGCCTCGCGATGAAACATCATCACCATCCTGCGCCCGTCGTCTTGTGGAACTCATCCCGAAGCTTTCTGGATCGGGCCGGGGATCGTCATCCGGCTGAGCGTGTCTGAACTTCGGAGGTGTCGTGCGTTGGTACTTGCATCGGTCGGATCGTGAAGGCGTCTGACTACATCAACAGCGTTGTCATAGCGCTTCCGCTTACGGTCTCACAGTGCGTGGATAACACTCTCCCTCTCGTTGCTATGCCATCACCATGATCTTGCGTGTGCGTAGGAATTTTTTGGAATTACTCGTTCCCCAACACTCAGTGGGAGGATTTCTCTCCACTCGAGAATGTTTTTAACTTGAAGCAATTGCGGGGTCACAGCTAAGCCCAGTGGGAGGATTGCTCTCCACTGGAATGTTTTAACTTAAGCGATTCACGGGGTGCAGCTAAGCCCCAGTGGGAGGATTGCTCTCCACTCGAAGAATGTTTTAACTTAAGCGATTATGGGCTCATGGCTTCTTGAGTGGGAGATGCTCTCCACTTGGAATGTTTTCAACTTGGCGATTACGGAGGTGTAGCTAAGCTCCCGAGTTGGAAGATTGCTCTCCACTCGGAATGTTTTTAACTTAGGCGATTATGGGGTTATGGCTAAGCCGCCAGTAGGAGGATTGCTCTCCACTCGGA